>OZ024824.1:100081914-100675220 GCA_964016985.1 Anodontia alba
TAGCTTATGGCTCCAGATACCGTATTCACCCTAATTACTGCACATGCTCCTGTATGCGCAGTCAAGCAATTCCGTAGTCTTCAGATTACAGCCAGTTTAATTTTTGTCTACTTCTTTCTAAAGGCATATGTTGTGGACACTCATTAGAATTGCATCGACTTGTCGATGCAATTCAAATGAGTAACCACAACATATGCTTCATAAAGAAAATAAAACAAAAAAAAAAAAAAAACATTCAAAAACATTGTATATTTGACTATTTGACAGGTCCTTGGCATTTTTTTTTTTTTTTTTTTTTTTTTTTTTTTTTTTAAAGTGTACCTTTAGTACAGGTAGGTATATATTTTACCGCAAGTTTTCCCAGCATTTTTGAAAAACCTAAGCGCACAGTATAGTAATTAGGTTGAATATGGTAAGTACCTAAAACAAAAGGCATTGATAGTTTTCTTATTCCTCTGTGAAAATAAGTTATAGGTTCTCATTAGAAGTGACTAGCCGAGGTGCTTCTAATGAGTACCAGAAGGTACTTTTTCTTGGATAAATGAGAAAAAATAATAATCCGGATACCTCTGGAGCAGTGATTAGTTGAACCCAGAAGTTTTCTGTAAGAAAACATAATAATTATGCCATTAGTTAGAGAGTTAGAGAGTTAACAGAATAATGTTTACTGACTGTTACATGTGTGGATATATAACTGATCTTGAGGGCAAAGCTGGGCATACCTATGTGTGAATACACAGATCTAGTAAGGGCTTTGCTGTTTGCTCGCATGAGAGTTGAACTCAAACATAGCAACAGATAAGGCACTTTTTTATCCGAAAAATACTGATATCTTTCTTATTTCTCCACGAAAACATATGTTGTGGGTACTCATTAGAATTACCTCGACAAGGCACTTCTAATGAGTACCCACAACATATGTTTTTGTAGAGAAATAAAAAAAAAATTATGTGGATACCCCCTCTTATCTGTAGTTATGCTCAAACATAGCTCCAGATAAGGGAATATTGAGATGTATATTTTTCGTATTTCTCCACAAAAAATACATGTTGTAGGTACTCATGGAAAAGCATTTTAACCCTTGTCCTGCTGAATAAATTAAGATGCCACGCCTACTTTCAGTTTTCAGCCAGTCAGATTGCTTGATCCAGATTGTTGCTATAAATTCACATACTTAGTGACAGACAGTGCAGATCCAGATCAGTTGGCTTCTTCAGAACTGTTTGCAAAGGCAGGGTATATCCTGGTTCAGCAGGACAAGGGTCAATGCTTAGCATACTGGGTAAACATTTCAGATAACATTTTGAGGTATTTTTCCTTCTTTTCCCAGAAAACAGGCTTTGACATTTCATGCAAAATGTCTTCTTAGGAGACAATTTGCAGGAAATGACACTGTTTTCTGGAAAAAATATAAAAATATAAATTTGGCATCTGCCAAACTGGTCTAGAGAGTGGTAAAGGTTAACCCTTCTCTTGCTAATCACGTCATGCCCTGTCTTAGCAAACAGTGTAGATCTAGATCAGTTGGCTTCTGAAGAAGCCAACTGATCTGGATCTGCACTGTTTGTCATTAAGTCTGTGAATTTCTATCAAAAACGTGGATCGAGTAATCTGATTGACTGGAACTTAGAAGTGGGCGTGGCATCTTAAATTATTCAGCATGAGAAAGGTTAATGAAGCTGCTCTAATGAGTATGCATGACCTTAGTTTTCATGGATTAATAAGGAAAATATCAACACATCTTATCAAGAGCTATGTAAAAATGTGCATATTGAACAGTCTGGTCCCAACGCCATCAACAATGCATAGCTATATTATTACCTAAAATTTAGTTGCCATAGTTACCCTAGATATAGGGTTGCCTTAACGCCTTACCATTCTGGTCCTAATATTAACTGCCTGTTGATGTGTCTAAAAGCTGCTAGATGAATGACAGTCTGTCCTCTTTGAGTGGCATCTGATCTGGCTCTACACCATTTGCTCCTATCTGTCTGAATGCACAGAGTAAACCATTCAGTTTCTTACAAATACATCTTGTCATGTATTTTTATACTGATAAAAAGATGATATGATGGGCAACACACAAAAACGGCCCTCTTGCAGTTTGCAGACAATGTAGGCCCTGATCAGCCTGCACATTTGTGCAGGCTGATCAGGGCCTACATTGTTTGCTTACAGAATCAAAGGATAGTGCAGTATATGTCAATGAACAGAGAATGTCCAGATCAGACTGCACTGATGCGCACGCTCATCTGGACCTTAGCTGTTTGCATATGGCATAAGGGCCTTTTTCCCACACTGTGCATAATATGTTATTTGCTCTGAATATTTGGACAGCCATACCTGAACAAACAGTGTAGACCAAGATTAAACTACTCTAAGAACCAATTTGATTAGAATTTGCTTTGTTTCTTTTCAACCAGGGCCCAGTTGTTCAAAGCATTGTTAGCTTAACAAGCTCGTTAACGGCAAACTCGTTAACAACAAACAAGCTCGTTAACGGCAAACTCGTTAACTGTTGTAGCTAAGATATTTTCAGAAAAAAATGTGAGTAGCTTTTGCATTACAAAAGCTACTCACATTATTGCAGCAAAAATATCAATGTATTTGCCATATTTCAAGATGGAAATTTTAATGTTATGCTAGCTAACACTTCATTAAGTTTTGAGTAACTGGGCCCTGCACTTTAAGATACGTTATCAGATAGTCAAATGGACTTGTTGAAATTTTAGGATAAGCATGGTAAGGAGTTATGATGTCTAAATTTTAAGGGTTAATGTACCAAGACAGAAAATTCCACTTGTTTGCTCACCATTTTTGTCTGAGTTTCTCATAAGGACAGGACTGCACTCTTACTTGTCCCAAAAAAATAGTACCAGTAAAGATGAAAGATAAGAATTATAAAATTAAAAACATTCCATCATAGTATTGTAAAGGTATACACGTATCTCCAATTTTATGCTGAAATAGCTCCCAAAGAAAAAAAAAATATCTTCTAAATTGCAAATATTATGTAAACTGTTTACTTGTACCAGGACGACTACCTGTTAATTGAAATTTCTTACTTGTCCTAAGGGAATTCCTTACATTTTCTCAGAAGTTATGTTTACATTTTATTTACAGTTTTCTTTCACTTTCAGGGGCCACTGAGGGCATTCAAAGAACACAGCAAAGAGGTATGTAGTAGTGTTTCGCTGAGTAATCAATTTAATTGATGATTACTCATTTAAGGCAAATGAGTACATGATTGATCATGATTTTCAATAATTGATTAAACTTTTGTCTCTATATACATGAATATCTTTTATACTATGGTTAGGATCCAGAGCAAAGCTGTGTTCACTGCAAAATCTGTAATTATAGCCAGTTCAAAATGTATAGAAAAATATATAGAAAAATGACCATTTATGGTCATTTTTCTGTATAATCTATACAGTTTGCCAACAAGCTTCCAGTTCTATATTATCCAAAACCATATAATATCAAACAACACTGTAAATATGTCTAGCAGTTTTATTGATAGATGTTTAATCGATCATCAGTCACTTGCATAAGTTGCGATCATCAGTCACTTGCATAAGCTGATGACCAACCACAAAAATTAAGCTGAGTTCAATCACTAGTATGTAGGAAAGACATTTCTGAAATCTACTTTTAACTTCAGGCTTTCAGATTACTAAACTTTCATACATGGGTATCTATATCATAAACTGTAAAACATCTTCCAGGTTTTTTGCCATCTGTATGAATGAATTTCCAAATATAAAATAACATTGGTTTGAAAGCAATTTAGCATGAAGGTCTGTCCGAACCAGGATTTTATGGTGACTTAGTCTACATCTAGAAGGATTTTTGTTAAAAATATTTTGAAATAATTCAAAAAGATTTCACTGATTACAGAAACAGAGCTCGAGATAAGGTTTTCGTACAATGAGTATTTTACCCTCTGCTTTTATTAAAAGCTTAATGCTGAAATGCCCATTTGCAATGCTTAACTCTTAACCCATTGTAGTCTGGAGACCCCTAAAAGGGTAATTGGCAAAAAGTGCAGACCCAGATCAGAAGCCGCAGAACGCGGCATCTGATCAGGGTCTCCACTATTTGCAAATAGTTCAACCATTTTTCACTAGGAATATCTATATCTCATAGTCTGACATACCTAAAATGGAAATTAGAATCTTCCAATATATAGTGTGGGAGAGTTCATTCAGTCTACAATGGGTTAAAGCACCTAGTAAAACTGTAGCTTACAAAATTCATTTTTTTTTTTTTTTTTTTCAGAGAAAATAAGACTTGGCATTTTATGTGAATTGTCTGCCAGCAGACAATTCACATGAAATGTCAAGCCTTATTTTCTCTAACAAGAAAAAACAGGATGCTGTCTGCTACATTTGTCATCGGCACTTTAAGGGTTAAACCCTTTCTGATATAATGTATTGATACTGCTCATAAAAAAACTAATGAGTGAAAAATTGCATCATAAAGATGGAAAAATTCACTTAAAGTTTACCCCTAAATTTGATGTCAGTACTGAATCCAAAATTTCAATGAGTATTTTTACCCCCTCAGCTTCAATTTCAATGCTGAGTTTCAAAAAATAAATGCTGAAAAATCAATGCTGAAATACCCTTTACTCCTTCTTATCTAGAGCTTTGATAAGATAGGTTATAACATGAATGTTCGTTCAGTGGCAAGCTGCATGCATGGTTGTTAACCCAATTATGGTTGATAACTTTGCTTCCCTCTTAACTGCATGATGGTAAGTCAGGCATTCAGACAGAATGATGACTCATTCTTCAGTCTATTCTAGACGGTTGGTGCCTATTGTTGTTTTTGTTTTGTTATTGTTGTGTTTTGTTTTTCTCTGGCTTCTGATTGCCACTGAGCCCTCTGCTTTGGTTTTCACAATATTGTTTTTATGTGCTTTTTGAACGGGTTTTTCAAAAATCCATCCTTTAAAATAGGTATATCCAAGCGGGCGGGCATCAGGCATTGGGTGTCGTCCAAGGTTTACCCTTTGGTTAACCTTTTTGAAAAACACGTCCATAATGCCGTTATGCATTTTTCTTGTTCTGTGATATTTCACTGATGAGATAGAGGACCCCTGTGGGGACTGAACACAATTTGTAATTTGGAGCAGCATCAGAATTAAGGGTTTGATTGAGCATGTGACTAATTTTTCTGCTGACTGTCCCGAGACATTTTCCCACACAAACACAAATAATCACAAAAGAGCATCAAAACAAAAACAAAATAGAGGGCTCAGTGGCAATCTGAAGCCACTATGGATATAATTGCCCACGTACTTAAGTTATCTCCCATTGCAGAATTGCAGCAAAATCATTCATAAAATAAATTATCAAATTGTAAAATACACTACCAGGGCCCAGTTGTTCAAAGGGTCTTTAGCTTTAAAAGCTCGTTAGTGGTCAAAATCTTAACTGTTCTAGTAAGTACAATATCTAATTCACAGGTATTTTTGCTGAAAAACATTTTTTCAGCAAAAAAAAGTAGGGTATTTGCCATATTTAATGATCAAAGTTTTAACGATATGTTAACTAACAACATCGTTAGTTTTGAACATTGGGTCCTAATTGTGAAATACATTATCAACTGTATAGGTATAATAATAAAAAACTTCAGTTTATATGAATCCTTTGCATCCATAATTTGGCCTCAACAGCTGTAGTAACAGTATAAAATCTATTCCCTCAAATGATCATCTGAGCCATGTCATGTTGAAAAGGTGTACTGAAGTAGAATGAATACACTTCAAAGCAACTTCTTCAGATTTGTTTGCCTGTTTCCTGAAAAGAGGTATAGACAGGGATGGGAAACTTCAGGATTAATCCTGATTTCAGGATCAAAACTTTCATTTTAAACATGAAATTTCATTTTTTACACTTGTTCACAAGACCAACTTTTTGTGTCAAAAGTAGTTATTTGGGTTAATATTTGCCTGAAATAACTTTAAAACACTAATTATTAAACTAATTATTTATACCAGTTGTATAGCTCCAGATAAGAGGGAGTATCCACATAATATTTTTTTTTATTTCTCAATAAAAACATATGTTGTGGATACGCATTAGAAGCATCTCTCCAAGGCGCTTCTAATGAGTACCCACAACATACTTTTTATTGGGAAATAAGAAAAATATTAGTAGTTTTTGGACTGAATTTTTAGATTTCAGGATTGATTATTAGTGACTATTCTCACCCCTGTATAGAGTAGACCCCTTTTTAGAAGGAGCTTGTTCTGCAGGAAAGCAAAACAGAAAGCCACAAAAGTTAACTCCCTTACAAAAATTACTAGAAAATCTACTGTATGTATTCAGTTTCTGTTGACTGATAAAATGTTATAACATGTTCTTGAAAAATTACACTAATAAAAATGGCAAACTTATCTGAAAAGGTAATACTTGTACTTGTAATCTTTATCTTAAAAGGTAATACATGTACTTGCAATTTTTATTTTTCATGATTATCGCTATAAGGTTATATGTTACAATATTTAACCTAATTACTACAGTCTGAGCTAGGGATTTCAAAATTACTGGGAACATTTGCGGTAAAATATGTATCTACCTACTAAGGATACACTATTAAAAAAAATCAAGTCACTGCAATTCAAATAGGTACCAACATCATGTGCCTTTATAAAGAAGTAGACAAAAAGTACACTGACTGTAATCTGAAGACAAAGGAATTGCTTGACTGTGCACTTATAGGGGTATGTGCAGTAATTAGGTTGAATATGGTAGATCTAGTTAGACTAAGATTGTGTGTACATTTGTTCACTTACATCTCTTCACCTGATATAGCTCATATAAATCATTAACATAGTCTGGTTATGGCTAAGTAATATTTTATTTTAGATATAACGAATATTCATTTATTTATCTGGTGAATTATGTTTTCATTCAGAAATATCACATGGTCATGTTAATATTTTCAGGTGAATTCAGTTGCCTGGAGTCAGACACGTGATGAGAATCTGCTCTTGAGTGGTTCCTGGGATACTCAAATAAAACTGGTAAATATCTACCATATTATCTCTAAGCATGCTTGGTTAAAAATTCAGATGACATTTTGAAGTTTTTTTCTTATTTATGTTTTTAGTTTCTTTAATACAGGAAAAGCACAACAATATTCTTGTTATAAACTTGTGTGCAAAAAGATCCTCACAATTTCAGTAATTTAATTCTGAATATGCTTGGAGGTAATCCTTTGATGATGAAAAGGCAAAGATAATCGGACTGAACTTTCAGCATAGGATACATTTGAAAATGATATAGGTAAGGGGTGAGTATCAAAGCTCTCTTGGCTTGAAACTGCAGATTGGACTAAGATAGTAATGTGTACATTTGTATATTTTTTCCACACAGCAGGCATCAGACAATAAAATTTTGTTCTTCTAGAGACTGAATTTATGTGAATTCATATAGATTAAAGACCTTATCATCAAATTGTTACTGAGAATGAAATGATATGTGAGATGGATAAATGATATACATTGCTGTATGTACATTTCAGTGGGATATCAACCAGCCCCAGTCTCTGAACACTTACAGAGGTCATAGCCATATCGTATATTGTGTTGTCTGGTCTCCTCGGATACCAGGCTGCTTTGCCTCAGCCTCAGGTAAGTGTTCTCAATGTTTTGGTCATATAGAAAATATACTAAAGAAAATTCCTATACAATGTCAGCTTATGAATAGATTTGTTGTTACTGGTGGTTGTGCCTATACTTTTATCTTAAGCAAACAAATGCATGGATACATATGTGCAGTTTTTGTCACTCTTGCTTTTTGTCACTCCAACAACATTTGTGTTAGGGCTAGCATTCCAGTCCATTTTAACTTCATAATACATTAACCTATAGATAATGTGCTATTCTCTTCTGTTTTCACACCTTCCACAGAAAAAACGACCTTTCAGTCGTTAATTAAAGTCTTAAACCAGAAGGTCCCTTAGGCAGTTACCTGTGTGACGTAACTCTTCCCGCTCAGTTGACCACGTGTCAGTTTCTTTTCTGTGGACAAAGAAATTCAACAAGGATTATTTACCTGTGATAGAAATTTGGATTATTTCTTTCCTCACGGATAAATTTCTGTATCCTTGTGTTTCTTTTGTTTATTTATCACCCCTTTCACTTTCTGTGTTATTATTTAAAATTTTTCTTCTTTCCTCCCTTGTTTTCTTCTACATGCTCCGATATGTAATCAGCATGTAATCTAAGGAGTAAATTGACAAGAAAGTAGCAATCGATCTTTTCTACTTTCTATTAACTTTTCATTCTTAAGGTATCGGAAATTTACACCAACCAGATAAATAAATTAACAGTTTTATTTATTTATTCGCTACCTCTCTAGATTACTACGATTTAAAATTCTAGTTGAGGTACATATTTTCCTTTTGCCTTTTCTACATGGAAAATAGTTGATCCGATAAGCTATTATTCTATTTTATACTATCTTTTGATTGATTATATAAGAGTCTAGGTCAGTAGTGCTCTGTCTAAACTCTGCTATAAAATAATAAATAAGAAGAAAATCTTATATTTAGGCATAGATATAATTCGATACGTTCTTTACTTTGCCTGTTTTATTTTTTCTTCTGGATCATTTAAGACTACAATAGCAATATACCAGATATTTTTGCCTCAGTAAGAATGTATTACGCCGAAGATTCTTCATATTGGAATAATAATTTTATTGTCCCCCGTCTTTTCGAAGAAAAGTGGAGGGACACTGTTTTTGGTTTTCCGTGGTGCGTGGTGCGTGGCGCGTGGCGCGTGGTGCGTGGCTCCGAGTTTTTAGTAGGTACTTTGTCCCCTTAACTCCTCCCACAGTTTCTGTCCGATCCTTTTGAAACTTTACAGATGTATTAAGGATGGTCTGAAGATATGCATGTGGTTTTTTCAGAATCCTGAAATAATTTTTTATCACTTTTTCCGCATTTTTAACTTAGACATTTTTTGAGTTCTAATATTACAGAAGTCTATAGGGAGTAGGTACCTTGTCCCCTTAACTCCTCCCACAGTTTTTGACCGATCCTTTTGAAACTTTACGTGGGCTTTAAGGATGGCCTGAAGATATGCATGTGGTTTTTTTCAGAATCCTGGAATAATTTTAACCACTTTTTCTGCATTTTTAACTTAGACATTTTTTGAGTTCTAATACTACAGAAGCGTATAGGGAGTAGGTACCTTGACCCCGTAACTCCTACCACAGTTTTAAGCCGATCCTTTGAAACTTTACAGGTGCTTTAAGGATGGTCTGAAGATATGCATGTGTTTTTTTTCAGAATCTTGAAATTATTTTTTATCACTGGTTTCCTGCTTCAATACTTAGGTAATTGATACAGGACCAGTGGTCCTCTGGTTGACTTTACCATTTTTAACACCTCAAATAAAAATAAGGCGGGGGACGTAAATTCCCCATGGAATTTGCTTGTTATGATTATAATTTCTAGACCCAATTAATCCTCGTATATTATAGGTCTACTTTATCTTATTGAGGAATAGTTTTGCTTCGACTAGCTCTATACCTCTAATATTTTATTTGTAACTAGAGTCCATGTCAATCAAAATTTTCTTGCACTTTGGTATTGACAATGGATACATATTTAGTAAAGGCATTAATTATTCAGTACGTGACAGATTATTATTGCCTAAATTAGGTATTATATACAATACTTTCCTTTTGATATTTTTTTTATTGACTTTGTAACTATTCAGAAACTGCCAAAGTCAATCATTTCCTTCCTCTAAACTTACCGAAGCTCTAGATTATGTTGATATATATTTCTGATATATGCTTAGAGGTTAATTAACGAGAGTTTACCTCATAATAGCAGATATTATTATATTCATATTAATCAATCTATAGTCTAGGCTTAGACAAAAGGGAAAACATCCTTAATTACGAGCCGGTAAAGAATTAAGACACACTTAATTATCTCTTTACCCCTTCTTTATGTTTACATTCGTTAAAGGGATCTTAGTAATTCTCGCTAAGAGTTCAAGTTCAGTTTGCGAATAATACAAAGATTAATATCTTGATTTCCAGTCTGCATCAAAAATGGTCTATATATATATAGATAAATATCTTTTCCGAAACTGGATATTTATTTATTTTTCCACACAATAAGTCATTTCAAGACGTTTCGATGATTTTGAAATGCACTGCTTCAATTTATAATATAGAATATGTTTATATTAACTTCACAACTTAGTAAGTGCTGCACCTACGTTCATGGTCAGATCTTACTTTTTGTGATACGTTTTTGAACATACTGAAAGTTTCTCCGATTATACAGTCGGTAAATAAACTTTCGAGTAGTATTTATGCTTTTAAACATTCAGATTATTTGATAATAGTTGGAGATAATATATTATACCGATATTTATATACAGTCGACTCTCGTTATCTCGAACTTCACGGGACCTGATAAAAATGTTCGAGTTATCAGTAGTTCGAGACAACCAAATTGTGACATCATAGGTATGACGACTGTTCGCCTCTCTGTTCACCAAAACGTGCTTGGAAGGCACATGTACATGGCAATTTAAATAATTTACGCGTACTTCAGTTTGCATTGTTACTATTTGTTTTAGGAGATGCAATGGTTTTCTTGAAATAATATCATCAATAAATGTTAATAATAATAAATTTCAAACGTCTCTTGTTGTCTTTTAATACTCCTGCAAATTTGGATTTCCATATGAGCTATAAATAAATTACTTGTTTCCGGGTTGTGTTAGCTATACGTTATGAACTGGTTTGGATTAGCTCCCTTCGCATAGACGACTCGATAAAGAGTTGACTGGTTTCCGCTTTTACATAAAACGCTTACAATGTTAAGCGGCAGCTGTAAGCTAGTTTGGATTATCTCCCCTGGCATAAACGACCCATCTCAGCGCGGCAAACAGTAGATCCTGCAGAGAAAGCTCGTTATGAACGGTCTTATCTAGCCCTCCACTATTTGTGCGGGTATCCGTACCAGTCTACAGGGTTGGAAGGGTTAACATCGGTACCTACGTGTAATTTGTCTATTTGAGGCCGTGCACGACAACTCCTATTAGAAGACTGTGCGACTGTCAAAGACTCGGATCTGTCTGCACGCCCACGAATTTTCCATTATACGCATGAGCCTTATCTGGGCTTACCAAAGAGCACCGCCTGACCAAAGAGTAACAAGCGAAGATTCAGACTTAGCTAGCCTGATCAATACAGGCTGATCTGAGTCGGAACCTGTCGCGCACTGACTTTTCTTGAAGACGCTATATCATTCAGACGGACAGTACTCAATAGTGAAGAGCATATCTAAACAATAAATTAAAGAAACTTCGTTGATTAATCTTCCATAACACTATTCTGGGCCACTTTTTATCTTACAAATCAATGACACGAGACGGTGTTGAGCGCCGCGTGTCAAGCCCGACTCGACACGCATGTGATTTCATAATTACGGATTTTAGACATTGTTTGTGTTGTTTGTAATTACCTGGACAAAGGGGAAAATTAAAATATTGATTTATTTATCAATGGCCTATTATGATTTTCATTAACTGAGAGACCGGCGGCGCCGCATCTTATATTTTTTTCCCTTCGTCATGGTCCGAGTTCGAGATACGTGGTAGTAAAAACTGTGAAAAATATATTCAGGGACTGAAAATGATGGACGAGATAGCCGAAGTGTCGACATAAAAGAAGTTCGACATACGCGAAGCTGAAACACAATAAATACATAGGGAAAATAATCTGGACTTAGAAATCAGTTCGACATAAATGATAGGATCGAGATAAGAGGGGTCGAGATAACGAGAGTCAACTGTATCTATCTTCAGATTGACCTTCTTGCTATGTTCCAGGTTTAAATCTAGCTAACATTGTTGACCAGTCACTTGTTTATTTCCTAAACGATATTTTAACATTTTTCTCAGTATTCAGAGCATAACGACTTCATGAATACTTGGAAATAATTCAATTCTACACTTGTTAAACTAAGCCTAAAACAAGCCCTAGTTTTTTAGAATGGATATTATCCTTCGATTCAGTTCATGGAGATACATCCTTTTAGATCCCATTATCTCTATTTCAATCATACAAAATTCTAATGACTAAGTACTCTTTTTCTACGTACGAATACAGAATATCGAGTCACTGTTGCTGCATATTGGTTAAAGATTAAACAAATTTTATCTTAAACCTATATGACGTTAAATTAATTATTATCTCTTTCATATACATGTTTTTACCCTTCCATCAGGGATCGTGGTAATAATATTATTTTATTACTCTCTGTGGTTTACGCATAGATCTCGAGAGTATATATATATGTATATATATTTTCTTCCTGAATTCATTTGCGAGTATGTAATTTGATATTTCAGGAATTACCAATTATGCAGACATAGATTTTATTCTATTAATATTCAATTCTAAAAATTTGATTGAATATTTATCTATAAAATTTCTGGGCAGTAATTTTATAGCGAGTTATATGTTTAATAATTCCTTGCTTAATAAATAGTTACACTTAACCTTTTATTTATAGCAGGATTTTTGTTCGGTAGTATAATTTTAATTTAGTATTTATATATTTCTTACTATTCTTAAATATGCGTATAGAATAGTAATACTATCTCTTAACTTATAAATTAAGTGTTTTTTGAGATTATTAATCAGTATTATTGTATAATCTTTCTTCAGAGATTATCACACTATTACTTTTTCTTTGAGTCCTTCTCTTTTTATGAACATTTTGATTCGTCATTTCAAAGTGGATTTTTTTTTTAACATTTCTTGATTTCCATGATTATTTACTCAGGAGTACTTTTCATGGCATTCTTCTGGTATAGAAAGATTCTATCCAGCTTATTTATTTTTGCTTAATCTTATCAATATAGTAAGATTTAGCCAAACTATGACCGTCTTACAGTTAGCTACGATCAACCTTATTCTTATCTCTCTTATTCTCTGTCAAACTCTTAAGTTATGATGTTGACAGTTTCTTCTTTATTATTTTGTCAGGACATCAAACGCTTTTATATGTCTATGACAAAACTAATTATCAATGGTTCAGGTTGTTTTTTCTTCCCAGCAGTTTTATGCAAACTCTGTATTATTTTATTGCTTGACTAAAAATTCGTAATACAATTAGTCTAGCAATAGTTTTAACCATTATGTTTGTCTATACCTTTTTCTTCTGATGGATAACTTAGTTATAGTTAAGTTAACTCCATCTACTTTTATTATCTCCCCTTCTTTAATTTGATCAAAGGGAAATAATTATACATTATGGTTATTTTAAGTCTGTGTCTGTTCATCGGAAACTGTCCTGTCACTCCAATTAACAGAATCTAATTAGTTTATAATTCTAATAGCTTAGACTATTACAATTACATAGCTTCACATATCTAGAATTTTATCCAAAATATCTACATATGTCAGTTATCTATAGGAAACTCCACCGAGTAGACTTTTCCTTATTTATTCAAGACCCTACATAGACTACTTACAGTGTATGGTCTTGGCTTTTTGTTTTACAAATTTTGTTTTGAAAATATTTCTATATTCCTAGCTTACTTTGCGATGGAATATTTATGTTATGTCTCAATGACTCCTTTTTCTTTTTGAAGCCAATTGTTGTTTCCCAAAAAGAAAAAAAAAGGGGGAGGGGTGTGGGGGGAGGGTGGCCAATGTTAGGTCTCTGAGACTTAAGAACTGGCTTCCTCTAGAGTTTACTATTATATATAAGGTTGTTAGATCATAACACCTTAAAGATATGCTATTTTGTGAATCTAGATCATTCTTTCTATTAAATATAGAATTAGAATGTATCTGATTCCTTAGAGTTTCCTGAGTCTTAACCAGAAGTGGTGAGATATTATTGGTGTTAGTATTAGGAGAGCACCTCCCTCCTATTCTGCAAATTCTAGCACATTATCTATAGGTTAATGTATTATGAAGTTAAAATGAAGTTTTTTAAAAGTAAAACATATTTTAACGAGTAATACTTAACCTATAGATAATCAATTATCTCCCTCTGCCCACCCTCGCTTATCTCTCCTAATTGTGTCTATTGTTTTACACATAAAAGAAACTGACACGTGGTCAATTGAGCGGGAAGAGTTACGTCACACAGGTAACTGCCTAAGAGACCTTCTGGTTTAAGACTTTAATTAACGACTGAAAGGTCGTTTTTTCTGTGGAAGGTGTGAAAACAGAAGAGAATAGCACATTACCTATAGGTTAAGTATTACTCGTTAAAATATGTTTTACTTTTAAAAAACTTCATTTCTAAATAATTACATGGTATCATTTTGTTACCATGACATCATTGTACAATATCTTTTTCATTCTTTACATGAAATTTATGATACTGATAGGCACTGACAGATGTGATACTGCCTTCCACAGAATTCTTGTTTGTCTTTACATTCTGTACAGGTGGCCAGGTTGTCAGGTTATAGACAAAAGCAAACTGCTTACCCGTAGATAGTAAATACTGTTTATAATGTTGAAATGCTCTCTTGGCTTTCTGTACAGGTGACCAGAGTGTCAGGGTATGGGACAAGAGAACAGCTTATCCACAGGTAGTTATCGCTGCCCACAATGCAGAAGTTCTTTCATGTGATTGGAGTAAATATGACCAGGTAAAACATTAATGTGACTGGGAACTGGATTTTTGGCCGGTTTTTACAAGGGAGATAACTTTTGTGATGTTGTTTGTTTTACTGTTCATTAGTTCCTGTCTGAAAGGGGGTTCATTATTAAAGGAAAGAATTTGCTTCTACAGGGAGAGCAGACTCTTTGCAAAAGGGAAACAAAAACAGACAGAGTTGCCTCCCCTGAAAGTATATCATTTCCCCTAAAAAATAACAGCCGCTAAAAAATAACAACCACAGTATGAGAAAATGTTCCTTATGCCATGCTGCACCTGCTCAATCTGATCATTGACCTGAAGAAGCCACAAGTCCTTGGATGTTTAATCTTTGTCATGCTGTTCAATTATTTGATGTCGTGCCCACTTCAATTTTCAGCCAATCAGATTATTTGATCCTGATTAATGATATTAATTCACATACTTAATGGCAAACAGTGCAGATCCAGATCAGTTGGCTTCTTCAGAAGCCAACTGATCTGGATCTACACTGGTTGCAAAGGCAGGGCATATCCAGGTTCAGCAGGACAAGGGTTAATCAGACTGCTTAAATAAGCAGCATCTGAGTTAGTTTTGTGGGCAATTCATTATTATTATATGAAGTTTTTAACAATAAATAGAAAATGTTGGTATATGATGGCCAGCAAAGCCCTTCTCATTTTGGCTGAAACTGGCTGTAACAAGTTTTTACAAATTCTGATGTTTGCTAAAATTAGCTGCTGCTTGTTAATCCTTGTCCTGCTGAACCTGAATATGCCCTACCTTTGCAAACCTGTAGATCCAGATCAGTTGGCTTCTGAAGAAGCCAACTGATCTGGATCTGCACTGTTTGACATTAAGTATGTGAATTTATAGCAACAATCCAGATCAAGTAATCTGATTGCCTGTAAATTGGAAGTGGGCATGGCATCTTAATTTATTCAGCAGGACAGAGGTAAAAAATAGCCTGGCTAAGGTCAATGACCAGTCAGCATCACTTTTACCACTGCTGCAAGACCACTAAAAATAGTCATACAGCAAATAGCCTGGCTAGGGTCAAGGACAGGTCAACATCACTTTTGTCACTGTGGCCAGACAGCTAAAAAAAGTCATATAACAAAATGATGCATTCTGTTGAGGTTAACTTCAGGATTTTTCAGGGGTTTGCCTCAGTGAACATTACTTCCTCGGGTTGACAAATTCTGATGTTAACCTCAATAGAAACTGAGAATGCATCATGTGTAAAATGTTTCCAAAGTTCTTACATAGCTTTGCTTTTTCAAACAAAAAGTCATTTATATTTTTCTTATTGCCTCACTGAGACACTTCTAATGAGTACCACAACATATGCTTTCATGGAGAAATCATAGCTCCAGATAAGGTACTTTTTCAACCGAAATATGGCACTTTTCTCATTTCTGCTCAAAAACATATTATGGGTACTCATTAGAAGTGCCACAGTGTGGTGCTTCTAATGAGTATCCACAACATATGTTTTTGTGGAGAAGTAAGAAAAATATATTATGTGGATACCCCTACTACCTGAAGCTATTGGAAATGAAAAAAAAAAAAAACACCTGATACCCTCTGTACCCTCTGGTATCTTGAGCTATGATTGTTAGCTCATGCGAGGCAAAGGTGGAGAATGAGCTGTACTGATTTCTTGCCATCTTTCTGTCATCACCCATTTAAAGGACATTTGAAATTGCTACAGATTTTTTATAGATGGTCATGATGGCTCCAAAGTGGTTGCTATTACAGAAATGCAAAATCATTATGAACTCGTGACACCCAGTTTTCATGGACCAGTCTGGTACTTTTTATGGAGCCAGACTGGTTTAATTTTTATATTACATATATACATGCAGTTTGGAATAGTAACAAAAGAACTTTCTTTTAATATTTTGTATAAAAAAAGATGAAGAAATAAATAAATTGATAAAATGAAAATAATTAAAAAACTGATTAGTTTTGCATTTCTTTTTTTTCCAGAATGTATTATTTACAGGCTCAGTTGACAGCAGTATTAGAGGATGGGATATCAGAAAGCCAGGACAGCCTACATGTGAACTCTTGGGTCATAGATTAGCTGTCAGAAGAATAAAGGTAAGTTGATTGTATTGGAATATTGAAAGAAAACAGGACAGTCAGCAAAGTTGATCCCTATGATCATAAAATTGTTTTCAGACTAATAATGGAAAGTTGACGGAGTAGGATATTGAAAAGCTGGACGAGGTCGGGATATTGAAAAACCAGGACCAATATAGCCAGCATATGAATTAAATCTATAAAAGTTGCCCTACTAGCAGAGGCTTAACTGGTACTTAACGCTTGTCATGCTGAATAAATTAAGATGCCACTTCCACTTCTCATTTTCAGCCAATCAGATTACTTGATCCAGGATTTTGATACAAGTTCACATATTAAATGACAAACAGTGCAGATCCAGATCAGTTGGCTTCACATTTTTCTGAGTTACCAGAATGGGCTCACTGTATCCAAGGAAAACATACAAATGCACTGTGTTGAAGCACAGGGAGACTTTACATCCACCACATGGCACTTGTCCTGCTGAACCCGGATATACTCTGCCTTTGCAAACAGTGTTAATTCAGATCATTTGGCTTCTGAGGAAGCCAGCTGATCTGGATCTGCACTGTTTGCCATTCAGTATGTGAATCTGTGTCATCAATCCAGATCTGAGTAATCTGATTGGCTGTCAGTTAGAAATGGGCGTGGCATCTTAATTTATTCAGCATGACAGGGTTAACTTCAGCTGCAATGAAGCCAAATAAAATCTATAATGATTGTCCTTTGAAACAAATAACATGTAAAAGAATGAATATCAAAATTAACAAACCAACATAGCCAGCATGTGAATAGAATCTGTAAAGGTGCCTCGAAACAAGGGCATTACCACAGATATGAGTTTCTTTAGCAGTTATTTTGGCCAATATTATGCTGCTTTACACAATGAAACCTTTCTGATGATTTTAATAATATACATGTACTTAGAATGGCAAAAAATTTGTTCAACAAAAAGTTACTACATATAGTGAGAAACAACAACAACAATAGTAATGATAATAAAATTTAATTGCAAGGACTATTGGTTATCAGTAGCCTTACTTTATAAAATGCATATGAACGAAGGCACAGCATTTCTTACAAGATTACATGTGCACCCATTGAAGACTGAGATTTTCCCACACATCTGTGCAGGCTGTCTTCACTGTCCTCTTGAAGACACTTTGGATCCTTGGCTACCCACAGAATACCATGCAAAGACTGGTCAGACTCTGTGGATGTGCAGACTATTCTGAGTTCAGTGGGCTTATATGCAGTATTGTACATTATCATTCTTACCCTAAATATTGGGACACCTTAACTCCTTACCATACTGGTCCTAAAATTTGAAAAACTCAATTTTACTACTTATTGATGTGTCTAAAATAGTGCTGGATGAGTGGCAAACAGTGTAGACTCTGATCAGATGCTGATTCCTGCAGCATCTGATCTGGATTTACACTGTTTGCTCAGGCCTGTCTGTCCCAATATTTAGGGTTATTACAGTAGTTAATATTTGGGAGATTTTGTAGAAATATAATCCTATTTATCTGGGACACTGTATTGTTTTTCAGACCTCTCCATTTCATAGCACTGTACTAGCATCCTGTTCTTACGACTTCACAGTCAGGTAAGCAAGTCTTTACCAATTAATATACGATTAATGTTTATTTTTTCTGGGGAAAGAATATGCACAAGTACTGGTTAATAGTTAACCGCTTACATGACTAAACCTGCCCAGGAAAGAGTGTAGTTAGGTAAACTGATGGCCTCGACATGACCTTAATAGTGTTGACTGGGCAGTACAACTCAAAAATGTTAATTTTCCATAAATGTCAGTCTATTGATTCCTTACCACTCAAGTCGAATCCAGCAGATGACAAATCAATAATTTTTTAATTTTTTTCTCCAGAAAAAAAGCTTTGACATTTCATGCAAATTGTCTTTTGAAGTTGTTTCCAAAGGAGAAAATTTGCATGAAACTTTAAAACTTATTTCCTGGGAAAAATAAGAAAACAAAATTTAAATTTTGCCATCTGCTGAAATTTTTGTCCAACATACTAAGTGTTAATCAGCTTTCAGTATTTATTACATATATTTAGTTCCAGGATTTAAAGATCAGTGTATTTTTAATCAAGGTTTAGCTGCTGACAAATCATCAAAGTTGCCAAAATTAGTGTTTAACGCAATATATATATATGTTTTTTGTTTGTCTAGAAAATGTTTTTCTTGTATTGTAAAGGGAATTTTTAGGTTTAATTTTTAAAGAACATGTATATAATAAATACATTATTACTACAGTTACATGTATGTGATCAACCAAGTATTTTGTGAAACAGAACATAAAAATGAAATTTAGAAAAGTAAAGTTCATGGATATTTACTGTAGGAATGAATGTTGTGTAAACACCGGCAAATCATTCACAAACTGAAAGTCATAATTTCATTTAAAACCTGGATAAAATAGTTAAATTTTTACATGTATGCAAAGTAAATAGTTCACAGAAAAACTACTCTGTGGATTTATGGAAGTGTAAATGCCATTTTGGATTTACTTTCGACCAGTCAAATTGAATTTAATTTAGTGTAACTCAGCTGAGTTGGAATTATTTTAACCCTTGTCCTGCTGAGCCCTGGATATACCCTGCCTTTGCAAACAGTGATCTAGATCAGTTGGCTTCTGAAGATGCCAACTGATCTGAATCTGCAGTTTGCCATTTATTATCTAAATTTATATCAACAATCTGGATCAAGGAATCTGATTGACTGAGAATTATAAGTGGGCGTGGCATCTTGATTTAATCAGCATGACAAGGGTTAAGGTAGCTATGGTATAACTGTTGTCTCCCATGCTAAAGGTCAAGTCTGTTGTCTCTGACAGGACATGGAATGTAAACCAGCCTCATCCGATGGAAACAATAGAACATCATACAGAGTTTGTGTATGGCCTGGACTTTAACCTACATAAACCTGGCCAGCTAGTTGACTGTGGCTGGGATCAGAAGATACAGGTTTATTCACCAAAGTCTTTGTGACAGTGGGTGAAAAATAATTGACTGTAAATAATTGACAGTGTAAATAACTGACAATGTGTTATTCCAATTGAAGCATGCAAGACTCTAATGATAATTTATAGCTCCAGATAAGCCTACAGAATGCTAAAGCTTAAAATATATATGAGACAGAACATACATGTATATTATTATATAATCTATAAATAGATGTTCTGTCATTGGCCAAGATTGAATCTGTAAGGCCTGATATATCTGATGTCCACAGAGTTAGCCACCAATCCATGAAGTATTAGTTTCTGAAATAAGATTTTCCAGTGGACATTAGTTTCCAGAAACAGATTTTCCATGCAGCATCTTCTAAAATTAAACAGCAGAATTACACTAAGTAACAGCTGGCTGGATCTCCTTATGCTGTTTGAACTTTATTCAAATACAGGAACCTGTGTTGTAGTTTGCCCCAATTCTAGATCACCAGCAATGGCAGACAAATCCATAGTAGCTGGAAATACTGTGGAAAACATGGAAGAAATCACAAGTAAATGTTTTGCATAGTTATCGGATGAAGATTTCCAAAATGTGATCAAATTAAATACATGCTGTGATACATTATTGTTGCAATCAATTTGAGTTTGACATTTGCCATTTAATTAGAAAAATATACCATCTTTCTTTTATGTGCTATGTTCAGGTATTTGAATGTCACAGTCAGTCAGTCAGTCTGTCCATCATTCAGTAGAGTGATTATATAATAAAACAGTTGTTGACTATTGAGTCACTGGACTTGATTTGATGTCCACCCATCACGAAAACATACCTATATAATTTTTACCCCCTTAAACCCCACTTTTATATAGTAAAACTAGGGTTTACAGGGGTATACATTATTTCCTTTATTTCTGCTCAAAAATATAGATTATGGGTACTCGTTAGAACAGCCTCAGTGAGGCAATTCTAACGAGCACCCACAATCTATGTTTTGAGCAGAAATGTGAAAAATATCAGAATTTTTTATCTGGAAATTTTCTGTGTTTGGCGGTGAATTTTTCAATTTATTTGAATAGGCGCGTTTTTGTAATGCAGAGGATATTGACTTTGGTTTGAAATCATGTCCAGTGACTCAGTATCAGTAGTCAATAATTGTATAATGCGACACATTTTTATACTTTTAAAAGTATGGATCCTGGTCTCACCTGTTTTATTTAGCACTGTATCTACTATAGGCTTTCATTGTCCTATAATTTGTTAGTTATTCATCTTTTTTTACATAAATTGATAGGGCATGAGAACCTGTAATTTATTATTAAAGAATGCACAATTTAATTTTATTTAAAAAAATAATATGTTTGCAATTTGTTCACATATTTCACATAATAAAGCTTGTAACTCGGAACACAACTCAGCTTTTAACCCTTAAAACCCCAAATACAACAGCAGCAGACGGCATTTCAAAATAGTTTATATATACTGTTTTGTTTTTTTTTATAAGAAAATAAGGCTTTATGTGAGACAATTTGTTTTATTTTCACAGAAAGTCATTAAAAAGGTTGGAATTTTGTTTAGTGTACAGGATCATTCTCTCCCTTCATCAGGGTCTACACTGTTTGCCATTCAGGCAAAAAAAAAGTGTGGAATAAAGTGTTCAAAAATTTTAGGACATTTACCATACATATATTAATGTTTATGTATTTATTGTTGTGGAATGTGCAATGATATCTATGTACATTTAAAAAAAAAAAGTTATTAAACTGTCAGATTTTTAAACAAGTTATTATATTCTTTACTTTCATGTACTATAACAGTTATGATGTCCTACCTGTCACCACATTGCCCTTATATTAACACATTTTAGACTGAATAAACTCTTCCAACACTATATATTAGAAGAGTCCAATTTCAATTTTAGGTATGTCAGGCTATGTGATTTATATATTCCTAGAGAAAAATGGCTGAACTTTTGCAAAAGTGAAGACCCTGATCATAGGCCACATTCTACTGCATCTGATCTGGGTTTGCACTGTTTGCTGATTTTCTTTTTGTGGGTTTGCAGACTAAAACGGGTTTACCATATTATATTTCCCACCAAGGGAGACATGTCTTGAATGCATACACGGGCAGTTAAGGCCCCGACCAACCTGATACAGTATGATCAGTGTTTGCCCTGCTCTCATGATCACTCATAGCTTTTCAGATAAGGCACTTCAACAAAAGAATATTGATAGTTTTCTTATTTCTCCACAAAAGCATGCTATGGATACTTGTTACACATGCCTCTCTGAGATGCTTCTAATGAGTACACTTGGAGAATATCACAAAAACATACCTATATAATTATGACCTCCTCAAACCCCACTTTTATACAGTAAAACTGGGTTTTACAGGGTTATACATTATTTTTCTTATTTCTGCTCAAAAACAGAGATTGTGGGTACTTGTTAGAACTGCCTCACTGAGACGGTTCTAATGAGTACCAACAATCTACATTTTGAGCAGAAATATTAAAAATACCCGAATTTTTATTTGAAAATTTTCATTTTTTGGTGGCAAAATTTTCAGTATATTTGAATAGGCGTATTTTCATAATAAGAAAAATATTTATCTGGATACTTTTTATCTGGAGCTATGTCACTGAAGAAGCCAGCCTTGATGTGTCAGTTGGATGCACATCTGACTGGTGATCAGGAGGGTGCAGGTTCAATCCCTGCCGAGTCCAGCAACATTCTTTCGTAGAGATTGATCATGAAATGTTTTCTACGGTCATTTTTTCCCTTCAGCTGATTCAAGAAGGGCAGTTGTCAGTTTATGGTGAAAGAACATGCACAAATACTGGTTAACCTCTTAGAGGACAGCCTGCTCAGGAAAAATGTGATTAGGTAAACTTACCAGCTTGACATGACCATAATGGGTTGACTAGGCCATAAAATCTCAACTCAATCAAAATAAAACATGAAACGATAATAGCCCGCCATTATTGTGTCGTGGGCATATAACTCTGTCAAAAATTGACGAAATTTGCCGATGAGCAATTCCAAAGCAGATCAATGCACACATCAAATTTGGTGAAAATCCATTGACATTTACTCAAGTTATTGACCTGAAAGTAAAATACGGATGTGTTGTGGGCAGATAACTCTGTCAAAAATAGACGGAATTCTACTTTTAGCAATCCCAAAGCAGATGTCCACAATATCAAAGCATACAACAAAGGTGAAAATCCATTGATATTTAGTAAAGTTATCGTCCAGAAATGATAATATAGACATGTCCCGGGCAGATAACTCTGTAAAAAATTGATGAAATTTGCCTGTCAGCAATCCCAAAGCAGATCTTCACGATATCAATGCACACACCAAGTTTGCTGAAAATCCATTGATATTTACTAAAGTTATCATCCGGAAATGAAAATATGGATCTGTCGCGGGCAGATAACTCTGTCAAAAATTGATGAAATTTGCCCATTAACAATCCCAAACCAGATCTCCACAATATCAGTGCACACACCAAGTTTGGTGAAATTCCATTGATATTTACTCAAGTTATCATCTGGAAACGAAAATACAGATGGATGGACGGATTGACATGCGGACAGCCAACGTGATACCATAATAATAAAAACGTCACTGAAGACTGTAATATTTGAACAGAAAGTATAAGACCCTCACTATAAATATATATATAGACTGTAGCTGCGTGAATTGTTCTGAATCTCTGTTTCCCAAACAGTATTTATTTGCAGACACCTCAACTCCATACCATCCTTGTCCTAGAAATTGAATGTCCATTTTACCACCTATTGCTATGTCTGAAATACTGATAGATGAGTGGCAAACAGTCCAGAGCCTGATCAGACACTGCATTCTCTGTCATCTGAACATAATTATATGGTAAATGTACTAAAATTTTGTACACTAAAGCTTCTGACAAAGTGGCGTATGCAAATATTGCAGACCTAGATCAGACTGCTCCTACAGGAGCAGTCTGCTCCTTCAGGAGCAGTCTGATCTGGGTCTACACTATTTGCCATTCCACTAATTATTTTAAGAAATAACTGCATAAAAAGCAGAAATTATGCCAAAAAGGTATGGAATAAGTTGTTCAAAATTTTAGAATATTTACGTTATTTTTATTCACCTTAGTTTCTAGTTGCTCAAACCTATTTCTCACACTTAGGGTTAATATGGTACATGTATCATAGCAACAGATAAGGCGCTTTTTTCATCCGAAAAATGCTGATATCTTTCTTATTTCTCCACAAAAACATATGTTGTGGGTACTCATTAGAAGCGCCTCATGTTTTTGAGGAGAAATAAGAAAAATATTATGTGAATACCCCCTCTTATCTGTAGCTATGATGTATGTCCAAAGACATAGGTTCACTTGTCGTTGGGGAAACATTTTAGGACATACAAATAAAAAAAAAACTCAGGTTAGGTGCTCAGAACGTTGCATAAGGTCCCTTTTTGTTCATTATGCATCATATGTAATTTATCTAGTCCACTTCACTATTAAAGAATACGATATTCATAATGGTGTGTTAAAACTGTAGGAGGAGTTATCTGGAAACAAAGTCAAGTCTGAAAAATCATTAAAAAGCATAATAACTCTGTCAAAATTTGGTAAGAATCTAACCACTGTTCACAAGATATTCTGCAGATAAGAAAGCGTGTTGTGTACAAAAAAGATTGCTCACCCTTGCTTAATTTCTAAGTTACTTACCTTTCATTAAATTTTTGACTGACCTTGTGCATACCATAAGAAGGTAACCATAACATAAGTAGGTAATACCATAAGTAGGTAACCCTATGGAATAGCTTGATGAAACTTTATACCAATGTTGTGCATGAGGTTAAGATGGTGTGTCATGTACCAAAAAGTTGCTCTCCCTTTCTTAGTTTCCGGGTTACAATAATGCACAGGCCATTTGTACCCAGGCCCCACCTCCTGCACATCTGGGCATAGCATCAGTTGGCTGAAAATATCTGGGCCCAGTTGTTCAAAGCGTCGTTAGCTTAACAAGCTCGTTAAGGGTCATTTGGTTAACTGTTTTAGCGGATCCAATATACGATGTTCTGATATTTTTTGCTGAAAAAATGTGAGTAGCTTTTGCACTAGTGCACATTTTTTCAGCAAAAAATTTCAGCATATTTGCATATCACTCGATGTAAATTTTAACAAATTGTTAACTAACGACATCGTTAGCTTTGAACAACTGGGCCCTAGCTTTTTGGCAGCCTGCTCACTTACAACCCACAATAATATGCAGGTATAGGTCCAGGCTCAAGAGTTTGTAGTCACATCAGAAGAAAGAAGCCTAAAAGTCAACATTTGTGGTTTGCCATCTGATTGTGATTTATGCCTTTGATATTTGGCTTTTAAGGCTTTTCCATGTAACTGCAAACTCTTGCGTGTGGTCCACGGTGTCAGAATAGGGGCTTGTACTCAAAGCAGGAGACAGCAGCGGGTTGGATGGGGCGGGGTGGGGGAGAGGGGGTTGCAGTGCTGAGAAATCAGTATTTGTAGGGATTATAACACAAAAGTCAGATTTTCTGAGGTTACATGATAGTAACAATGAGTCATTTTATAAGCAAATTCTTTTTGGATTTTTTCTCATTTTTTGCTGAAAAAAAAAAAAAAAAAATAAAATATATATATCTGTAAGTTTTAGGTCATTCAAAAATTCAAGGCACAAATTTAGATGCTGCCAATGGTGAATTTTTAATAACTTCAGCAGAGAGTGCACACTCGGAAACCATGCTGTGAATGCCCAGGAATTTATAATATCAAGTTTTTATGGCAAAGTTGTTGTAAGATGCTAATGTTTATCCGTGTAAGAACATTTTCTTGGATTTATGCACAGAATTTTCAATAAACCCATAAACATGACAATTATTAGCTCACCTGAGCCGAAGGATCAGGATGAACCATTTTAATCACTTGCTGTCCATCGTCATCGTCTGTCCTCGTCCGTCCATCCATACCTTTGTGAAATCCCTGGGCCAATTTTCTTCAAAAGTATGTGGAACATTCTGTTAAAGGGGAGGGGGGTGGGTGAGGGGTGGAACCAAGAAAGCTTTGAGACCGAATCTTAGTATAAAGAGGACTCATGGTTTACCAAGTTTGTTCAAATGATAGTCGTAGGTTGACTTTGACCTTTTTACGGCAAAGTCAAATATGCGCCCCCATATATTTGTATGGAGAAATTTTCTCAAAATATATTAAAGACTAATGGCTGAAATTTGCAATGTATGATTAAAGTAATTAAACTTTTTAGTTACAATCAAAATTTTGTCCCCTGGGGGCTATCAGCCCTTGCTCTTGCTCCTAGGCTGTATACATGTATAAAATTGTGTAACTTTTAAATGTCTTCTTCTCTGAAACCACTTGAGCAATTTTCACCAGCTTTCACACGAGGCCTCCTGTCGAAAGGGTATTGATAATTTGTTAGAATGGTTTCATGCCATTGAACAAGATGGCCGCCATGCCAATATAGGTATGTTAAAAGCACTTAAAAATATTCTTCTTCAGAACCAAGAAAGCTTTGAGGCTGAATCTTGGTATATAGCATCTGGGACTCAAGGTCTACCAAATGTTCAAATGATTACCATAGGTTGACTGGACCTTTTTACCGTAAGGTCAAAGCACTCCCATACATTTGTATGGTGAAAATGTTGAAAAATCATTTTCTCAATATGTATTAAAGACTAATGGCTGAAACTTACAATGTACGATTATAAAAATAAAACTGTTAAGCTACCGTCAAAATTTTGAGGGTTATCTGCCCTTGTCCCAGGGCTATATACATATGTATAAAATCGTGAAATCTTTAAACGCCTTCTTCCCTGAGACCTGAACAATCTGAACAATTTTCCCCGGAGTTCACCAGGGGGGGGGGGGGGGGGGGGGGAAGCTTCTGTGGAAAGGATGTTGAAAATTTGGTAAAATGGGTCCGAGCCATTGTAAAAGATGGCTGTCATGCCCATACATGTATATGATAAAACACTTCTCCAGAACTAAGAAATCTCTGAGGCTGAATCTTGGTATACAGCATCGGGGACTCAGTCTGCTGATGATACTAGGATGACCACTGACCTTTTTACAGTATGGTCAAATTTGTGTCCCAGTTGCTTTGGCAATACTGGAAGAAGTTGCAGGGCATTTGCAGATATGCAATAGCTGTTTTTATTAGGTAAGCGAATCGTGGCCCATGGGCCTCTTGTTTCAAAAATCCAGGAGTGCATAATTTAGTGGGTTACGGTAGTGCTGATACATATCAATATATATATATATATATATATATATATATATATATATATATATATATATATATATATATATATATATATATATATATATATATATATATATATATATATTTTGTAATCAAACCGTCAGCAAATGATCAAATTTGCTTTTACAACAAAAACAGAACATGAAAATCATGTGTGTGAGAAATGAAATGACAAAGTGAAGCAAAGCAATTAAAATAAGTGAAGCAAAGCAATTAAAATCAGATAGACTTCCAATGTTTTCGAAGGGCAATAAACAAAATAACCAGAAGATTTTTTGAACATTTTTTTTTTTTCAGAAATGTAGTGAAAGACTCAAAATTACATCCATATTAATTTGGTATGCACAGACCCACCAGAAGTGAGTGGGAACATGAAGTTTTTGAACGGCCCTCGTATAATCAATAGGGCGTAAAAAAATAGCTGTGTTTCCGCTAACCCGACCGACCCTGTTTCAAACACCCGACTCTGCTATTTTTTATCAGTAAAAATGCAAAATAAAAAAGTAAAGCACCGACTCTCAACAAAATACCTGTATTTTCATAAAACTACTGGTCCGACTCTGTTCTTTTTTGGAGAAAAAAAAATAGAAAAAATAAAAAAAAAATGTTTCTCCTACCTACCGACCAAATTTTTTTCAGCATGTTAGCGGAAACACAGCTATTTTTTTTTTTTTTTTTTTTTTTACGCATAGTGATATCAAAAAGAAAAAATAAGTCGAAACTACCATGTTTACATTGCATTTCCTCTAGCTCTTTGGGCACAATGTTGCATAAACTATTCAAGTGAAAATAACACCGAAACTAGGTTCCCTTTCTTTTGGCTCCAAAACAAAATAAATGTCTGACCTGTGTTAAAATACATACCGTTCCTGATTTTGATTTCTCCTCTTTGGGGCACAATGTTGCATAAACTATTCAAGTGAAAATAACACCGAAACTAGGTTCCCTTTCTTTTGTGTCCAAAACACAAAATGTATGACCTGTGTTAAAATACATACCGTTCCTAATTTTGATTTCTCCTCTTTGGAGCATACTTACCTTTGACTAAACTTCGAGTCGACAATAAAAAATTCGCACGGTCTCTCCTGTCCCTGTAGTAAACATTTTATGCAGCCGAAACACGCGTAAATTTAGAACAAGACAGGAACAGAATTTAAAATAAAGCAGCTGATCAATAATGCCGACATCCATTCAGTTTCAAATTTACTGGATTCAAATTAGGAATAAATAAGGAAAATAACTGACGGTAAGTGTTATGTCAAGTGTCTTTCTTACATTCAGGATAACCTGTCAAATGACCCGTATTAGGCGCTGACACGGAAAGGGCGATGTGACTGTATTTCTAATGTAAATAAAATATTTTATCGAAATATCCCATATGGTTGAAAACCAATTTACATTGCCTGGGCCTTTTATATGTCAGTGAAAAGTGTATTATAGGGCGCACTCCTAATGTCGACTTTATAGTCGGTCGGCCGACTTTTCTATGGGTCATGCAATCGGTGCAATTCGTCTTTAGTGTTAGGCCTTGTCTTTGTGAACAAAATAGGGGAAATATATTGTCGCCCTACCAGTAGACGAATGATTAACACTTTATATGCTGGGTAAAAAAAAAATCAGCAGATGACATTTTGAAACATTTTTCTTTCTTTCTTTTTTTTTTTTTTTAAATAGGATTTGACATTCTACGCGCATTGTCTCCCATCTCCATAGCAGAAAATTTGCATGAAGTATCAGATCCTTATTCTAGGAAAAATAAGAGCAATACCGCCAGCTTGTCGTCTGCTGAATTTGCCCGTATGGTAAGTGATAAAGTTTAAAAAAAAAAAAAAAAAAAAGCAAGCTTCATATCATATTAGGATTTGACATTTCATTCAAATTGTCTCCTTAGGAGACAACTTGCATGAAGTGTCGGCTCCTATTTTCTAGGAAAAAATAAGAAAAGAAAAAAAAAATGCCACCAGTTTATCGCCTGCTGACTTTGCCTATTGCATAGTAATAAATTAAAGAAAAAAGAAAAAAAAAAAAACATATCAAAAATGATATACTCGTAAGAAGAGTTAATATACCTGTACATGCAGTCGAGAGATATACCTGTACATGCAGTCAAGAGAGTGGTAAAGGTTAAAAAATATTTTAACCTTTACCACTCTCTTGAATAATTCAGCAGACGACAAGTTGATAGTTTTCTTATTTTCCCAGAAAACAGGATCTGACATAACATTTGCATGAAATGTCTAAATTTGTTTTCAGGGAAAAAATATTAAAACTATTTCAATATGTCGTCTGCTGAAAATATTACCAAAAGCGCTTGAGAACATCAGCTCAGGCTACTATGGTCAGTGTCTTCAGCGTTTCTTGGGGGTCTACTGACAAAACGCGAATGTACTGATCAGAGTGTGCGGACGCGCAGGCTGATTAGACTTCCACTGTTCACATATTTTCATAAGGCGACTTATATAAATAAAGAGACGACCTCAAAATATTGATATGTTATCTTTGTGAAGAAAATATTATGACAGGACAAGATAATTTGCACATTAACGAAATTTAAGACGCCTCGTCATACGGAATTTTAAGAAAAGAATAAGAAATTTTCAGAATAAAACGCCGATTTAAGTAAACTGTAAAATAAAAAGAAAAAACATCGAAAGAGAAAAATATTCACACAAAAAAAAAATAAAATAAAAAATAATAAAAATAAAAAATAAATAAATAAAATAAAAAAAATATGGACCCCGCCCCGCCATTCAAACGCTCGTTCTTATTATTCTGGTGTGTTAGTGTGGAGTGGGGTCTGGCTTGGTTGGGTAAGGATATGGGACAAAAAGTAAGAAAACTATTATAACTTTCACTGCCACAGGCGATGATAATAGGCTTTTGCAAACAGCATAGATCCAGATGATCATGAGCCGTCTCATCTGGATCTACCCTGTTTGACATTCAGTCTTTCAACTTTACGTATAATTTCTTTCCAGTCGATAGTTTGTTTAAAACAAAAGCAGACGATGTCGTCTGAAATTTGGCAGCGAAAGAGTTAAAATGTCGTCATGATATAATTTTAACCGTTACAGCTCCCTGTGCAGGTTCCGCAGACGATAAGTTGATATTTTGCTCAATTTCCCCCTTCAACTTGGGGTTGACATTTCATGTAAATTGTCTCCTAAAATGTCAAATCCTATTTTCTGGAAGAAACAAAAAGATATTTCTAGCATTAAATTAAATTCAGCCTTCTAAAAGATGAAACAGGAATGTCTGGTTCTACTTATGGCATGACGTTGTCATCTGCATTTCTCTCTCTCTATACTCTGCTTGGAATGAAAACAACAACAACGACAACAAAACTGTCTTTGGATCGAAAAAGAAAGCGAATCAATGACTTCCTTATACGGAATGGTTGTGATCGAAAGAAAGACAAATCATTTCTAATGTTATGTACTTAGTCGAAGATTGATAAAGCTTTAACCTTTACCACTCTGTGCGAATACAGCAGACGACAAATTGGCGATTTTTTTCTTGTTTTCCTCAGAAAATAGCTTTGAATTTTCATGCAGATTGTCTCCTAAGGAGACAATTTGCATGAAATGTCAAAACCTGTTTTCTGAGGAAAGTAAGAAAAATATTTCAAAATATCGTCAGCTGAAATTTTTAGTCAGCATGCAGAGCGTTAAAGCGATTATAGAAGGCCAGGAGACGTACACATAGCAAGGAACCCAATGGTCGATAATTGCTCACCTGAATGGACATGTAGTCCGATATAACTGAAATACACCCAGCGAGCGCGTGACGTTCATACAACGTCGCATAACGCGGATGCAACGTTATCTCAACGTTGCGCACCTACTGGGCAGTTGAAATATAAACAGCAGAACACCACCAGCTGTGCACCACAGAGTGGTTACTGTTTTAGTTCGTACTTTAAAGAATCCTTACATTCTCTGTAAACATTTATTTTTATACACGGCTTCAAACCTTAATTTTGTATTTTTTATGAAACCCTTAAAGCGCCAGTCACAACAGCAGCGGATGACATTTTCAAATTTTAAAAATATTTTCAGAAAAAATAAAGGCTTGATAATTCATATGAATCCAGGCGATTCACATAAATGTCAGACCTTATTTTCTCTGAAAAGAAAATCAGTAAGATGAATACCGTTTGCTACAGTTTTGCTTGACATTTTGTGGACATCCCGCTTGACAGATGCGGACGTAAAATCGTTTCGAAATGTCCGGCGACGAACTATTACAAAATTTCAGCAAACTCATCACACATATATACTATCAAATACAGGTACAGGGTTTGTTGGGACTAAGGAAGGGCCAGTTTGGTGATACGAATGTGCCATAAAGGTTTCGGCATTGGGGCATTTACTCACAGAATGCTTCTTTAGCGGGAGGTAAACGATGGTCAGCTACACATTAAACCTTGGACAAAACACTAATTTTTCCCCATAGGCCCTTTCTAGAGAGACTATGCCGTGTTGAAAGCTATTGAGCAGCATTCTTCAAAGAATCAACAACCTTTATGGAGAAATAAATAAAGATGCCCAGGCAATGCCACAATCACGAAGCACAGCCTTATCGAGGTACCAGAAGAGGAAGAGATGAGGAACAAATAATGCCAAAACAAACTTCACACATGGCACCACCAACGCACAAAGAAGAATTACAACAGAGGGGCGGAGGCCCTCTCTGGTGAGACTACACTGTGTTAACCGCTATTGAGCAGTCAAAATCTTTAGGAAAGGATACTTTTGTAGCATTTCTTAACGTTTTCCATTCTCAAGCGCTCTGATAGCAGACTTTTTTAGCAAACGATCATCTTGCATTGGGTAACTTCGTATAAAACTCGACATGTATGTGATTTTCAATATACATGTATTCAGATACAAACAACCGGGCTTCTGTGCGACAACAGTCAGAAATCATTAGATTCCTGTGATCTCTTCTGAATATTAACAATTTAACCAACAAATTCCTAATTGACTTCAAATTCAATCTTTGGACCGGCCCATTTCCAATTCTAAAGGTTGGTTAGTTCGTTTTTATTACTATCATTTTTCCAGAACTTCCTCTCTTTAATGCATACAGAATAGACCGTGATCTGAAACCGCATTCTAATCAGACTTTGGGTTTGTTTTGCACACCGATCCCTATCTGAAAAGGAGTCTACTCTTTAAGGAGAATTTGCTCCCAGAGGAACTTGCAAATTCTCTCTTTCCTTATAGAGTAGGCCCCGTTCCAGAAGGGGACAAAACAATGTTGAGTTTGTCTGGCCTGTAAATGTATCAATTTTCCTTAGCTCTTTCACTGCCATATGCGATAATAATAGGCTTTTGCAAACAGCATATATCTAGATGAGACGGCTGAATGAGGAATGAGCCGTCTCGTCTGGATCTACGCTGTTTGACATTCAGTCTTTCATACTTTACCATAGTGCAGATTATATTTCATTTCCTTTGGGATCATTGGGGCATTGTGGAATCTTTGAAAATGGAGTTCTGCTCATGTATACTCTGGAGGGCGTAAGCAGTGTTGCAAACTTCATTGCCGCTTATGAAGAGTCTCAATAAAACCGAGACTCCCATTTTCTTATCTGTTGTGTGTTCTTTGTTTCCAAAGGCAATCTTTTTGACGTTTATTTCAACTTCACATATAAACGTCTTGCCAAACAATAGTTTGTTAAAAAGCAGACGACAAATGTTGAAATTTTGCGCCGAAAGAGTTAATGGCTATGACATCTAGAAGTGTTACCCTCTCCAAATAAATAAATTATTAAACCGTACGCGGAATGTGCAGGCTTATCTGGACGTTCTCTATTGAGACAATTTTCCTACGACACTGTACGTTTACCGTTCTTATATCATATTCAGGGTGATAGAGGTGATAACGTACCTGTATGCGCATGCGCATGAGAAAGCGTACCTGCCAACGGAAGAAGTATAGATTATCTTTAATAAGATTTGTGCAAGTGATATTTGTAAAGAATAAAAAAGAAAGCCTTTTAAATATCTGTATAATAACATGTTGAAAGAAAGTGTTAGAGTAAAATGAAAAGGTCATGCAGAAAATATGAAAGTGTCAGGCACGAAAGGATCACTTAGTTTGATTTATGTAAATTTTATTTCTTTATGTAAAGTCTCATCTAATCTTCTCATTATAAGTATGTAGAGACTAAATTAAAGCGTTTAAAATAAAATCATATAACATAAAAAGATGTAAAAATAAATAAATACTGCGGATTCTGGTGTCTGGAAATAGTGCAGTTTTGGAGTATTATTATAAATTTAAAGGTGGTCGTGTTTTCTAAAAATTCTAGCGGATTAAAAACTGTGATGGAGGTTATACATTCAACTAATATTGTCTTTAACAGCCAGGGCAAGAACGGTCGGGAGTCGAACGATGAAATTGAAACATTCAAGATGAGCAAACCGTTCCGAAAAATGAAAAGCCCACAGGGCTCAAAACTTCCAAAGCCTTCTAAAAGTCCATGGGATGGTCTCAATGCTATAACCCCTATAAAGGGCCACCCCATTGATAGCCCTACTAAGTTCTCAGCACTTGCTGTATTGCCACCGACGCCAGCGTTCGAGAGTCCAAAACTGAATGACAGTCCCTTAAAGGAAATGGAAAGTTCAGCGTGTGGAATGTATGACCTCCCGTCTCCAGTAAAGGACCGAAAGCGGATCAGTCCGGCTGATAGTGGAAGTAATATAGGGCTACCCAAAGTATTCACACTGGACTCTCCCCTCAGTGTCTCACCGTCCAAGATCAACCCAAAGGTAAGGCAGTCAAACGACTGGTTTATCGATTTTACAATACTATAACGGTACAAGAATTCTTCTCTCGGGTTTTTACTTATATATTTATTTATTTATTTATTTATTTATTTATTTTCTTTTTTTTGTGTGTGTGTGTGTGTGTGTGTGTGTGTGTGTGTGTGTGTGTGTGGGTGGGGGGGGGGGGGGGGGAAATGTTTGAGGGAAATGGATTCACATGGCAAGTCTGTTAAAATTGTGTCTTCTCCCTTCGGAAAAGGGACCTACTCCAAAAGGACAGAATTTGTTCCAATGGGAGCAATTCTTCCCTCTTGATGTGCCGTATGCAAACAGGGAGGCATACAAGTTGTCACCCTTGTAAAACTGGCGGAAATTCTACCAAGTGTATGAAGTCCCCTTAATGCTTCAGTGCCAAATTCCTCCTGAATAAATTGTTTCCAGGACTAAACTTAATTTTATGTTAAAATATGACCATAAATGGGTCACATTTTCGAATACCGTAAATATATCAACTGGAAAATTGGACATAACACGGTCGATCTACAATGGTTCGAACATCTTTGGGACCGTCGAAATATGTTCTAGACATGGGTAGTTCGAGCCACTGAGGATTAATCATTGCGCCATGTCAGGAAGCAAAGAGGATAATCTAATTTCTATAAAATTTCGATGAGGCGATTCTAATGAACACACAAACATACATTTTCATGATAAAAAAAAGACTATTTACCTTAAATATCCCTAAATATTAAATATTTGTTTACTTGAACTATCAGAAGAATTTCCTGGGAACTCAAAAAAGAGTTCGAATCAGCCATGATATACGAGCCGTCGGTGTTCGAGTCACTGGCATTAAAATTTGACTGTAATAATTTATAATAGCATAAAATAAACTTAAACGCAAGGTGCCCAAGTGAGAAAAGGGTATTATGCCATATACCAAAAGCGAAGATGGAGGTCATCCTGTACTCCATGTATGGTCTCATCAGGGATTTACCCAGTAAATACAAAACGTCACAACAACATCAAGTCGACGATGACCGTCGCGGCGACCTTGACATTTTCTGTTTGGCGTTATCCTCTACAGCATGCCTTCCTTATACAATGATACGGAAAGTGTGCAATCCCAGTGGGCACACAACGTAAAAGTGACGTCGTATCAACGTCGATGCGACGTGATCACGTCGCATCGACGTTGATACGACGTCATTTTGATGTTATGCGCCTGCTGGGATTAAGGTCCTGCTTAGACTGCCTGAGTGTCTCGCTCATAAGTATTTATGTCAATGTCATTTAAGTTAAAAAAAGAAAACAACAAAACAAAAAAAACAACAACAAAAAAAAAAAAAAAAAAAAAAAAAAACATACACACGCACACATAGGGTTGTGACGACGCGAAAGTGGAGAGCCTGTGTATTTATATACCTATTTACGTCGAGTGGAGCCTTCTACCATAATTCTTTGGTGCGGTTTATTTCCAACAGCAGGGTGTCTGGTTAGTTTTTGTTATTACTATGTTTTATAGAAATTCATGTAGTTAATGCGAATAGTGTAGACCCTGATCGCAGCGTCTTATCTGTGTCTGCACTGTTTGCCAAAATTTCATTTGAATATGTATAATTTTAATACGTTTAGGAATACTCCTTCATTCGGTTTCATTAAAATGGAACCGAATGAATGAAGGAACTTCCCTAAACTTATGGAAGTTATACAGCTTCAGAGAAATTGGTACACCTGATAGATATTCCGCCATTTTCCTCAAGAGAGACACCTTTTGTGACTCCCTGTTTGCTTTCCTGCGGGCCAATCCCCTTCTGAAAAGGGTCTACTTTTAAACATAAGTCGTCACTCCCTTTGGGGGCAATTTTTTACCTCTTAGAGAAGACCCCTTTTCAGAAGTCGACACAATAAGTTTACCAGAGTTACCTCCCTCCCCGAAAGTGTATTCATACCCCTTAAGAGATATGGTTTGGACGCGTCTTTTGTACAAAGGGTCGTAACTCTTCAAATATAACAAAATGTTTGCAAGCGACGCTGTGTATAATCCTACCGAATTTTTGCGATGCTTCTGCCATTGGTTTAGAATGCTTGGCTAGATAAAAAAAAAAAAAAAAAAAAATAGTACCAAAGGTTATAAATGGAAATACAGTGTTTGTCTGAGACGGTGCATATGTATTTTCACACATTTTATCGATATATTGGAGTTTACTGCCGTCAATTGCTGGCTACATGAATATCAACCTTTCCAAGCAGAAATAATCTTCTGACATATGCGACCAACGTTGACCCAGATCATTCCACCCGGATCGAACCATCGCTGTTCGCACTTCGAGGTAAATATATTATGAAAGGTATCAGATCGCACGGAGATCAGTCCACACGGTTCACATGTCCCATAAGGTCACTTTTTTATTTTGGAGAATCTCATATATTAATTAGATCAATATCACGTCGTATAAGATACTTTCTCAGTTTAGCTGACTGCCGGGTATGACGCGACTGACGGTGGAGTCGTTATGTGACAGAGGAGCTTATGGTGATTTATAAAGAGATGACACTTCTCATGCTTTGGTAGGAAACGTTAATCTGCTGCGTAACTGAACAAAACGTATTCTGGACGATAAGACAGAAATGCTGTTCAAAGTACGATTCGTATGATCCAACAAGTCGGACAAGTCATGCACCAGTCATCAATAGTTCCGGCTCCTACGGACTGGGGAATAGCGGGGCTTTTAAAGTTTCAGTTTTTAAAGCCCTGCGAAACGCCCTGCACTACGGGACAAATCCACCCCGGGGCCAGTTTTTGTTTCCTGGAACGGTCTGCTATCCGTTGCAAAAATCAACTGTATCTTTTTCATGATAAAAGGTCTGGTTTACTCGATACAGCTAAATTAAAAGGTTAAGTATCAATAACAGTATGAGCCAGGTTATTAGAAAACTAAAGTTTGAGGTTGATGTGGCTCTAATTTATGTATGCAAAGCATTTTGTCGGGAAATAAATACCCCGGCATATACGGCACTGCCAAGACTCATCGGAAGTTATATAACGTCACTTAACCCCGCTATCATCATCACGTTCCCTTTATCCCCGTCCTCCTAGGGGCCGGAGTTTCAAATGACTTTTTTAAATAAAATTAACACTGTTCTTTGCGATTTATGAATAAAGGCACAATTTTATACGGTAGACTTAATATCTCAGAGATCTGGCGAAAGAATCATTGGATACTTTTTTTATTGGCAAGATGGAACAAGCAATAAGTACGGATACTGAGATTGGTGATACGACTGACTGCCGAGGAGAGTGACAACGTGTTACAACTAACTGTAGACTGACCAGATACGCCTGACAGAGAATACTCAGCGGGCACGCAACGTTGAGACAACGCCGCATCAACGTCAATGCAACGGGAGAAAGTTCATTATAGCTTTGTGAAAAGCAAAGGCTTAGGTCAGCCTAAATATCCACACAGTCTATACAGGGCTTTCTCTGTCCATTGATATATTCAACAGGACGGCGAGAGTCCTGCATTACAGGTTAAACTGTGCAGATGCGCATGCTAACATGGGTCTTCCTTGTCGACATATGCGATGAGGACCTTTTTTCATGACTCGGCACAAATATAGATAAAAAAAAGTGGGCCAATTTCTTAATTTGTGGTCTTAATAAAAAGTATATAACCACTGAAGGATTATGTACTTACGACGTTTAATATGGCGTAAGCAATTAAGGGTCATACTAAGGACAATGCGCTGTATAGAAGTTTTAAATCACCATTAATCTGCCAATGAGTGTTTTAATGGGTAGTTTTATGCTTTGTTGCGTAAAAATGTCGACGGACGACATTTTGTAATATTTTTTTCCCAGTTTTCCAAACAAATTGTCTTCAAAGCAGACAATTTGTATGGAATGTCAAAGTCTATTTTTCCTTTGGAGGCAATTTACATGGAATGCTTAAGTCTGTATTAGGACAGGTAGGAATGGTATGAAAGTTTCCGAATACTTTGAGTGAATACGCAATTAGAAGTATCATATGCATTTGTTTTAGACACCTTATCAATTAGCAATCCGGGTAAAACTTTCAACAGACGACATTTTGAAATATTTTTCTCAGAACATAGTATTTGACATTTCATGCAAATTATTGGAGATAATTTACATGGAATGTCAAATCATATTTTATGGGGAAAAATGAAAAATCTCATTAATTTGTCGTCTGCTGAATCTGCACATAGCATGGTAAGTGATAATAGCAATTAGGTTTATGTAAAAGAAATATATATAGTTTTGATTTGCCATATTTAATATTACTGAGACTGGAGTCTAATATCCTTTTCTCCCCGAAAGTGTTTAGCATATATCCCCAGAAATAACTCACGTGTGGCTTCAACACAGACAAAACTGGACACATTTATCTAAAACACAAACGTGAGATAATTCCAGGGGAAGTAAGTTCGCAGTGGTGTTTTGCGCGTAGCCACAGCGCTTATTCCCCTTGATAACAAGCCTGGAAAGGGAGAAAGAATCTCAATGCGACAGGATTAAAATGTAAACTTCTCCCTTTCGCAAAGATGATCACACATTTGCATGTAAAAAAAAAAAAAAAGGTTCGCAGATTTCTCTGGATATTTCAATTTCCTCACCCTTGACCATGAATGTCAGCATGAGAACCCCCTAAAATTTGATGTGTCTGTGTGTGTCTTTTGTGAATGCCCGAGAATTCTGTTGCCATACGCATTTTATCATAAATGACATTAAAAATACGTTGTTGTAATTTTTTATCCATGGTAAAAGGCTGGTTCATTTCTAATGAGTCTGGCAGTTATATAGTGATATGAGGTGGTTTACTATTTGTCCTAAATATTCCGACAGACATGAGCAAACAGCACAGACCGATGTCAGACACTGCAGAACGCGGCGTCTGTATCTCGTTACCATACATCGACTCCAGTGTTTTAGAGAAGTCAGTGGACCGTCAGTCAGTCATGAATAGAATATTTCCAAAATTAGATACATCGAATACATAAAAAATATTTGTATCATAATATCTGATAACTACTTTTATCACAAGAATTTCATGTAATAACTTTCATAAGACAATGTAAGTGCTTTATAGTCCGACATACCATTGTCCATTTGATTTCCTTCACAAAACAGGCAATAGTGCACGGTGTACACTCCCAGGTTAATAAAGTTCACTTGGCAGTACTTTTAGTTCACTCTGACGTCTATTCAATGTCTAAACATAGTTATAACACCAAGTGCGCTATGATGTAACCTTTAGTTTTAGAACTACTGCATAAACGTAATTCTATTCCATTCTATTTCCTTTGAACTTTTTGACGTATGGCGGGAAAGAAGGCATGATATTGGGCGGAGTTGAGAGCAGACCTACCTACATGACCCTTGTATATCTCCGTTACTCACACATGACGTATAGTGTTAATGAAAAGTTTATAGGGTATAGCTAAATGAGATCAGGACTAAAGTGAGGCCCTCCCAGGGGTTCTAGGGAACAGGGAAATAATGTCATTTATTTCAGGGGAACAGGAGAACACAAGTCTAAAAATGAAGGGAACAGGAGAGAACAAAGGTAATTTCAGGGAGCATAGAAAAATTAAGATTTTGACTGGGGAACAAGGGAAAATTTAAAAAAAAATATTTCAAGGGAACAAGGGAACAGGTACCCTTCCTGGAACGGCTTCAAAACTTGAGAATTAAAAAAGATAAGTTGGTCTTAACCACATCAGTTAAAACCATCCTTCAGAAGGGGTCATCAGAAGTTAGCCTGCAAAACATGTTTAGTATATACCATTTGAGTACCAGTATACCTCTGACTAACTGCTTGCAATGGTTACACACACACACACACACACACACACACACACACACACACACACACACACACACACCCTACCTACCTTGCCCTATCTGCACCCACAAACGCTCATAGGGAGAAACCTCCAAACATAGCTGGGTGTGGTATCAAATTGAAGGTTTTGATGAGTAGTTTGTACCTGACTTAATCCATTTAAGACCACACTATATATTGGAAGTCCAGTTTCAATTTTAGGTGTTAGTCAATGTGACTTAGATATTGCTAGAGAAAACTAGCTAAACTATTTGCAAACTGGAGACCCTAATCAGATGCTGCATTCTGTGACATCTGATCTGGGTCTGCCCTGTTTGCCAATTGCCAACGCTTTGGGCTCTTCAAACTAAAATGGGTTAAATAGTAGCTAACTTAAATGGGTCTCAAAGGAACATATTGCTTGTTGATCTTATCTACAAGATTAGTGGTTGTTCATCAATATTCTTTCCACAACTCCTCCATCAAGGTTATGTGTGAAAAAAAAAGCTTTATTTTCCACTAATTATTGTCAGCCAAAGCATTCATGGCCACAGTATACTGTTCCCAGTGATATCAATGCTTGGTTTGACTACCTATGTGTGTAATAACTTCTGGTCAGGCCTGTCTGTCTGATGGGCTAGTTATTGAGATTTGATTTAAGGTTGTAAATGATTCTTTACAGTGTTATGGCCCTTTTTGATATTGTATGCTTTTATTTTAACTGGGACCAGTAGGGCACTTGCTGAGATTGGCTTACAGTTGGGCAAGGCCTACTGTCCTTTCAGCAGGTAAGGGTAGAGTGGGAATGTTTATATTTCTTCTGCTTCTGCACTTTCATTCTTGTTCCTCTTTCTTCCCTGTCCCTCTCATCTCCTCTACTATCTCTGTTCTCCCTTTCTCTGGGAGACGACACAAAATTATCCACAAGGGTTAACGTGTCGTTAAACCCCATCTCAATCAATGATCAGTCTGTAAAACTTGGGTCAGTAGAACATAGGTTTTGTCTGGCTGTTCAAGAGCTCTTGTTAGTCTCTGTGTACTGATCAGCAGAATGTAAACAAATAAACAAAAGAAACGTAAACAATGCTTCAGTGTATTAATGTTGTGTATGCATGTGACGATGTTTAAGCATAAATATGTTAATACAAGTTTGTTATCCTTAAGCATATTTGATATTCTTAAGGATAACAAATCTTATTGAAAATAAACTTAAGAAATTCAATAGATATTCATTGTAAGGGAATTTCTTTCTTCACTAAACATATATTGCTTTTGTAAGGGCTTGTAAGTGGCATAATTCATTTGAATTGTTGATATAAAATGTGCTGGCTTGATAACTTCACTGATCATGGTTGAGTATATGGACAGAACTGAACGGGCATATCGCTATCTTTCTGAGATGAGGGTGAGTTGAACTTGGAGTCTGCCATATTTACCTTAAATTTTTGGACAGACATGCCAAAGCAAACAGTGTAGACCCTGATCAAACTGCTTCTTCAGAAGCAGTTTGATCAGGGTCTGCACTGTTTGCCATTTAGTCATTCTTTTTGGATACACTACCCAGTAGTCAATTAGATTTATTCAAATTTTAGAATAAGTACAGCAAGAAGTTACAGTGTCAGAAAATTTAGGGTAATTTCTGTATTATGTCATATCGAGCAAATGGGGGCTAAACGCATAATTTATGTGAACAGTAAATGCCCAAGTCTGACTTTAATCTGCAGTAAGATCAGGGTCATCACTTTTCACCAGCATAGATTCTATTCTTTTCATGTTTATATAGGCGAGTAGAAAAGTATTGGCTACCTGGTCATGCAAGCACTGACCTGGATGTTTGCATTTTGCCTATTAAGATGTCCCCATTTTAGCTTTCAGTTGATATGTCATTCATAGAGGCATTACCTCTTTGCCTTCAAGAGAGAGGGGCATATAGTAATCCCTCTGTCTGTATCCACAATTTTATGCCCAGCTCATAATTTTGTTACATATGGAGAAATTTTGAAATGATTATTTCCCTGCAAACAGAGTTTGAGAATAGACATATAGGAGTAATAGTGTTAGCCTGTTGGACTTTGATGTGAACCATGCCTACATTTTTTGTTGGATTTTCATAAAAGTTTACAGGAATCATCAGCATGATTAGTAGTGTTGGCATAAAAAATGTTTTCCAATGTAATCTGCACTTGGTACTTTAGTTCATTTGTTGTAGTAGGTGATACAATCTAGCTTCAGATTTATAAGGGCACTAAAAACTTTTTATTTTGCATGTGGAAATGTGACACTTGTATCTTAGGTACATGAGACTAAATGAGTTTATGCATATTGATGTAGGAGTGGGAATTATCAAACCAAGTTGGATGTAATTCAATAATATATGTAACAAAATACCAAAAAATAAGGTTTAATTTAATACAATGAAAAATATTAGAAGTGTCAATCAGAAATGTAGCTTAACCCTTGTCCTGCTGAATAAATTAAGATGCCACACCCACTTTTAATTTTCAGCCAATCAGATGGCTTGATCCGAAATTTTGCTATAAATTCACATACTTGATGACAAACAGTGCAGATCCAGATCAGTTGGCGTCTTCAGAAGCCAACTGATCTGGATCTACACTGTTTGCAAAGGCAGGGTATATCCGGGTTCAGCAGGACAAGGGTTAATGTGGTTTGAAATTCTTATTTAGGCCATAACTGCTGAACCATATGATAAACAGTCTTTATAGATAGATGTCTCTCATCAAGATGGTGTGATGTGCACAAGAATCACAACTCTCTCTTTTTTCACTTTTTGAGTTATCTGCCCTTGTTCAAAATATGTGTCTGGGCCATAACTTCTGAACCATATGAAGTACAATCATAAAGCTTCGGAGATAATCCTATCAAGATGATGTGTAATGCACCAAAAGGGGTCCATTTGCAATTTGCGATTTGTAGATCGGCATGCACATTCGAACAGGTTGATCTAGGCTTCGGATTAGGGCCTTCATTTTCCGCTTAAAGAATCAATGGATACTGTAGTATATGTTGATGAACAACAAATGTCTAGATCAGACTACATAGATGTGCATGCTGATCTAGACATTTGCTGTTCATATATGACATAAGAGCCCTCTTCATATGATGTGCATCATATGCGATAGTCATGAAACCTCATAGATTGGTGTACTTTATAAAGACTGTGCATGCATTATGAAAACACGCCTATTGAAATATAGTGAGAATTTAACCACCAAAAAATGAAAACTTTCAGGTGAAAAATTCTGGTAGTTTTCATATTTCTGCTCAAAACATAGATTGTGGGTACTCGTTAGAACTGCCTTGGGGAGGCAGTTCTAACGAGTACCCACAATCTATGTTTTTAAGCAGAAATAGGAAAATTAATGTATACCCCTGTAAACCCCAGTTTTACTGTATAAAAGTGGGGATTTTAGGGGGTCAAAACTATATAGGCATGTTTTTGCGCTGAAAATCGAGACTCCCTCTTTCTGTGTTCACCATTTATGAGATATCTGCCCTTGACAAAAATGGATTCAACACAGTAGAAAATGTAATATATTGGAAGTAGATGGGTACATAAGAGATAATAATGCTGAAGTGAGTGATAATTTATTTGCCTGCCGGTGGTAATTTTGTAGTATAATACCTGTTCTTCAAAATGGCAGGCACAAGATGGGGGCATCCATATCTCATGGACAATCTATGAGTTAGACTGTGAGAAAACCTCACAGAGAATGGTTTGCCTCTGGGCTGGATGACATTATTATTGGTAAGGCCACAGAAAATTAATTATTAGATGCTTATCCAGATTTTAGAAAAAAAAATATGAGTAGGTGGTGGATTTTATTTTTTATTCCCGGGCTTGAAGTGAAGCGATATAGCAAAACAAGATAACTGACAATAACTATAATGTGAAATAGAGAAAAACCTTGTTTTAATTCTCTTTTTAGCTCACCTGAGCATTGCTCAGGGTGAGCTATTGTGATCACCCTCTGTCTGTCGTCAGGCGTCCATCGTCAGTCTTCAACAATTAGTTTGTTAACACTCTAGTGGTTACAGTTTTTACCCAATCTTGATGAAACTTGCTCAGAATGTTTGCCGTTATGAAATCTAAGCCAAGTTTGAAACTGGGTCACTCGGGGTCAAAAACTAGGTCGCTAGGTCAAATCAAAGGAAATTATGAATCTTGCTGAAAATGTTTGTCTAGATGATTTCGAGGTCAGGTTCAAAACTGGGTCACTTGGAGTCAAAAACTAGGTCACCAGGCCAAATGAAAGGAAGTTTCTCAGTTACTATTGGTCCTACAGAGTGATATTTGGCACTTGTGGCGTGTTTGTGTTTAGGTCAGTTTCTCAGTAACTATTGCTCCTACAGCCAGTGATACTTAGCCATGCATACATCTTAGTATGGCCTTTTGAGTGCAGTCATCCATGTTTGACCTTGACCTCTATTTCACAACCCATTAAACATGCTACATTGTCGTACTTGTTGATATAGTCATCATGAATTTTGGTCAGAATGTTTGCCTTCATCAGTTCTAGGTCAGGTTCTCTATGTTCTATGGTACTCAGGTGAGCATTACAGGGCCATCATGACCCTCTTGTTATAATAAATAGTTCATTTGCAATTCTTAAAAGTGCTCTTGTGTTGTAAAATCAGTTTTTCAGCATGTCCAACTGTCTCTGAAACAGTTTTCCACTGCATTTTTTTTTTATTTGGTCAGATTGTTTAGGGGAAGATGGGGATGAGAATCTAATGATGAATTTTCTGTGGCCTAAATCCAACTGAAATATTCCCACCTACTTTTGTGTAATCAGACAAACTACCAGATGACCGAGATTGAAAGACCACTTGTTACAAACAGTGGAAAATAAAAAAGTGGATTTATGATTAATAATCACAAGCAATATTTTTCAGAAAACATTTTTTGTGTGTGTGTGTGAGAGAGAGATTATGTCATGTTCTTGACATATAGTGAGTGAGCAGAAGACATTAATCTTTACCTCTCCCTGGGCTAATACGCTAGATGACACATTAAAGGTATTTTTTATTTTTCCTGGAAAACAGGATTTGACATTTTATGCAAATTGTTTCCATTGGAGACAGTTTGCATGAAATGAAATGTCAAAATCTAGTTTTCGGGGCAAAAATAAGAAAAATATTTCAGTACATTGTAGATCATTTGCTGAAAAATTAATCAAGAATGCTAAGTGTTAAAAGATGCCATGCCCTTTTCTAATTTTCAGTCAATCAGAATACTTGATCAGCATTATTCATATAAATTCACATACTGAATTGCAAACAGTGCAGATCCAGATCAGTTGGCTTCTTCAGAAGCCAACTGATTTGGATCTGCACTGTTTGCAAATGCAGGGTATATCCTGGCTCAACAGGACTAGGGTTAATAAAGTTTGTAATAATGATGTTTGCCAATTTGTTCTTCATTGTCCAAATATTATGGTATATGGATAGTATTTGACCTGGACAGATGCCTAAATAGCCTGAGATTTGATCAGTATGGTTTCTTTAATTGTTCAGTTGTATACTCAATGCCAAAAGAAACACCAAAAAATAAGTGACAATTTTTCATAATGTATGAAACCATTAGAACAGATTCTAACTACTGTGAAAAACAAATTTACCCGAAGTATTCTGACACCGTAACACTGATCATCTTATGGGCAAATTCAGCCAAACTGATGTCATTTTTCTTATTTTTCCTAGAAAATAGGATCAGACAATTCATGCTTTAGGAGACAGTTTGCATGAAGTGTCAATCCTATTTTGTAGGAAGCAATATAAAAAAATATCTGAAGATGTTGTCTGCTGAAAGTTTTACCCAGCATGCAAAGTGTTAATCTTTACCATTGGGGAAGGTTGGTGGTAAAGGTCTACTGCACTTGACGCAGGTTGCAAAAGGGAGGCATGTTAGTATTTCACATAGCTCCAGATAAGGCCCCTTTTTCCAACCAAATTGTTGATCTTTTTCTTGTTTGTCCATAAAACATATGTTGTGGTACTCATTAGAAGCGCCTGGCCAAGGTACCCACAACATGTTTCGTGGAGAAATAAATAAGAAAACTATTTTCCTTATTCCTTCTCTTATCTGGAGCTATTTTGTCTGCTTCTGGACTGGTATTCGGTTTTTCTCTCCCCCCACTTTTTCTCTTTTCAGTACCGGCTTTTCTGTTCCTTTCCTCCCTTTCTCTGGTAGACAATACAAAATGACCCATAAAGGTTGGCATGTCATTAACCCTTATCTTGCTGATCATGACAACACCTAACTTTGCAAACAGTGTAGATCCAGATCAGATGGCTTCTGAAGATCTGGATCTACAGTTCTACACAGTTTGCCATTAAGTATGTGAATTTATAGCAACAATCCAAATCAAGTAATCTCACTGGCTGAAAATTAGAAGTGGGCATGGCATCTTAATTTATTCAGCATGACAAGGGTTAAACAAACACTTTTTACCATAAAAGGTAATTATCATAAAAATTTGTACAAACCCAGCTTTGCTACTTGCTGATGTTGGTAATATTCTGCTGGATGAGTTGCAAGTAGTGTAGACCTTGTGTTTCTACTGATTACCCACAACATATGCTTGGAGCAGTTGTTCAGGGTTTGCTCAGGCAGATCTGTCAAAACATTTACCGTAGGGTAAAATAACCATATTTCTTTTGGTATTAGCTCTTCAGGCATTTTCATCAGGGTTTGCACTGTTTGTTCAGGCATATATTTCCAAACATTGCAGGTAAATTAACAGTATTTCTTTTGGCGTTGGGTATATTTCATAAAGTAGGTCATTCTGGCTGTATCAAGCAAAAAGGTGCAAAAAAGAAATGATTGATTGTGTTGGGCTTTTAATGACAGGTCAAACCTTGTGGGTCATTTTGTATCATCTCCCAGAAAAAGGGAGAACGGAGATAAGTGGAGGAGATGAAAGAGAGGGACAGGAAAGAAAGAGGAACAGGAAAGAAAGAGGAACAGGAAAGAAAGCAAAGAGCCAGAAGAAATAAAATCATTAACCCCCATACCCTTACTTGCTACAAGGATAGCAGGCCTTGCCCAACTGTAAGCCAATATCATTTGGATGCCCCATTGACGTAAGATACCAGCCGACCACCCCCAAAAAAGAAATGAGCCCTTCCAAATAGAAACAGACCTTATGACATTTGCAGCAAGCACAGTTCCAGATCACCCTGCATATCCATACAGTCAGGATCTGTGCTGTTCCTTGATAGAATCTTTTAACACATTTGAGACTGAATAAACTCCCCCACACTATATATTGGAAAAGTCACAATTTTAATTTTTGGTATTTCAGACTGTGTGATTTAAATATTCTAAGAGAAAAATGGCTCAACTGTTTGCAAACAGTGGAGACCCTGATCTGATGCCACATTCTGTAGCATCTGATCTGTTTCTGAATTGTTTGTCAGTTACCCTTTTTGTGGGTCTCCAGACTAAAATGGGTTAACCCATTGTTACTGAATAAAATCTCCCACACTATATATTGGAAGAGTCCAATTTCAGTTTTAGGTACATCTGGGTATGAGATTTAGATATTCCTATAGAAAAAGACGCTAAACTATTTGCAAAAAGTGGAGACCCTGGTCAGATGCTGTGTTCTGCAGCATCTGATCTGGGTCTGCACTGTTTGCCAATTACTCGTTTAGGGGTCTCCAGACTACAATGGGTTAAAGTCCATTATGTTAGCAACCAGTAGATCCTACCAGACTGTGAGGACAAGGGTTAATATGATGCACCCGTAGATAGGGTCTTACTGAATGGGATGTAACCAGTCTACTGATTTGGCTGTAAAAAAAAGTGCATAGTCCAGTCTGAGACAGCATGGTTTGTACATGCTTAGCCCATATTTCAGCTTAGCATGACCCATTTTAAAGGTTGACATGAAGGTTTTCTAATATGCCTGTTGTGCTAAAGTACATATACCTTACATATATTTTGGTATATAAGATGTTAATATTAAATAACCATAATAAAGAAGGCCTCTGTTCACATTATGTAGCTTAAAAAGTACAGCTAAAAGTATACATAAATGTACTCTTTTCTTTCAAATTAACTATACCCCCAGCAAACAAAGTATGTTATCCCATTGTAGTTGGGAGACCTGTAAAAGGGTAATTGGCAAACAGTGCAGACCCAGATCAGATGCTGCAGAATGCGGCCTCTGGTCAGGGTCTCCACTGTTTGCAAATAGTTTAGCCATTTTGCTCGAGGAATCTGTAAATCTCATAGCCGGACATACCTAAAATTGAAATTGGACTCTTCCAGTATATAGTGTGGGAGAGTCTATTTTGTCTACAGTGAGTTAAGGCATACTGTTTTCATGTCTTTTCTCTGTATAGTCATGTCCTTAACCCTTGTCCTGCTGAATAAATTAAGATGTCACACCCTTTTCAAAATTTCAGCCAATCAGATTACTTGATCCAGATTGTTAAGATTCACATACTGAATGGTATACAGTGTTGATCCAGATGTTGGCTTCTTAGAAGCCAACTGATCTAAATCTACACTGTTTGCAAAGGTAAGGTATATCCAGGTTCAGCAGGACAAGGGTTAAGATATTTTGACCATTGTGATAACTTAAGTTTCTTTTATCCAATTCAAATGAAATTTCAAATGATAAAATAATTTTGTGGTGACCTGATATAGGTTTCTTTCAAAAATCACTGATGTATCAGTTATAACATAAGATATGTCCCCAAATTAACATTAACAAATTATTGTCGTGCCATAACTTGTTATTTTATATTGTAGCTAAATGGCAATTAACCCCTGTCCAGCTGAATAAATTAAGATGCCACACCCAATTCTAATTTTCAGCCAATCAGATTACTTGACCCAGATTGTTGATATAAATTCACATACTTAATGGTAAACAGTGCAGATCCAGATCAGTTGGCTTCTTAAGAAGCCAACTGATCTGGATCTACACTGTTTGTAAAGGCAGGGTATATCGGGGTTCAGCAGGATAAGGGTTAAACACTGAATGGTTCCTTTTGGGAATTGTGTTCATCCTTCTGTTCTGAGAAGACATATGGCCCATGTTAAATGTTAAAAACTGGCTTCCATGTAATTATCATGTGATAATGTAAAATTGAAGGTATTGTCTATTTATGGCAAGCCCTTTAACTATTTATTGTAGATTTCAGATATCTTAAGTAATATTAAGAGATCTTATATAAGCCATCGTACATAAGATATATAAAAATATATCTTACATGTTGTATAAGACAGTGATTTTTTTACCTGCGCATCCCGAGTCCCGTACTCACATTTTTGCTTTGGGACTCACATTTTAAATCTCAGCGAGTCCCAGGACTCTCAAAGTTATAGTGGAAAATTCTGTAATGGATGCAATGATTTTCTATAAGACTCACATTATATAGTCCAAGCGAGTCCTGGGATGCATAGGTGTAAAATTGTAAATAAATCACTGTAAGATATCTTACATAGGATGTGAGATATCTGAATTACAAATTAAGATATCTAATATACTTTATAAGATATCTTATATAGTATATAAGATATCTAATATGGGGTATAAGATCAGGGCTCGGGAAAACCGGAAAAATAGCCGGTCTGGACCGAAATTAAGAATTCTGGACCGATTTCAAACATCCCAAAACGCTAATAAATCGGTCCAACATTTCCCAAACCAACCAATTTTCACAAATCAATGATGTTTAAAAATTCACAAACGGTCAAGTCTTTCCAAACTGACAACGTCGCGCACCTCTTAAATGCGATATTATGGTAGTTAAAAGGCTCTAAACGGTCATTTGACATGTATATTGAAGAGACAGCTGAATAACGGCAACCTACCCGCAGCACAAATTAATTACGTCATTATCCAAACATTGTCAAAAAATCAACACTTCACTGACCTTTGTGCGGTAAACAAGCGATTAACACGAATCATCAGTAACGGTAGTCTGATAATTAATCCGTTTGTGTGACACGTGTGAATACACTGAGACTGCAAAACATCCAGGTGCAGTCGGCGTGTCCAAAAGATCAAAGGTCGCTTTACTGAGGGTGATAAAAGAATGCACCGCTTGAACGCACCCGTTTTCTTCCTCTTCTTTTTTGTTTTGATCAACACGGTTTGTCAGTCCCAGATTCAATAAATGAATTCCCAAACCGTGTACGTCCTGATCAGATGTCGCATACAACGGCGTCTGATCTGGGTATAATTGATTGCTTCTTTTTTTTTTTTTTTTTTTGTTGATTGCCGTAACGCGAGTATAATTCAAGGTAGATTTCACAGTAAAAATAAGTAATGCACCACTTGCGCTAGGCAAGATTGGTCAGTGCTTAAAAATTTAAGCAGTCTGATTAAATCTTGAAACACTGAAAACTGCAAAACCGCCCGTGGCGCAGGCCTTTTTTATTAGACCTAATTAGGTCCATGAAAGTCGTTTCGTTCCGTCTCTCCTGTTTCCCGCCGTCTTCGCGCTTATACAAGACGGGAATCAGTTGTTTATAAATAGTTTAGGAAAACCCTGCGGAGGTGGAAATAACACAAAACCGTTTTTTCTTTTTTTTTTTTTTTTTTCTTTCTTTTTACATACCTGACTGTATTTATTGATGACGCCAGCTTTGATCATGCTCGTTGTACCCGGACTTCCGTCATATAACGGAGTTGAGGTGTATTATTTAAAAGGAGTTATAGGACTGCCAATTGTCATTAGTTTTCATGACAGGTGATATACACATATTTTTTTTTTTGGAAATGGGCTCATTGATGACGTCATCGTCATCGGCTGGACCGATTCAGATTTCAAAATTTCCAGAGCCCTGGTATAAGATATATAGGAATAGCAGCCTCATGTGAAATGCAGGATTTTCTGTCTGCTAGACCCAAATTGTACAAAGGATGTAGCCTTTTGAATATTAAATGTAAAGGTCAAAGTGACAATAAATCACTATATATTATATACATTATAGTATAAATCAGTGGCTGGGGGCTTAGGATGTTCCAATATTTAGTATGATGAGGGGTTAGGATGTTCCAATAGGTAAACTATGATGAGGGGTTAGGACATCCCAATAGGTAAAGTATGATGAGGGTTAGGACATCCCAATATGTAAAGTATGATGAGGGGTTAGGACATCCCAATATGTAAAGTATGATGAGGACTTAGGATGTACCAATATGTTATGTAAAGTATGATGAGAGGTTAGGATGTCCTGATATGTAAAGTATGATGAGAGGTTAGGATGTCCCAATATGTAAAGTATGATGAGAGGTTAGGATATCCCAATATGTAAAGTATGATGAGGGGTTAGGATGTCCCAATATGTAAAGTATGATGAGAGGTTAGGATGTCGCAATATGTAAAGTATGATGAGGGGTTAGGATGTCCTAATATTTTGTATGATGAGGGGTTAGGATGTCCCAATATGTAAAGTATGATGAAGGATTAGGATATGTCCTAATATTTTGTATGATGAGGGGTTAGGATGTCCCAATATTTAGTATGATGAGGGTTAGGATGTCCAATATTTAAAATATGATAAGGGGTTAGGATGTCCAAATACTTAAAGTATTATGAGGTGTTAGGATGTCCCAATTTTTAGTATGAGGGGTTGGGATGTCCAAATATTTAAAGTATGACAAGAGGTTAGGATGCCCAATATGTAAAGTATGATGAGGGGTTAGGATGACCCAATATGTAAAGTATGATGAGGGGTTAGGATGTCCCAATATTTAGTATGATGAAGTATAAGGATGTCCCAGTATTTAAAATATGATGAGGATTTGGATTTCCCAATATGTAAAGTATGATCAAAGTTTGGATGTCCCAATATTTAAAGTATGATGAGGAGTTAGGATGTCCCAATATTTAGTATGATGAGGGGTTAGGTTGTCCCAATATTTAGTATGATGAGGGGTTAGGTTGTCCCAATATTTAGTATGATTATGGGTTAGGATGTCCCAATATTTAGTATGATGAGTGATTATGTTGTCCCAATATTTAGTATGATTATGGCTTAGGATGTCCCAATATTTAGTATGATGAGGGGTTAGGTTGTCCCAATATTTAGTATGATGAGGGGTTAGGTTGTCCCAATATTTAGTATGATGAAAGGTTAGGTTGTCCCAATATTTAGTATGATTATGGGTTAGGATGTCCCAATATTTTGTATGATGAGTGGTTATGTTGTCCCAATATTTAGTGTGATTATGGGTTAGGATGTCCCAATATTTAGTATGATGAGGGGTTAGGTTGTCCCAATATTTAGTATGATGAGGGGTTAGGATGTCCCAATATTTAGTATGATGAGGGGTTAGGATGTCCCAATATTTAGTATGATGAGGGGTTAGGTTGTCCCAATATTTATTTTGATGAGGGGTTAGAATGCCCCAATATTTAGTATGACTTTTGTTTAGGTTGCCCCAATAGTAAAGTATGATGAGGTGTAAGGATGTCCCAATTTGTGAAGTATGATGAGAGGTTTGGATGTCCCATTATGAATTTGGGTTAGATTGTCCCAATATTTAATTTGATGATGGGTTAGGTTGTCCCAATATTCAGTATGATTTTGGGTTAGGTTGCCCCAATATTAAGTATGACGAGGGGTTAGGATGTCCCTATATTTAGTATGATAAGGTGTTAGGGTGTCCCTATATTTAGTATAGTGAGGTGTTAGAATGTCCCAATATGTAAAGCAAGATGAGGGGTTAGGATGTCCCTATTTTTTAAGTATGATGAGGGGTTAGAATGTCCCAATATTTTGTATGATACAGTATTTGGAATTCCAATATTTAAAGTATGATGAGGGGTAAGGATATTCCAATAGTGAAAGTATGATGAGGGATTAAGATGTCCAAATATTTAATATGGTGAAGGGGTTAGGATGTCCTCTGATTTAATTTTTAAACATGTTGTGGGTACTCATTAGAAGCACCTTGCCAGCCAAGGCAATTCTAATGAGTACCAAAAAGCCTTCTCTGGAGTGATTGGATTAGGTTGTCCCAATATTTAGTATGATGAGGGATTAGGATGTGGTAGTATTTAGGCATAATACAGTAATGATAAGGGTGATAAGTACACTTAGGTAACATAATGCTCATATCCATTTATGGGCATTTGTTTTGACATTCTTTATGCACAGAGATCTTATCATTGAGGCCATTCCACGCAAAAAGGTGTTTAGCAACTGTGCAAAATATGCAGATTCAGATCATAGATATAGATAAGAGGGCTTACCACATAATAGTTTCTTATTTCTCAATGAAAACAAAAAAAAAAAGTATCACAGCCCAGTTGTTCAAAGCTTTGTTAGCTTAACAAGATCAATAATGACACAAGCTTGATGACTGTTGTAGCTAAGGTATTTTCAAATACACAGATATTTTTGCTGCAAAAATGTTAGTCACATTTTTTTCAGCAAAGAATATCAGTGTATTTGTCATATTTCAAGATGGAAATTTTAACGTCACATTAGCTAACAACTTTGTTAAGTTTTGAACAACTGGGCCCTGTACTTTTTTATTGAAAAAAGCACCTTATCTGAAGCTATGGTAGTTTCATCAGGGACTTTGTTGTCCATCGATACATTCTCCTGTATCTAGTGATTCTCTACCCTGACGTCCATCGATACATTCCCTGGTATCCAGTGATTCTCTACCCTGACAGCAATAGCCCTTAACCATTGTAGACTGAATAGACTTTCCCACACTATATATTGGAAGAGTCCATTTTCAATTTTAGGTACATCCAGTTATGAGATTTACATATTCCTAAAGAAAACTGGCTAAACTATTTGCAAAAACAGTGGAGACCCTGATCAGATGTCACATTCTGCGGCATCTGATCTGGGTCTACACTGTTTGCCAATTACCCTTTTATGGGTCTCCCAACTACAATGGGTTAATGGACTGCATATGAGCCATGACATGAGAAAACGTCTCCTCTCAGTAAATACAGGGCCCAGTTGTTCAAAACTAACAATATCTTTAGTTAATATATCATTAAATCTTTGATCAGTAAATATATGCTAATATTTTTGCTGAAAAATGTGAGTAGCTTTTGCATTTGCAAAAGCTGCTCACATTTTTTCAGCAAAAATACCAGTGAATTAGATACACCTGCGTATTGTACTTACTAGAACAGTTAACATTTTGTCCACTAATGAGCTTGTTAAGCTAACAATGCTTTGAACAACTGGGCCCAGACAGTAAAGATCCTTATCAGCCAGCAAAGGTATATAGTCTGATCAGGAATTTTATTGTATTTCATATTGTTCTACAGTATCCAATGATTCTATAAATGGACAGTGAAGGTCCCAATATTTAGTATGAGAGGTTAAGTGTCCTGATCAGACTGCATGGATGCGCAGGGTGATCTGGGCCTTTGTTTAAAGACAAAGACATGCTTGAAGACATTTTTCACATGGCATTGCCAATATGTTGCTGCACTCATTAAATTGGATAAATAAGAAAAATATTATGTGACTACCCCTCTTATCTGGAGCTATGATATATACAGTCTAAAAAGGGGGAGGGTGGTCCTGTTGGCATATTGTACAAAGACACCTTTTTGCATGGAGCAGCTCATTTTAACTCCTTTTTATCATCCCAAAATGATCAAAATACTATTAATGGGATGCTCAAATACTATAACATACCAATCATATTGTGTTAAGTAAATGTAGCATATAAAGCAGGTATTTTGAAAAAAAAAAAAATATGTTCAAAACAACAAATTACCATATTCGACCTAATTACCGCACTGTGCGCTTAGCTTTTTCAAAAGCACTGGTAGTAAAATATCCACCTAATAAGGGCACACTTTAAAGAAAGTTCAACAGAGGACTTCATGAGAAGTGTATTTAATGATGCTTATGCGATATTAGTTTCTTTTTTCTTTATAGAAGCATATGTTGTGGGTACTCATTTGAATTGCCTCGACTTGTCGAGGCAATTCAAATGAGTACCCACAACATATGTTCTTTTTTATAAAGAAGTAGATAAAAGTAAACTGGTTGTAATCTTTTAGATTACTAAATTGCTTGACTGAGCGCTTATAGGAGCATGTGCGGTAATTAGGTCGAATACGGTATGCTCCAAAAATAAAAGTACCATTTAACCTTTACCATTCTCTGGGCTAATTCAGCAGATGACAAACTGATGATATTTTACTTACTTTCCCAAAAAACAAGATTTGACATATTATTCAAATTGTCTCCAATGGAGAAATTGCATGAAATGTCAAAACCTGTTTTCTGGGGAGAAAAGAAAAAAATATTTCAATATGTCATCTGCTGAAAATTTCAACCATCATGCTAAGCATTAAAGGTGACATATAAATAGATCATATTGAAAAAAATGTCAATGGATTTGTATATAAACGAAGCATATAATTGACAAAATTATTTGTTAAAGAAATGTGATACAAATCTTTAGAAACTGCAGTCAATAGAAGTCGGTGGAGTTGATTAAATAAAGATTAAGATGCATGTCTTGTATTCTTCACTACACCCTGGAGACTACTACAGTGTTAGAGCAAAATAACACTGTTATGAAGATCGGGGCAGGCCCTTATAATAGTGTGAATAATTGTACCTGGCCTGTAGCCAGGTGTGAACTTGATCCTATCCAATTTAATGAAGCAGGCAGAAGAGAATCACATGCTAGCGTAACTCCTCCAATTGTTGTAAATTCTTACTGTATTAAGCATACCCCTCTGCTTATTCCAACCCCTACTGCTACAGAAGGTGTGTGGTATATACAGTATTTGGTACAGACCCCATCAACATAGATGTAACATCTAGTCTGCCGATATATCTTGAATTAATAGACCTTGACCAATAGGTGGATTCCTACCAAATTTGCATGAATCTATCAATTGGATTTTGGATGTGGGGGCAGGAAAGGCTGATTAGGTTTGTGTGACCTTGACCCCATTTTCAAGATCAGCATAGGAATTAGTATGTCAGTTCTTTGCATATTGTCGAAAGGATGTTGACAATTTAGTCAAACGGTTCTGGGCCATTGAACAAGATGGCTGCCATGCCCATATATGGTAAAACACTTCTTCTCCAGAACTGAGAAAGCTTTGAGGCTGAATCTTGGTATACAGCATCAGGGACTCAAAAGTCTACTGAATTTGTTCAAATGATGATACTAGGATGACCTTTGATCTTTTTACGGTATAGTCAAATTTGTGTCCTAGTTGCTGTGGCAATACTGGAAGAATTTGCATGGTATTTTGCAGATATGCAATAACTGTTTTTATCAGGTGAGCAAATCGAGGCTCATTGGCCTCTTGATTGTTATTTCTGTCAAGTTCAAACAATAGTTATTTTAGTCTGGAAACCCTCAAAAGGGTAATTGGCAAACAGTGCAGACCCAAAACAGATGACGCAGAATGCGGCATCTGATCAAGGTCCACACTGTTTGCAGGAAATATGGAATTTCTAGTAATAATAAAAACTAACCAGACACCCTGCTATTGGAAATAGATTATGTCCAAAGAGTTATGAGAGAAGAGTCCACTTGATGTAAATGGGTTAACCGAATAGCATTATAGTTATATTACATGCTGTGTATCTTGTGTGGTCAACTCATCTTAAAATTTTTAGCTCGCCTGGACAAAGTCAAGGAAGAGCTATTGCACTACCCGGCGTCAGTGTCGGCATCCACATTTACGTTAAAGTTTTTTTTAGAGCTTATATTTTCCAGACCATTAGATAGATTTGGTTCATATTTGGTATGATGATAGATATAGCTCCAAAGTTTTATTCAGCAATACCCCAGCCCATCACCTCAAGTCAAGTCAAGGTCATGGACTTAGAAATTTTTAATGTTAAAGATTTTTAAGAGCTCATATTTTCCAAACTATACGATGGATTTTGTTCATATTTGGTATGATGATAGATACAGTTCCAAAGTTTTATTCAGCAATACCCTGCCCATGCCATTGACCTCAAGGTCAAGGTCACAGACTTAAAAGTTTTATATTAAAGTTTTTTAAGAGCTCATATTTTCCAAACCATATGATGGATTTTGTTCATATTTGACATGATGATAGATACAGGTCCAAAGTTTTATTCAGCAATACTCACTGCCCTTGCCCATGGCCTCAAGGTCAAAGTTAAGAACTAAGAAATTTTATATTAAAGTGTTTTAAGAGCTTATATTTTCCAAACCATATGATAGATTTGGTTCATATTTGGAATGATAATAGATACAGGTTCAAAATTTTATTCATCATCACCCCCATCCATGCCTATGACCTCAAGGTCAAGGCTTTGTAATTGATCCCTGATAATGTCAAATTCATGACAACAACTGACCAAACCATAGCACAAGAAATCCTATCAAGAGCTAAAATGCCATAACATTTCCTCTTACCGTAATGATTCTAAGTATTGGGACAGATAGGCCTAAGCAAATAGTGCAGACCCAGATCAGACTGGTCCTAAAGAGCACCCTGACACTCCAGTATCACCCCAATTCCAGACAAGCTATGCTGTCTGCTGACAGCTCTTGTTAGAAAGATTCCTACCCCTAAACCATATATATTCTTGTTCCTTATGATAAGACACAATTACACCAACCGGGGTTTTCCCGGGGCTATGCCCCGCCCCTACATTTCATATAAGGCATAATATCTCAGAAACAGTTCAGAACCCCACTCCTAAACCATATGTATTGTTGTTCCTTTTGATAAGATGCATTTAGTGACACACTTTGGGTCCCCCGGGAGCATGCCCCACCCCCTTCACTTTATAAAAGGCCTATTATCTCAGAAACAGTTCAGATCTCCTTGATTTTATTGACATTAAACAAGATTGAATGAAACATCCATCAGCTGATTTATTTTGAATAACTTGCACATTTGCAAGCATTATTGATTTTTAAATAAAAGATCTGGGCCCATTTGTTCAAAACTAACGATGCCGTTAGTTAACGATTCGTTAAACTTTACATCAAGTGATACGCAAATATGCTGAAATTTTTTGCTGAAAAAAATGTGAGTAGCAAACACTACTCACATTTTTTCAGCAAAAAATATCAGAATATTGTATATTGAATCCGCTAAAATAGTTAATGAAATGACCCTTAATGAGCTTGTTAAGCTAGTGACGCTTTGAACAGCTAGGCCCTGGTTACTATAATACTTTTATTATTAGAATTTGTATTGACTGTGTTGCCAAAAAATTACAGTTAAGATTTCAATGCACAGTTTATTTTCTTTATATGTCCTTTAAGCCCACTTTTTAGTCTTTCTTTGAAGTCAGAAATTAACTGTATCCGTGGACAAACCTTCTTAGAGATACATTTTACTGTCGGTCTGTTTTTGAGGCAAGACGTAAAAAAACTTAGATGAGCAAGTCCCAACAAATCGAGCTTTCATCTGTCCCAGACACACATTGGCAACAAGCTTAAACCTTAAGGCATGCTAGTTCTCAGGTTAGCAATCATCGCCAGACGAGCTTCAAACTTACAGATGATTAAAACTGGCTAAAAGTCTAGGTGAAGCTTGAAAATGTGCAAATTGGTAAGTTGAATTTGGAGCTACATTTCCTTGGTTGCCAGCACAAACTATCAGGTGGGATAAGAGGATTTACATGTATTTAGTACTTATAGTGGTCAAAACTGTCCTTTAGCACTTTTAGTAGTGAAATCTGTGAACTGTTAAAACTAAAGTTGCTCAGGTGAATGGTAAAGGCTCTCTCTCTCTCTCTTTTTTTTTTTTTTTTTTTTTATGATAACAAGAATTCTTATTGTTTTTTTTATGATAACAAGAATTCTTGTATTTCAGTGCAAAAAGTGTAGACCCAGATGCCACATATGGCAGGCTGGTTCTAAATTGATTGCCAATGTCCATTTTTTTAGGAATGCTTGGCCAGTTGTGCTTTGACCTATTTAAGCCTGGCGTCCCATAAATGGGACAGGCAGACAGCGTAGACCCAGATCAGACGCCACAGAGAGCATAGTTTATTCAGTGTAAAATGGGTTAATTACCATAGTCAGATTGACATTGATGAGGATTGGTATTTTTCATCACAGCAACAGTTCATGTTCTTTTAGATAATGCTGGGCTCTACAGCACAGCCAGTAGATCCAGGGGCTGCAGTTTGAATCCAGCTTGTCCTCGTATCTTTAACCCTTGACCTGCTGAATAAATTAAGATGCCACACCTAATTTTCAGCCAGTCAGATTACTTGATGCAGATTGTTGCTATAAATTCACATACTTAATGGCAAACAGTGCAGATCCAGATCAGTTGGCTTCTTCAGAAGCCAACTGATCTGGATCTACAGTGTTTGCAAAGGCAGGGTATATCCGGGTTTAGCAGGACAAGGGTTAATGGAGATTGATCATAAAATAATTTTCTGTCATCAATCTCCCCTTCTGCTGACTCAAGGGCAGTTTTTAATTACTGGCAAAAGTATGTGCACAAGTACTGGGCTGCGTTCAGAAGTGCAGACTATTTTGGATCCCTGTACCCACTGACTAGCGCCAACAAGAATAGGGATCCAGGGCAAAATGTATACGAGTTACTCCCACATTTGAATGCAACCCTTGTTAACCGCTTAAAGGACTAAGCTTGCTCAGGAAAAATGTGAGTAATTTAACCAACAGGCTCCATATAACCTTAACAGTGTTGACTGGGCTGTAAAACTCCCAGTTAAAGAAAAACCTTCTGGACAATGGTAGGGTGGAAGGATGATTTCATTATGAATAATCATAGCATTGCTAACAACATAAAAATCTGTTTTTGGTCATTTGTTTTACCAGTAAACTTAATAAGGGTACCTGTAAGACAGATCTGTAGATGTCAAGATAGCACTATTGTATCAACTGAATGCATTTAATTATGAAGATTTAAGTGTCATTTAAATGTTCAGTTTAAATCACAATTACTGTTTTGTAAAGACTTGGCAGATTGAATATTGATGGAGTTTTAAAGTTGATTATGGTGAAAATTAAGATCCAGATCGTGACAAAACATGAAAAGTAATGAAACAGAAAAGGGTGGATAATATGCATTGAAAGAAAAATTAAAAATATACAGTAAGAAATTACTTGATGCTGAAAATTTTGGACAAATTTAGTACATTACGAAAACATGCCTATTCAAATATACTGAAAGTTTTACCACCAAAAAATGAAAATTTTCAGATAAAAAATTCTGATATTTTTCATGTTTCTGCTCAGAAATAAGAAAAATAAAGTATACCCTGTAAACCCCAGTTTTACTATATAAAAGTGGTGTTTAAGGGGGTCAAAATTATATAGGCATGTTTTCGTGATGGCTATAAACATTATTTTTTCATTTTAATTGAAACTGGAAATTGTATGAAAAATCAAATAAAGATGTGAATTAAAACCCAAATAAATCTGCTGTGAATGTTTGTGAGTGGATGTCTTGATGATTTTATTGGGACTGTGCAATAATTTCCTTATTATATGGTTCAGCATTTTTTGTGGAGTTGTTGAGAAAAAATTGGACAAGTAAAAAAGAAAGAACAGAAACAAACAAAAAAAAACAAAAAAACCAACAACAGATTAGGGGACTAATTAAGAAAGATTATAAATTTCCTGAAATACTGCAAGAGGTTGTATCAGAATGAAAGAGTCATCTTATATTCATTTTTGCCTATGGTGTAAATTCAGGATTTCGATGTGGATATATTTCTGATAAACATGATGGAAGATCCTGAATATCCTCGAGTGTTGTCCCCTTTAACTAAGGGGCCAATAACTCAGTTTGTCCTGGAGGGGAAACAAGTGAAAACACCTGATATCCCAGATGTAAGTTGTAGAATTTTTTGGAATTTCCATAGCTCTAGATAAAAGGGATACCATTATCACTTTGCATGCTGGGTAAAAATTTCAGCAGCTGACATTTTGAAACCTTTTAATTTTTCCTAGAAAATAGGATTTGACGCTTTATGCAAATTGTCTCCTCTGAGGAGACAATTTGCATAAAGTGTCAAATCCTGTTTTCTAGGAAAAATAAGAAAAATAGCATTGTTGTCTGCTGAATTTTCCCATAGTCTGGTAAGTGTTTATCTTGTTTCTCCATAAAAACATATGGCGTGGTACTTATTAGAAGTCCCTTAATTACCCTCAATATATGTTTTTTGTGGAGAAATAAGAAAAACGTGATTCTTTTTTGTCTTGTAGAAGAAAAAAATGTATTGTGGGTACTCATTAGAAGTATAAATATATATATTTTTGTGGAAAAATAAAAAAAAAATCTGATTTTTTTTTTTGTATAAGAAACACTTTTTTTTTTGTAGAAAAAAGCTCCTTATCTAGAAATGTGACTTTGGTCAGCAAAAAAAAAAAAAAAAAAAAACAAAAAAAAAAAACACGCAAGATCTGTACCTAAGATTTTCCTTGTGTCATGATTCAAACCATATACAAATGTAGAAAGTTTAAAAACTGTAGGAAGAGTTGAGCACATGTGATACCTACTACCAGATGGAATGACAGAAGCATATATACCTTGTCCCTACTCTTTTCTATGAAAAGGAATAAGAAAAAAATTCATTTGTTTATTGTCTGCAGCTTTTGTCATGATTTTACTGTAGAGTCAAGTGATTATTAAGCAATATGGGGCATCTTTGGACATATGCATTTGTATCAACAATATCAAGGGTTAATTGCAAGACTGTAGGAAGTCAGATGGTTGTTTTTCCCAATACTTAATCTCCTCAGCATGAAGGTGTTATGAAGATTACAACATTTCTTTCTGGAAACAATGGAAATTTAGGTGCCATTGCTTGTATGAGCAATGGCACCTAAATTTCCATTGTTTACAAAGGGGTCAAAGTTGCCCCTAAACAAGGGTTTCAAAAATATGTTTGAGTTACTACAGTCTTGGGCTCAACCCTCGAATATTTTTTTGTGGAGAAATAAGAAAAATAGTATTTGGATAACCACTCTTATGAAGAATATCAGGTTTGCTTGCACAGAGTGATCAGAACTTTCATTACCTACCGTATTCGACCCAATTACCACACATACTCCTTTAAGCGCACAGTAAAGCAATTAAGTAGCCTTTAGATTACAGTCATTGTACTTTTATCTACTTCTTTATAAAAACATTGTGGGAACTCATTTGAATTGCCTCGACAAGTCGAGGCAATTCAAATGAGTACCCACAATATATGTTTTTATAAAGAAAATCAGAAAATAATATTGCAAAAGCATCATTTAATACGCTACTCATTAAGTCCTCTTTATATGTTTACTATGATCTTTCTTTAAAGAGTGCCCTTATTAGGTTGATATTTTACTACAAGTTTGTTCAGTACTTTTGAAAAATCTAGGCGCACAGTGTGGTAATTAGGCCGAATACGGTATATACAGAAGCTTTTGCTGTTGTAAAAATATACCATCATCATAGACAGATACACAGGCTTATTTGTTTACATATGATGTACAAAATAAAAACTTCCTTCCTTTTCTACAGGTTTTAATTAAAGACGCCAACCATGCACCCCGAAGATCTGGGCCCAGTTGTTCAAAGCGTCGTTAGCTTAACGAGCTCGTTAAGGGTCATTTCGTTAACTGTTTTAGCAGATTCCATATACAATATTCTGAAATTTTTTGCTGAAAAAATGTGAGTAGCTTTTGCACTGCAAAAGCTACTCACATTTTTTTAGCAAAACATTTCAGCATATTTGCGTATCACTCGATGTAAATTTTAACGAATCGTTAACTAACGACGTCGTTAGCTTTGAACAACTGGGCCCTGAGAGATCATAAATTAAATGGTGAAATTGAAATTAGACTTTTTATTTATTCATTTTATTTATTTATGTTTTTCAGATTCGTGCAATGTACAATGGCAGCCGACGTGACATAGAAGAAACTTCAGATTTTACTATGAACCCTGATCCTGTCCCGTACCAACCATCAAATTTCATGTAAGTAGCCACAGAGCATTATCATGATTGTTTATCAGCTGTTGAAATAAAAAATAAATGTGGGGAGGGCAGTACAGGGTTCCCATACTTCTTTGAACACTTTGAATGTACTTGTTTGTTTGTGTTGAGGTTTTACGGCCCAGTCAACCCAATGGGGTCATGTCGAGTGCAGTCAGTTTACCTAACCACACGTTTACTGGGCAGGCTTAGTCCTCTAAGCGGTTAACCAGTATTGTGCACATTCTTTCGCCAGAAACTGACAACAGCCCTTCTTGAATCAGCAGAAGGAGAGAATGACTGTAGAAAATATTTCATGATCAATCTCCACGAAAGAATGTTGCCGACCTCAGCGGGGGTTGAACCCGCGACCTCCTGTTCTCCAGTCGGACGGTGCATCCAACTGAGCCACAGAGGCCGGCTTGAATGTACTTGAATTTGCTAAACAAACTCAAATCCTTGAAAAGAATCTGTTGTTAACCTGGACAGTGTTTGATAAAAGACTTCCTAATGACCAAAGTAAAAATGAGTGAAAAACTGAGGAAAGTGTTATATCAATACCCAAGATTATAAACATGTTGTTGGTAAACTCTTAATCCTTATCATGCTGAATAAATTAATATGTCATGCCACTTCTAATCTTCAGCCAATCAGATTTCTTGCTCTGGGTTGTTGATACAAATTCACATACTTGACAAACTGCAGATCCAGGTCAGTTGGTTAAAAGGTTTCTTCTAATGGGCAAATTTTATCTGCCCGCCCAACGCTAGTGGTGTGGTATTATGGTTTCACTTTTTTATTCAACCCTTAAAATGTTAATCAAAACTAAGCAGAAAACATTTTGATTGTTTCTTTTGTATTTCTTTTGTATTTTTCAGAGAAAATAAGGCTTAACATTTCATGTGACATTGCATAGCAGACAATTCACATGAATTGCCAGATCTCATTTTCTCTAAAAATAATTTTAAAAAAGGAATGTCATCAGCCATACAATTTGCTATGCACATAGTGCTCAGTTTTGGCTGATGTCCAGTTATCAGCAGAGGACAGTTTAGTTAAAAAAAAAGAAAACAGACAACATTTCAATCAGATATCGTCTCTGGTTTTGAATGAAATATCAGTCCCTATTTTTGTTGAAAAAAAAAAGGAAACTATAGCTCATTTGTAATCTTATTTCATTCAATATATATGGATAGTCAGTCTTTTAACATTTAAAGGGCCATTCAGCATTGTAGCAGATTATTCTCATTTATTACATTTTCAGCAGTGATTTACAGAGATTTATCAGTGAATTACCGTATAATCTATAATTCACCGAGTGAATTATTTCAAACGTTTTGACGTCATCATTGCTAGGCGACGTTGCTGACATAGTCGGTAACAACAATAACAATAGTCGACATTTTGCGGAAAATTTGATAAAATCATGGAAATCAGACTGCAATTTTTACGTCCAGTTGGTGTTTTTGAGGTAAGACCTGCAACACAAATATGAAGTATGATTTTCTTGATAATCCAGTTCAACTTTCGTGACATTTTTTTGTCTGTATTTCAAGCACCGGATGATTTTTGCATTAATGTGAAAACAAGATGGGGACTGATTTTCAAACTAAACCAGCCTCCTGAAATTCATGCACTGACTGGGACTATTTTGGTAGGAAATCATAACGGCTGAATGTAAAAATTCAAAGGTAAAACACGGATGGAAATGTAATAAACAGTTTATTTGGTTCTTTTGATTGATTACGGAGAAATAATTCACTCGTGTTCTAAGGTTTGCTTGTAAAAAACTTGTTCTCTTCACTCACGTTTTTTACGGGCAAGCCTTAGAACATTAAACACCAAATAAAGGCTATGAAATTCCAAGCCCTATTTCTTCAGAATATTAATCCTTATCCTGCTGAACCCGGATATGTCCTGTCTTTGCAAACAGTGTAGATCCAGATCAGTTGGCTGCTGAAGAAGCCAACTGATCTGGATCTGCACTGTTTGCCACTAAGTATGTGTATATATATCAACAGTCTGGATCTAGTAATCTGATTGGCTGAAAATTAGAAGTGGGTGTGGCATCTTAATTTATTCAGCAGGACAAGAGTTAAAAAAAACACTAGCATGTTGCCTGCACCTATTGTGACTAGCTCTTCAAGGGCTAACACAACTCTTGATAAAGCACTTTTTTCAACCAAAACGTAGGAATATTTTTCTTATATGTATTTCAAGTTTCTGTTGGTCAATGTCAAAGAGAGTACCTGGCTTTTTTTCACATAAAAAACATCAAGTTCTCAGGTCAGGTCATTGATACTATACTGACCTGCAAAAGAAATGTAACTGCAAGACATTTTAAATTGATCTGGTGTCAGCCTATAAATCAGTAGTTGACAGCACACTCATAGTGTTTCTTCCTATAGCTTCAGATAAGATGCTTTTTTCAGCCAAAAAGTATTGATAATTTGTTTTGTACCCCACACACAGAACTTCCAGTTTGTCACTCCAGCATAAGCTCCATTTTCCATATTTCACTGCCATAATTCCATCCAAACTGACTTGCAGCAGTTATTATTACATCTAAACTAACTTATTGTGTCTAGAAAATAAATCTATTTCAATGATATTACTGCTAAAATAACATTAAAAATTAGCATTAAGCCTCAAAATGCCAAGAAAACCTGCATCTGAAAATAACGTCTGTTTATGTTGTCTGCTTAATATTCTTGCAAACTTTTCAAACCTATTTTTGCATATAGGCAAACAGTGTGGACCCAGATCAGACTGTTCCTCTAGGAGCAGGCTGATCTGGGTCCATGTTGTTTGCATTATAACTTTTAAAATCACAAGCCAATGACAAAGCAGACGACAATTGTTGTGATTGGCAGTTTAAGGGTTTTAATACAGTCAAACCTCAATAACTTGAACACAGATGGCTCATTTACCATGGCTGATTCAAACTTATTTTTGAGTCTCTAGGAGATTCTTCCGATAGCTCTATCATCATCATCATCATCATCATCATCATCATCATCATCATCATCATCATCATCAGATTTTTTATTAACATGCAGGTAAAGGGGCAACATCCACATCAGTGGGACCCTTCCAGATAGCTGGCTTGCTGCATGCATGGCAGATCTCACACTAGGTCTCCAGGTGTATCTATCATGAGGGTCAATAGCCTAGAGCTTCCACTCTCTGCGATCCCTCTCTGTCAGCTATACATGCTGCCACATGTCTTAAAAGAGAGGTGGCAGGAAGAGGGAACTGGTAGCAGCTCCTTGAACTTCTTCCAGATACCTTTCCAGGCGTTTTCACACCTGTTGAAGGTTCACAGCCACCGGTTGCTGAGAGCATGTCTCCTAGGTAGCAAAAGGAAGCTACCACCTCCAGCTTGGCAGGTCCTACTTGGACTTCCCTCTGAGGTCGGCTGTCCAAGGGGCATGCAGTTCCCTGGTACCGTGTACATTTGTAATCAGTGTCCTTTGTCAAGCCCTTCAGCCCACAACATTTCTTGTGCACCCAGTGCTTGCAGCCATTGCAGAAGATGCTGTTGCTGCCCACTCCAGTGCAAAAGATGGCGCATGGAAACTTGCCTGAACTCTGCAGAAGGTCCAGGCCTATACCACAGATCATGATCTTTGTCTTTCCTGCATTTACTTGCAGCCCCTTTTCCTCCATTGCTTCTTTCCAAGTTAAGAACCTCCTGACACATTCCTTGAGATTCAGTGATGATAACAAGGTTATCAGCATAGAGGTCCTCCGATGGGACCCCAGAGTGGAACTCGCGTGACAAGGCTTTAAGCACAATGATGAAGAGCAGCGGGCTGAGTATCGTCTTGGTGAACATCAGCCTTCACATCAAACTCATCACTGTACCCATCACCAACACGGACATGGCTCTGCCCATTGGCATAATTCCCGGCACCATTCGCACAATCCACTCCTCCACACCAAGTTTTCTCAAGGCCTACCAGATGACCTTTCAAGGTACTAGCACAGCTTGAGACAGCGGTATTTGTCCCTGTCCAATGCATCCCCCTTACCCTTATAGAGGCAGACAATGAAACTCTGTTCCCAGTCGGAGGGTACCTTGCCATCGTGAATGATTGCAGCTGCGAGGTCACAGATCATGGAGGCACCCGTAACACCGGCTGCTTGAATCATCTCCACCACTATGCCTGATGGGCTTGGTGCTTTGCCCACCTTCATCTGAGAGATAGCCTTCTGAACCTTATCAGTGATGATTGAGATGGGCAGGCCTTCCACTGGTGGTTCATCAGACAGGTGGTCTAGGTCCCAGTCAAACTCAACAATGAGGAGCCTTTGGAAGTGCTCTAACCAGGTTCCAGTTGTTCAAAACCTCGTTAGCTTAACGAGCTCATTAAGGGTCATTTCGTTAACTATTTTATTAGATTCAATATACAATATTCTGATATTTTTTGCTGAAAAAATGTGGGTAGCTTTTGCAGTGCAAAAGCTACTCACATTTTTTCAGCAAAAAATTCCAGCATATTTGCGTATCACTTGATGTAAATTTTAACGAATCGTCAACTAACGATGTCATTAGCTTTGAACAACTGGGTCCAGGCCTTAAGCTTTGAGTCTTTGCTCATTGACATCTCCCCTGCATCATTCTTCACTCCAAGAAATAAATATTTAAGGACTAAGCCTGCCCAGTAAACGTGTGGTTAGGTAAACTGACCGCGCTCGACATGACCCCATTGGGTTGACTGGGCCGTAAAACCTCAACACAAACGTCATGAAATTGTATGTTATGTGTACTCATTAGAATCACCTCATTAAGGCAATTCTAATCAGTACACTCAGCATACCATTGTTGTATAGAAGCTCAAAAAGACTTAAATATCGTCATTTGCTTCCTGACCTGGAACCATGATTAACCCTCAGTGGCTCAACCTATGCATGTCTTGAACAATTTTCCGTGGTCCCAATGATGTTCGATCCATTGAAGTTTGACTGTAATTTCAAAGGCCGACACCATTTTGAATTGGTAGAAAATCTGCTGTTAGGTTATCCATTGTAAATACCAATAATATGAATTTAATAGGTTCTACCTATATTCCGTGTGTCCAAATTATCATCACATGCTTCATAGGTGGGTTGGCCAGATCTAACTGAATTTGATTTCAGACCACGCTTGACTTCTAATCCACAGCATGAATTGCGATATTACGTCCAAGTCAACAATATTTCAGTAGTTCAGAGACATTGCCTCCAAATTTGTGGGACTTTTACTCGACCCGATCACATAAATGGGTTCTGCTTAGTTACTAGCAGCTCTGCCATGGAAGTTTTAGGCAGCCCATCTATCTCGCGGGCCCCGATCGGTGGAGCCATGCTTTCAGAATACCAAAAAATAGTGTATGCTGATGACAGATACAACGGCAATATGCTATCATTCGCTTACCTGTGTTGAAGTTTTTTAAGATTATCATGTGAAAAGTGCGTAAAGGCTATGTGTTATCTAAAAATCTACATCAGAGTGTACCTTATGCACAAAACGAATCATGCTTAGCTTGCAAATAGACAAAGAATGGATAGAAATAAAATTCGAAAGTGAAGACAAAATTCAAAATGGCTGCATATGCTGATGTCATAAGTCTCGTGATTCAACCCTTGCAATTGGAATAATTGGCGTTATTGGCTGTTTTGTTGCTATTATCGGCAAGGCCGCTGTGTCAGTAGTCTCTGCCAAATCACGGAACGCTTATTGTTTTTCAGGATAAGCACCGAACCTCCCAAGTGTTTGTTGGACCATCGCATTTTTGGTCACACACATCACTGGTCACATGGGTAGTCTATTGTAGTGTGTCTGCATGCTGAACCACTCCCGTTGGACGCATGTAGTATTATTTTTAGTCATATCACATTGTGAACAGCAGGACTAGTATGATAAGGAATTAAGGTGGTCAGACTATTTATGGTAATTACGGTAGATGTTTGGGTTGCATTTCTTATAAAGGTCAGTATAGTTTTACAGCTCTTATCATTTTTAAATCTTCAGTATTACTTGTGAGTTTATAGAAAGATTATGTTGACACTTAGTAAACCCTGACTAGTTTGTTTTAATCACAGAACTAAAGACTTTTCTCTCGATTGTTTAAACCATTTGATCTGTTCTTATATCAGGTGTAATTTTTTCATAGCTCCAGACAAGGCACTTTTTTTAACCAACAAGTATTTAATTTTTTCTTATTTCTCCACAAAAACTCATGTTGTTGTACTCATTAGCAGTACCTCAGTGAGGCGCTTGCAATGAGTACCCACATCATATGTTTTCATGGAGAAATAAGAAAGATATTATGTGGATACCTCTTCTTATCTGGAGCTATGCTTATTTAAATATCTTGCTGTTTTATCAGGCCTCACAGGTTTGATAAATTAGACATTCCAGACCCCATGTTGTAAGTATTTGCTAATGATGATAATAATAATAACGCTTTTACTTATGCTACTGTTTGAATTGTATATTTGCAGTTTGATTTTCATATTTGAGTAGCTTCATGAAGAAATGTGTCTTTAGGACTATTGGCGACAGCTTAACCCTTATGAAAACATGCCTATTCAAATATACTGAAAATTTTACCACCAAAAAATGAAAATTTTCAGATAAAACATTCTGATATTTTTCATATTTCTGTTCATGACATAGATTGTGGGTACTCGTTAGAACCAGAAAACTTAGATGCTCCTGCTCGAATAGGCAGTTCTAATGAGTACCCACAATCTATGTTTTTGAGCAGAAATAAGAAAATTAATGAATACCCCTGTGAACCCCAGTTTACTTTATAAAAGTGGGGTTTAAGGGGGTCAAAATTATAAAGGCATGTTTTCATGATGGACAGATACCTTTGCAAACAGTGCAGGTCCAGATGAGACAGCTTGTAATACACTGTTTTGTCAGGATCTACACTGTTTGCCATTCTGTTATTGATTTTTGACTGAAACCCCTATTTGCAACAATGAATGTGTCAAAATTCACAGATGGAAGAGTCCATGTCAGAAACCGGGTGCTGACAGGTTTAAAGGCCCAGATCAGACAGTGTTTATGTGCATCAGTAGTCTGAGCAGTGCTTTAAATTTTGGAGTGTCCACTTAACATTTAACCTGCTGAATTTAAATATAAGCAGAGGGCATTTTCAATTTTATGTTTGCTTTTTTAGCTCACCTAAGCCGAAGGCTCAGAATGAGCTATTGTGATCACTCCCCGTCTGTCGTCTGTCTGTCAGTCCATCCATCCATTCACACTTTTGAATGACTTCTCCTCTGAAGCCCCTGGGCCAAATTTCTTCAAACTTCATGTGGAGCCTTCGGTTAAAGTGGAATTGAAAAATTGTACAAATGGGCATGGTCCATAAATCAAGATGGCCACCATGCCCATATATGGTATAAACACTTAAAAAAATCTTCTACTCCAGAATCCAGAAAGCGTTGGAGCTGAATCTTCATATAAAGCATTGAGGACTCAAGGTCTACCAAGTTTGTACAAATGATGACCGTAGATTGACCTTTGTCCTTTTTACAGCAAGGTCAAATTTGCGTTCCTATACATTTGTATGAGGAAAATGTTGAAAAGTCATTTTTTGAAATATATTAAAGACTAATGGCTGAAATGTATAATTAAAATGTTTTAAACTTTTTAATTACAATCAAAATTTTGTCTCCTGGGGGTTATCTGCCCATGCCAATGGGCTGTGTACATGTTTAAAGTTGTGTAATTTTTAAATTTCTTCTCTGAAACCACTTGAGCAGTTGTCACCAGATTTTGCATGGGGCCTTCAGTCCAAAGGGTATTGATAATTTGTCATTGAACAAGATGGCAACCATGCCCATATATGGTCAAAACAGATAAAAATCTTCTCCAGAACCAAGAAAGCTTTGAGGCTGAATCTTGGTGTATAGCAGCATCAGGAACTCAAGATCTACCAAGTTTGTACAAATGATGGTCATAGGCTGAACTTTGCTCTTTTTATAGTAAGGTCAAATTTGCGCTCCCATACATTTGTATGGGGAAAATGTTGAAAAGTCATTTTCTCAAAATGTATTAAAGACTAATAGCTGAAACTTACAATGTATGATTAAAGTAGTAAAACTCTTTAGTAAATATAAACTTTTTGTATGCTGATGGTTATCTGTCCTTGCCCCTGGGCTATATCATATCATATATCATAATCAGATTTTAGATTAACGTGCAGGTACAGGGGCAACATCCACACCAGTTGGCCCCCTTCCAGATAGCTGGCTTGCTGCACGCATGGCAGATCTCACACCAGATCTCCAGGTATGTCTATCATGAGAGTTGATGGCCGAGAGCTTCCACTCTCTGCAATCCCTCTCTGTCAGCTGTTTCCATGTCATCTTGGGCCTCCCAGGCCCACGCTTTCCATCAACCTGTATGTCAAAGGCTGTCTTGACTGCACCATTGGAGCGTTCCACATGTTCATACCATCTCTCCTTCAGAATGAGGTCCAGATCCTCAATGCCAAGCCACACAAGTAGCTCATTGGACCTGGTGGTGACAATGTCTTGCGGTCTGACATTGCAGATCTGTCTGATCATTGTCCTGTCATTTCGCTGCAGACACTGGAGGTTTGGCTTTGTCAATGGCCAAGTCTTGCTGGCATGGAGCATTGCGCTCTGCACACAAGAGCTGTACACACGGCCATGTGTTTTGAAAGAGAGGTGGCATGAAGAGAGAAATTCATACATTTATATAAATTTGTGTAATTTTTAAATGTCTTCTTCTCTGAAACAGCTTGAGCAAATTTTGCCAGATTTCACATAGGGCCTTCTGTCAAAAGGGTATGCTTTGTTCAAATGGTTTCTTGCCATTGAATAAGATGGCCACCATGCCGATATATGGTAAAAACACTTAAAAATCTTCTTCTCCAGCCCGAGAAAACTGAATCTTGGTATAAAGCATTTGGGACTCAAAATCTACCAAGTTTGTTCCAATGATGACTGTAGGTTGGCCTTTGACCTTTTTACAGCAAGGTCAAATTTGCGTCCCTATATATTTGTATTGGGAAAATGTTGACGAGCCATTTTCTCAAAATGTTTTAAAGGTGAATGGCTGAAACTTACAATGTATGATTGAAAACTTTTTAGTTACAATCAGAATTTTGTCCCCTGGGGGTTATCTGCCCTTACCCTTGGGCTATGTACATGTAAACAATTGTGTAATTTTAAAATGTCTTTTTCTTTGAAACTGCTTGAGCAATTCTTGCCATATTCTTGCCATATTTGATATGAGGCCTTTTGTTGAAAGGGTATTGATAATTTGTTCAAATGGTTCTGGGCCATTGAACAGAATGGCCACCATGGTGAAAACACTTAATGATCTTCTCCAGAAACAAGAAAGCTTTGAGGCTGAATCTTGGTATATAGCATCAGGGACTCAAGTTCTACCAAGTTTATTCAAATGATGGTCTTAGGTTGAGCTTTGACCTTTTTACGGCATGATCAAATTTGCCCCCATACATTTGCATGGGGAAAATGTTGAAAAGTCATTTTCTCAAAATATATTTAAGACTAATAGCTGAAACTTACAATGTATGATTAAAGTTGTAAAACTTTTTAGTTATTATAAAAATTTTGTCCCTTGGGTGTTATCTGTCCTTGCCCCTGGGCTATCTACATGTATCAAATTGTGTAATTTTTAAATGTCTTTTTCTCTGAAACCACTTTAGCAATTTTCACCAGATTTCACATGGGGCCTTCTGTCTAAAGGGTATTGACAATTTGTTTGAATGGTTCTGCGCCATTGAACAAGATGGTCGCCATGCCTGCATATGGTAAAAATCTTAAAAATTTTCTTTTCCAGAACTGAGAAAGCTTTGGGGCTGAATCTTGGTATATAACATCTGGCACTCCCGGTCTACCAAGTTTGTTCAAATGATGGTTGTAGGTTGACCTTTGACCTTTTAATGACAAGGTCAAATTTGCACATTTTCTCAATATGTATTAAAGACTTATGGCTGAAACTTACAACGTATGATTAAAGAGGTAAAACTGTTTAGCTACCATAAAAATTTTGCGGGTTATCTGCCCTTGCCCTTGGGCTGTGTACATGTATAAAATTGTGAAATCTTTAAATTCTTCTCTGAAACCCTTAAAAGTTTTCACCAGATTTCAAATAGGCCTTCTGTTGAAAGGGTATTGACAATTTGTTCAAATGGTTCCGCACCATTGGACAAGATGACTGCCATGGCCATCTATGGTAAAACACATAAAAATCTTCTTCTCTAGAACTAAGAAAGCTTTGAGCCTGAATCTTGGTATACAGTACTCAGGACTCAAGCCTACTAAGTTTGTTCAAATGATGATACTAGGGTGAACTTTGGTTTCATTTAACCCATTTTAGCCTAGAAACCCCTGAAAAGGTATTTGCCAATGTAGAATGTGGCATCTGATAAGGATGAACTAATGAAAACAGGAATTTACAACATAGTAATAATAAAAATAAACCAGACACCCTTTCTGTTGCATGGTCCAGATAGTTAAGGTAGGTCAGCCCACTTGCTGTAAATGGGTTAAATCATATTTGGAGAAAATAAGAAGAGCATCATGCTTGCATAACTGTAGATAAGACAGGTATTCAGATAAGTATTATTCTTATTTCTCCATAAAAAAAATCTATGTTGTTGGTATTGAGGCCCCCTTGTGTGAGTCTCTTCTCATGAGTCACATATGATAGCATCTGTTTTCATGGAAAAATACCAGTAAAAAAAAAATACATGCGGTAGTGATTTTCAGTTAATAATGCTTTATCTGAGCTGTGATGTGTTTGTCATTTGATGATGTTACCAACTGTTTGCTAGAATTTAAAGAATCTTTGGAAATTTAGAAAATATAGGTGAACAAAAATGCATTTATCAAACTGTTCAGGTATGCAGGCTGTTCACTGTGTACTGATGGTATGTTATGCACAATGTCGACTTTTTGGCTGAATCACAATAATTTATGGCTGACTGATTGATTGTGTTGGGGTTTAATGACACGTCAACCCTTATGGTCATTTTGTGTCATCTCCCAGAGAAAGGGAGAAAAGAGACAGAAGAGATAATAGAAGAGATGAAAGAGAGGGACAGGGAAGAAAGAGGAACAGGATTGAAAGTGAAGAAACAGAAGAAATAAAAACATCACCTCCCTACCCTTACCTGCTTCAAGGATAGCAGGCCTTGCCCAACTGTAAGCCAATATCAGCTGGATGCCCCGGTGGCATAAGATACATGACACCTTCGCACCACCCGACCACCCCATTATGGCTGACTGATGGTGTACTCTGAAGATAAGTGCTATTTGTTTGGCTGAGACACAATAATTAACCCTTGTCATGCTGAATAAAGTAAGATGCCATGCCCATTTCTAATTTCAGCCAATCAGATTACTTTCTCTAGATTGTTGATATAAATTCACATACTTAATGGCAAACAGTGCAGATCCAGATCAGTTGGCTTCTTCAGAAGCCAGCTGATGTGGATCTACAATGTTTGCAAAGGCAGGGTATATCTGGGTTCAGCAGGACTAGGGTTAATGGATGGTTAGTGTGTACCATGCAGCTAAGTGCTATATTTTGACTGATGCACACTACCAGTAATTTGTGACTAGCTTGTCGTACACTGTGCACATTACTGCTCTTTTTTGGCGAATGAACAATAACTTGTGGCTAGTGCACTGTTTATATTGGTGGTGCACTATGCATATAAATATATCTGTCTGATGCTCAATATTTTATGGCTGATGTACTGTATATATTGATGGTGCACAATACACATTACATTTAGTGCTTTATTTGGTTGATGCATAAGTATTAATTTGTGGCTGGTACACCGTGAACATTGCTTATGCTCTGTACATATTAATTTCAAATACAGATGCACCATAAACTTTCTTTTGGATTCCCCATGTACATGTACATTGGTGATGCACAATACACACAAGTGCTAGTTTTGACTGATGCACAATAATTTGTGGCTGTGCACTATGTATTATGGTGGTGCACATAAGACATATTTTGGGGGTAAAAAAAATAATTTGTAGTTAGTGTTCAGTGTATATTGGTGGAGAACCATGTACATAATGGTATTTCTGGCTGTTTTGCAATAACATATGTCTGATGCTCTATGTAATTATATTGATTGTGCACCATGCAGATATTAAATGTAGATTTTTGCTGGTGCACAATAATTAGTGGCTGGTTGGTGGTGCACTGTGCACATAAGTGATTTTTTACTAATGCACAACAGTTTTTGGCTCAGGTGCATTAAGTATACTGATGATGACTTGTTTAGATATGGGCTAATGCATAATGATTTGTAATTGGTACACACTATATGTTAGTGGCACACTGTGCACATAAATGATATATCTTGGCTGATGTGCTGTAATTTGTACCTGTGCTGTGTTCAGATGTGTAATTTACTTGTGAAAGTTTTCCCCTAGATGCCTGCTTCTGTTAGGGATCCAGGGCAAAACGTTCGCTATCACTTTGCACTTTTGAATGTATTCCTGGTGTATTGTGTGTATTGGTACATTGTGTACATTAGTTCTATTTTTGGCTGATGCACAGTTATTAATGTTATGGCTGGTGCACTGTGTACATTGGTGGTGCACTGTGTACATTGTTGGTGCACTACACAGTGCTATAATTTTGCTGATCATAACGAATTGTGTGCTGTAATGCTAATTTTGCAAATAATGATGATACTAATGCTGTTAAATGATAATATGATTCATGTGTACATGAAAGAGATTTCTACAGCATTAGTGATCATTCATGCTGTTTTTATTTGATAATAACCCAGTGAGCAGATGACGTTTATACAACATCGGCACAAAGTCGATGCAATGTCATGACATTGCATCGACGTTGAGGCGATGTTGTATAAACGTCATGTGCCCGCTAGGAAGCTAGCTCATATATAAAGTACATAATCATAGCTCTAGTAAAGGCCTGTTCTCAACCAAAAAGTATTGATATTTTCCTTTATAACATATGTTTCCATTGAGAAATAAGAAAAAGACATACCTAAACCAGCCTGTGCATCTGTGCAGTCTGGTTAAGTTTTGGCAAATCTAAGTAGTAAACACTGCAGGGCTCTAGAAAAATAAACATTTTTTCTTATTTCTGCATGAAAACCTATGTTGTGGATACTGAATGGAATCTTGCTAATGTTGTATGTGTTCTTGGCAAAATAACAAAATTGTTATAGCTTGAGCTATGAAATGATGAAAGCCTTGAAGCAAGTTCACCAGAGCAGATACTGTTCAGGCTCTCCACTGTTCACATATAGGGTTGAACAGTTGTTCATTTTGCTACTGAAGTGGGTTTTGCTAAGCTGAGTGAAAAAAATCATCTTCAAACATGACTTCCTCATGTGAGCGTCTGAGCAGACCAATCATTACCTTTCAAATGTATGAGTGCATCCTAATATAGTAAGTGAACAGAGAAAGTCTTGATCTTAGTGTGCAAATATGCAGTTTACTGTAACACTTCCCTGTTCTGGACTTTGCCTTCAGTATTCACCAGGGCCCAGTTGTTCAAAGCTAACGATGTCGTTAGTTAACGATTCGTTAAAATTTAAATCGAGTGATACGCAAATACGCTGAAATTTTTTGCTGAAAAAATGTGAATAGCTTTTGCAATGCAAAAGCTACTCACATTTTTTCAGCAAAAAATATCAGAATATTGTATATTGAATCCGCTAAAACAGTTAACGAAATGACCCTTAACGAGCTCGGTAAGCTAACGACGTTTTGAACAACTGGGCCCAGGACATTTTACACTATTATCCTATTTGCATTGGGAGTACCAGAAATAAATTGTTTTCAAACACATTTTATTATCCCTTTTCATGTCTTTCCCATAAAATTCATAGTTATCACATTTATGCAATACAAAATTAATTTTAACTTTCATAGACAGTGTTGATCTTGAAAAAACAATACATGAAAATACTCATAACCATGAAAGTTTGGCAGCACAAAAATTTATGCATATTATACGGTATTACGATAATTGCTCACCTGTCATATAATAATCAATACTTATAAACAGTATAGATTCTGATAAGCTTGCATCATATGATATGCCTTTGGGCTTTTATAGGCATGATACATTAATCTAATGCAGTTTGTTGTTTTGAATGAGTGCTAGCTATTTTACCTTAGAATAAGGCACTTGTGCCAAAAACATTATCCCTACATGAACACGGGAGACCAAATCGGCCTACATATCCATGTAGTCTGGCCAGGGTCTTTGTATGCACAAGGTTGAGATTTTCTAAAATATATCCCATTGTATACTGAATAGACTCTCCCACACTATATATTGGAAGAGTCCAGTTTCAATTTTTAGGGTATGTTCAGCTATAAGATTTACATATTCCTAGAGAAAAAAGGCTAAACTATTTGCAAACAGTGGAGACCACATTCTGTGGCATCTGATCTGGGTCTGCACTGTTTGCCAGTTACCCTTTTATGGATCTCCCGACTACAATGGGATATATTGTTAACTGCTAGACCCTGACTTGTAGTTGGTTGAATAACAGATAATTTTTCTTTCCACAGCATAAGAAACTGTATTTACCCTAAATATTATGATACCGTAACTCCTTACCATACTTGGCCTAAAATTTGAATAAGGCCATATCACTACCTGGTGATGTATTTTCTAACAAAAACTGCTAGATTAGTAGCAAAAAGTGTAGACCCTGATCAGATGCTGCACTCTGCAGCATCTGATTAGGATCTACACTGATTGAACAGGCCTGTTTGTCCCAATACTAAGTGTAAATACAGTATTTAATCTAAATATTCATACATCATATTTCCAGTTTGAACAAGTCCATTTGCCTACCTGGGTCCAGTTGTTCAAAGCATCGTTAGCTTAACAAGCTTGTTAATGGTCAAAATTTTAACTGTTCTAGTAAGTACAATATCTAATTCACAGGTATTTTTGCTGAAAAAATGTGAGTTTTTTAGCAAAAATATTTTTGTACCGTATATGCCATATTTAATGATCAAAGTTTTAATGATACGTTAACTAACGACATTGTTAGTTTTGAACAACTGGGCCCAGAACTGATGATGTCAAACATGGATGAATGGCAAACAGTGTTATCCTGGATCAAGGATCTGTTTGATTGTGGTCTGCACTGTTTGCTTAGGCATGTTTGTCTGAATATCTAAGGTAAACATGCCTATGTTGTTGAATTAGTTTTATTGTCAGAATTATTTGAATTTATGTTCACACTTTTAGAGTGAAATTTGTGTAGTCAGTGACAAATCCAGAGGGTGTACATTTTGGGAACAGTGAAACTCCTTGCCATGCCAGAAGTAATTTTGTTTCCATGGAGTCTGTAAAAATTTAAGAAAACATAGTTTCCAGGTTGAAGCCACTTTCCTGAGACCATGATTCCAGCCCTGTATAATTATGCTACTTTGAATTTTGTCTTATTACAGTGGTTGTTAGAAGACCCGGAAAGCATAAGATTTACATTTTGTGATGCCTGGTTGTTTACACTAAAAAGGTCCAATAACTGTGTTGGTTTTTTTAACCCTTGTCCTGCTGAACCCGGATATGCCCTGCTTTTGCAAACAGTGCAGGTCCAGATCAGTTGGCTTCTTCAGAAGCCAACTGATCTGGATCTGCACTGTTTGCCATTAAGTATGTGAATTTGTATCAAAAATCAGGATCAAGTAATCTGATTGGCTGAAAATTAGAAGTGGGCATGGCATCTTAATTTATTCAGCATGACAAGGGTTAAGTAAGCATGTTGGCCAATAAGCACTGAATTCAAACACTGATTTGAAATTCAGGAATTAAAAGAATTAAAATGAAATTAAGATTTGTATACTTTCTTATTCAGTAGTTGTCACTTTTTAATGCAGAGCACTCTGGGTTAAATTTTCAGCAGAGTACATTTTTAAATATTTTTCTTATTTTTCCCAGAAAACAGGATTTGACATTTCATGCAAATTATCTCCAATGGAGACAATTTGCATGCAATGTCAAATCCTGTTTTCTTATGGAGACAATGTGCATGCAATGTCAAATATTGTTTTCTGGGAAAAATAAGAAAATATCACCAATATGCCGTCTGCTGAATTAGCCCAGAGAGTAGTACTTGTTAACCTTTGGCTGCGACAAAAGTCGTAAATCAGGCCTGTTAGAGGTGGTACCCCTACTTGAGAAGCCATTACTCCCTCAGTTTTGCCTCAATTTTGATGGTATTTTCACACATATTTTGCCAATATCATTTTACCGGAGAAGTGACAGTCACATTGACTTTCAGTCAAGTGACAGTTACGTGGCAACCGGGAACCTTTTAAGACACTTAAAAAAAAAAAAAATACAAAAGACTAGTGCTTACTATGTGCAATGCAGAAAGAAACGGGTGAAGTGTAGGTTCTACTGTTGTTCCTACTTCTTCCTCACTGGAAATGATTTAAGTGTCATGGGTATTTTTTCCAGAAAATTGTGATAAAACTGACTAAGTGTTTGCCGAAATTGCTGGCAGCTTGAAATTCTGTATTCACAGTCTTTATTAGCATGGGTAAAATCCAACACCTTACTTTCTAATGAAGTGTGGTATGTTTGTATGAAAGTAGGTTCCTTCCTGTATAGGAGCACTTGGTCTGAATGGTTGCATCTGGTGTATCATAAGTAGGACAGGTTTTAGAGTTGGCATACCCCTCCAAGATGACAAGTCGCGATTAGCAGATTAAGGGTTAATGCAGTAACAGCAGAATTGTTTTCACTGCATTTTCCATTTGTTGAGAAATGAAAAGTTTACATTTGGGATACACTTGGTAGATTTTCTGCCATGGTTTACAAGAGACACAATTATTGTGACTTCTTGTTTGCTGTCTGCACACCAAACTCCTTCTAAAAAGGGGTCTATTAGAAAAGGAAAGAATTTGATCTAGGTGGAGTTAATCTTTTCCTTTTAGAAAAGAACCCTTTCCAAGAGAAAAGCATAAACAATAATGATAAAGTTTCCTCCCCTGAAACTGTATTCATTTCCATAAATATTCCAAGAAAATAGAACTTGACATAACATGATTCTCTTGAAATGTCCTTGTTTTCTGAGAAATTTATTATATATCACTCATTTGTCATCTGCTAATTTCCTTGACAGTATATGAAGGGGTTTAAGGGGCTTGTTAGTTTTTCTGCCATTGTTTCAAGGCAGATGACTTTTGTAACTTCCTGTGTGTTTTTCTGTAAACCAAGTCCCTTCTGAAAATTATAAGGTCCTGAGTACACCTGGTCGAAGTCTTTTGCCATTGTTTACAAGGGAGATGACTTTTATAGCTTCCTGTTTTTATGTTTGCTTTAAAGCCCTTTCTAAAAAGGGGTGTGCTCTAAAACAAAATAACTTAATCCCGTAAATTCTTTTCTTTTAGTGAAGACCCCTTTTCAGAAGGAGGCAAAAGGATTTTGTCAGAGTTACCTCCCTTGAAAGTGTATTCATTCCCCTTAAGATGAATAGATACACCTGCAGACTTTTCTGCCATTTTAACCCATTAAAGACTAAATAAAATCTCCTACATAATTTATTGAAAGAGCCCATCTTCGATTTTAGGTATGTCAGGCTATACGATATAGGTATTCCGACCAAAAAATGGTTGAAATATTTGCAAACAGTGGAGACGCTGATCAGATGCCCCATTCTGCAGCATCTGATCTGGGTCTGCACTGTTTGCCAGTTACCCGCTTAGGTGTCTCCAGTCTTCAATGGGTTAAATAGCAAGAGGAGATTGTATTGAATCTTTTAAAGGGGATTACTCTTGATGTTTACTACTCTCTGGGCAGATTCAGCGGACGGCAAATTGATTGTATTTTTTCTTATTTATCCCAGAAAACAGGATTTGACACATCAAGCAAATTGTCTCCATTGGAGACAATTTGCATGAAATGTCAAATCTGATTTAGTGGAAAAAAATATGAAAATTATTTCAAAATGTCATCTGCTGAAAATTTTACCCAGAGTTATAAGCGCTAAGGATAGCAATTTCCTTTAAGAGTAGTCTCCATTGAGGAGGGAGGTAAATATTTCCATGTTAGAGTTACTTTCCTTGATGTAGCCATTCTCTTAAGTGAAACTCCTTCTAGATATATTTTAGATTGTTTCATGTTTTATTTTATCAGGTCTTCGACAGTTCTGAAGAAGGTACCTGTGCAACGGCGTCATATTGACTCATTTGATTTAGCCTCATCTCCGTCAAAGAGAGGAGTGATCCTACACACAGACAGATATCAAGTAAGTCCAGAATACACAGCAACATGCCATTCAGCTCAGGTCATGTATTCATTGTCACATTACAATGGACAAAATGTATGTTTTCGAAATATTTCTCTTGTTTTTTCACATTGATTGATTCTTATTCAGTTTTACATTTGTTAATAATAATCCTAAATTCCAAATCATAAAGGCAGAGCTTGACATTAAATGTTAGCCCTTAAAGTGCCTGTCACAACATCAGCAAACAAGAGAAAATAAGATTTGACAGTTCATGTGAATCATTGGGTCAACAGATTGTTCACATGAGAAGTCATGCCTTATTTTCTGTCAAAACAGTAAAAGTTTGTTCTGTCTAAAATTTCGATTGGTGGAATAAGAGTTAGCTTTTTAGAGTCATGCGTAGATCATGTTGGCAATCAGCATAGACTCTGTTTAGACTGCGCATGTGTCTGATCAGCAGTACTTCTTTTTTGTGTACTGTCTTGCAGATTTAGGATGAAAAACTTATTTCTTTCTCGTGTCTTTTATTACTAGTATGAAGTTTTCTTTATTTCAGTGGGACTTGGCAAGAGCTTTAGATGGGTGAGTAAATACCTTTACATGAGATGCAAAAGACTAGAATATTCACAGAATGATATGGTGAAGCACCAATTAATGTGCACAGCAGAAACATACGTGCATCTGAGTATGACCACTCCATCTTGTTCTACTTGTTTAGAATGTATCTCTAGCTATGGTAACAACACTGTGTATTGGGATAGACAGTACTGAGTAAACCGTGTAGACTTGGATAAGGTTTTGCAGAATACAAGGGTATACATTGTTTACTGCACATTCAGCAGGCTTTAGACACATCAACATGGGTAGGAGATAAGATGTCCCAATTTTTAAGGTAAATACAGTAGCAGGTATGACTGTTAAAATTACTCTGGATCTACATGGGCATCCAAATACCTGGGCCCAGTTGTTCAAAGTGTCATTAGCTTAATGAGCTCGTTAAGGGTCATTTCGTTAACTGTTTTAGCAGATTCAATATACAATATTCTGATATTTTTTGCTGAAAAAATGTGAGTAGCTTTTGCACTGCAAAAGCTACTCACATTTTTTCAGCAAAAAATTTCAGCATATTTGCATATCACTCGATGTAAATTTTAATGAATCATTAACTAACGACATCGTTAGCTTTGAATGTTTTATTAACCCTTGTCATGCTGAATAATTTAAGATGCCACAACCACTTCTAATTTTCAGCGAATCAAATTACTTATCCAGGTTTTTGATACAAATTCACATACTTAATGACAAACAGTGCAGATCCAGATCATTTGGCTTCTTCAGAAGCCTAATGATCTGGGTCTACACTGTTTTCAGTGTCAGGGTATATCTGGATTCAGCAGGACTAGGGTTAACTTTTACCATCATCTAGGCTAATTCAGCAGACAACATTTTGAAATTAATGTATTTTTCTTAATTTTTCCAGACATTAGGCTTTGACATTTCATGAAACTTTGAAGTTTGGGGTCAAATTGCCTTGGAGTCATTCTTCTATCCACCTATCCATCCATCTGTCTGTCATGCTTTTCTTTTGAGCAAGATAACTTGATAACTATTTGACCTAGGGTAATTTTGGAAAAGAAGTGGATTGATTTTAGTAGAGTTATGTCCCTTTTTAACTTTGTCATTCTGTAAGGACAGCTATTTAGTTGGGGACATAGTGTTTTACAAATACACATTTCTAGTTTACTGTTAGTATAGATAACTTATTAATTTCTGCTGCAACTGTTTCAGTATGAGTCAGCGAGAGAGATTGCAGGCTGAGTTAGAGTACATGGAGAGATTACGAGGCATAAAACGGCGGAGTGAAGTACTTCCACACAGAGCACAACTTGATTTACTCATGGGAGGCAAGAAAGTGGAATTTACAGAAAGGTAGCTAGGCTGTAATTATTTGACATATTAAACATATGGTAAATGTCCTAAAATTGCAAACACTTTATTCCATACATTTTTTTTACCTAAAGTTTGCTTTCTATGTTGTTTCTTAAAATACTTAGTGGAATGGCAAACAGTGTACACCTTGATCATCTGATGTGTCTGAATGCAAAGGTGGTACATTTGATAGTGCTGTCTCTCTGTAGTGACATGCCCTAAACATATTCACAGGGCACTCCCCAAATCACATTATACTGACACAAGTGTGATCAGTCCAAGCTCTTCCTAATGCTGAGCATCAGACGAAAGATCAGATAGTACCAATTTTAAAGACTTAGATATGATCAGGCCATGAGGCTATAAAACTTTTTTCATGCTCAACTCGGCTGAGCATGAAATTTTTCCTGCTTATAAATCTCAAATTGCTAACAATTGCAAACTCTTTCTTGCTAAACATAGCCAAGCATGAAAATTTCTCTGCTATTAGATATGAAAATTGCATTTTCATATTTATTAGCACAGAAAATTTAATGCTCAGCTGAGCTGAGTTGAGAACAAAAATGTTTTATAACCTTGGGGCCTGATTGGGGATAAAAACCACAGCCAGCAGATCTGAAGGTGGATGTTGTACCCACTGAGCCACTCAGACGAGTACACTGACTGACTGACAGTTCAGATTTTTAACACTACCAGGCAACTGAGTCACATAGAGGCAGTGCCCAACGAGTGCACAAGAATGATATCAGTATTTATAACAACAGGAACACATGTCAGTTGAGCTGGAAATATCCAATGAGTGTACAAATTGAGTAAAGAAAAACCTTCTCATAAATAAGATAATATGGCAAATGAATATACGTATAATTAGACATAGCTCCAGGTAAGGAATTAGACTAGCTCCTAGACCTTGATGTCATGTATAATCACTACTTACTATAAGCTGATTCAAATTTATGTATGACATCTTGTATAGCCAGTCTCTAATAGTTGGTCTCTGATATCTCCAAGATCAGTTGCTGCTATCAAAGAGGTGAGGCAAGCAGTAAGTAGTAGATGGCCCTTAGTTCATTAAGTAAATTAATAATTATAATTGATTGATGAAAATAATGTTGATATCCGACTAGTAGCTAGTCTAGTAAGGAATGTACATGTATTAAGAATATAATTTTTTTTTTTCAGATTTATTTTTTCACTAGTACAATAGAGGTCCTAAAATTTCAAACACATTATTTCAAAATTTTGGCTTAAATTGTACTTTTTATGCAGTTATTTCTTAAAAGACATAGTGGAATGGCAACAGTGTAGACTCTGATCAGACTGCTCCTGATTTGGGTCTGCACTGTTTGCATATGCCATTTTGTCAGACACTTTGGTGTAAGAAATTTTTTGGACATTTTCTATACTTGCCTTAAGGTACTGAATAAAAGTGTATCATATGAATATGATTTGGTGCAAAATAGTAAAAATTATCCTAAATTGTCTTTAAAATTACCAGTTAATACCTATGAAACAGTTAATGAGGTGTAACAGAGACTGCACTCCTACCTCATCCTGTAAAATCTTTACAAGAACTCATCTCACATATTCACCCTGATTATATTTGGACAGACATGCCCAAACAGTGTAGGTCCAGATCAAACAGTAAAAAGAACAGTTTTATCAAAATCTACTCTGTTTGTCATTAATTCAACACAAACACATTACCAGGTAATCAGATTATTTTGTTTAACCCTGGTCCTGCTGAAACCAGATATGTCCTACCTTTGCAAACAGTGTAGATCCAGATCAGTTGGCTTCTGAAGAAGCCAACTGATCTGGATCTGCACTGTTTATCACTCAGTATATGAATTTATATCAAGAATCTTTATTAAGTTATCTGATTGGCTAATGGTTAGAAATGGGTGTGGCATCTTAATTTATTCAGCATGACAAGGGTTAAATTTTAGGATTAATACGGTAAGGGCTTAGGGTGTCTGAATATTTAGGGTAATTACATTATTTACTTCATAGCTGCATCATGACAAAAAGGTTTTCTAGCTGTCATAGCTGCAGATAAGGCACTTTTTTTCCAACTGCCTCAGTCTCATGTGATCTTTTTTTTTTTAAGAGTGGCCTCATTTTCGAAAGGACTCAAGTATTAGAGAATTAAACTACTATCTAAAAAAGTTGTCTCTCTTTGAAAACAAAAGCTGCAAAATCTTCAGATCTGCCAACATGTACATATATCTCTTTCTGATTTTCTGAAAAAAAAACAAAACATATACAACATATCTTACCCTATAAATTGTACCTCTCTCTTCCAGATTTGAAATTCAGCGAGAGATACAGAAGTTACGATCACTTATATTACCACAGAATGCCAGAGATTTGTTTCATGGGAGAGGCTTCAGACTTCCTGAGTAAGTTGTCATACTTTTAATCAATGGTTCATTATAAGACGGTTTTGGATACAAGACAATTTAAAGGTGGACCCCAAAAGTGTTGTATCAAAAAAAAAAATATAGAGATTATATAGACTATTTATGGTCATTTTAAAAAATGTATAGATTATATAGAAAGCTACAAAAACTGTATGGATAGTGTGTACAGAAAGATGCAAAAATACATAGATTATATAGAAAAATAGAAGAATGTATAGATTATTTACAAAGATACAAAAATGTACATGTATAGATTATATAGAAAAATAAATGGTCATTTTTCTATATAATCTGTACATATTTCTTTAGATACAACATAATTGCTTAGCTGACACTGATTTTGATCTGGATCCTAGCAATATAGGTATAAATATAACCTTGTCCAATGACCTGTGACTTATGGTTTCAATTTTCTACTTTGCATAATACAGCTAGGAACCTGGACAAGGCCATATTTTTACCTGTAGTGTTATAAAGAGGTTGTGGTTTACCAATATTGTTTGATTTCAGAGAACACAATTCGTTTCAATTTTCTATTTTGCATAATACAGCCAGGAACCTGGACAAGGCCATATTTTTACCTGTAGTGTTATAAAGAGGTTGTGGTTTACCAATATTGTTTGATTTCAGAGAACACAATTCAGTGCACCCTAGACGACCATTGCCACCAGATATTGACAATGAAGAGCTGCAAGATGGTAGGTGCTGTAGTAGAACACTGAAATAGCTAGCTTTTCACCCACTAAATAAAAATACAGTCAAACTTCAACATTCCTTTTGCCTCCTGACCTAGTGCTTAATGATTAACCCTTAAAGTTAGTGCTTAATGATTAACCCTTAAAGTGCCAAAAAAATCTGCATCTGAAAATGTTGTCTGCTTATGTCGTCTGCTGCATCTTCTTGCAAACTTTTCAAACTTACAATTTGCATATAGGCAAACAGTGTGGACCCAGATCAGACTACTCCTAAAGGAGCAGTCTGATCTGGGTCCACACTGTTTGCGACAATGACTTTTAAAGTAACCAGCAGAAGACAAAGCAGACGACAATTGTTGTGATTGGCGCTTTAAGGGTTAACCATCAGTGGCTTGAACTACCCGTGTCTAGAACATATTTTCATGTCCTAAAGATGTTCGAGCCATTGAAGTTTGACTGTATCCATAATGGCGGGTGCTTCCTGTACAGGTATAAGATTGTATCTTTTTGTATCTTACTATATATATGGGGCAGATATACTTTGTGATAACACAAGAGATCTATGTCTGATACTAGGAATCTGACCAATTTTTATGCCCCGCCATTTTCAATGGGGGGTGGGGGGGGGGGGGGGGGGCATATAGTATCACTGCTGTCCGTACGTACTCCGTCCGTCCCGTACGTAACACTTTTGGTTTCCATGCGATATCTTCTGAAAGGATTGGTGTATTGGATTGAAATTTTATACACAGGTATATAATCATAAAATGTAGGCTAGGTTCCGTTTAGGGTAAAATCCACCAATTATTTTGGGAGTTATGGCCCTTTTCAACTTTGAAAAATTTTCAACTTTGAAAAATGGTTTCCTTATTGCGATATTGTTTGAAAGGATTGGTATATTGGATGGAAATTTTGTACACAATTATATAAGCGTAAATTGTAGGTCAAGTTCGATTTAGAATAAAATCCATCAATTATTTATGGAGTTATGGCCCTTTTTCAACTTTGAAAAATGGTTTCCGTTCCATAACTTTTGAAAAAATGAGTGTATTGGATTCATATTTTATACACAAGCATATAATTATAAAATATAGTTAAGTTCGATTTAGGGTAAAATCCACCAATTATTTTTGGAGTTACGGCCCTTTATCAGTGTTGAAAAATGTTGAAAAATGGTTTCCGGTCGATATCTATTGAAAAGATTAGTGTGTTGGATTCAAATTTTATACACAGGTATATAATCATAAAATGTATGTCAAGTTGGATTTAGGGTAAAATCCACCAATTATTTTTGGAGTTATGGTCCTTTTTCAACTTTGAAAAAGGGTTTCCGTTCCATAACTTTTGAAAAGATTAGTGAATTGGATTCATATTTTATACACAAGCATATAATTATAAAATATAGGTCAAGTTTGATTTAGGGTAAAATCCACCAAATATTTTGGAGTTACGGCCCTTTATCAATGTTGAAAAATAGTGAAAAATGGTTTCTGTTTGATATCTTTTGAAAAGATTAGTGTATTGGATTCAGATTTTATACACAGGTATATAATCATAAAACGTATGTCAAGCTGAATTTAGGGTAAAATCCACCAATTATTTTTGGAGTTATGGTCCTTTTTCAACTTTGAAAAATGGTTTCCATTCCATAACTTTCGAAAAGATTAGTGAATTGGATTCATATTTTATACACAAGCATATAATTGTAAAATATAGGTCAAGTTTGATTTAGGGTAAAATTCACCAATTATATTTGGAGTTACAGCCCTTTTTCAATGTTGAAAAATAGTTTCAGTTTGATATCTTCTAAAAACATAAGTGTATTGAATTCAAATTTAACACACAAGTATATAATCATAAAATAGAGGTCAAGTTCCAAGTAGGGTAAAATCAACCCATTATTATGGGAGTTATGGCCCTTTTTCCTTCAAAAGATGTTTTCCTTTCGATATTTTTTTTTAAAAAAGATTGATTTGTGTATTGGATTCATATTTTATACCCAGGTATATAATCATAAAATATGGTCAAGTTTGATTTAGGGTAAAATCTGCCAATTATTATGAGAGTTATGGCCCTTTTTTCAACTTCATTTTTTGCAAAATACTTGCGTGTGGTTGAGGATGGCCCTGGGTGGGGGCATCTGTGTCATACTGACACATTTCTAGTTGGTATCTTTTTGGATGATTTGTAGGGAAATATACAAACAAAGTATTTGGGTAATAAACACTTCTTTACCCATTTACTTTTTTGTGAATTCTATCACAACTCTTTGGAATGGTATACTTCCAATAGCAGGGTGTCTGGTTAGTTTTTATTATTACTTTGTTTTATAGAAATTCCTGTATTTAATAGTGTAACTATAAACAGTGTAGACTCTGACCAAAAGCGGCATTCTGTGGTGTCTGATCTGGGTCTGCACTGTTTGCCAAATACCCTTTTAGGGGTTTCCAGACTAAAATGGGTTAATGACATGGAGAAATTACCCTGAAGAGTTGTGTGTCTGAATATTTAGTATAATCATAGTACTAGGGGTTCGAGGTTCTGCTTCAGCAAGGCCATGTCAGTGAATACGCACAAGATATGTTTTGGTGCAAAAATAAATCTGAATGCTTACTTAATCTGGATCTTTGACAAGTACATAGGCTCTTGTTCTGTATAATTGATAGTTTTCAACTTTTGAAACTAGTGTTTTCAAATTATGACAAGATCTTATCAACAATACCTCAAGAAGACCAATTAAACGTCACCATTGGCTAACTCATGAAAACTCAGAAATGTCTACTTTAAGACTATATTAAGACAGCCAATCAAATCATGTTTTAGGTACTGCTTACAGTCTGGTTTACAAAATTGCCACGTTGGAAAGTATGATTGCAAGCATGTTAGGGAAAGTTGAAGTGAAGGATTTGAAATACCATCAGCAGCTTGTTTTTGACTTTGATGAAGAAACAAGGTTCCAACAGGGTATGGCAAATTGCTTCTGTATCAGGCTTACCTGCCTATATGTCATCACCTTATTTTCTGTGGTCATGGGCAATGCCATTTTTATTTTCTGAATTGGTTAGAAGCTTGCGTACTGTTAAATATAACAAAATATGAATTGGATACATCCCCACAGTTTTACTTCATAAAGTTTTTAAGCGTTTTGCTGATTGATCAGTCCCAAAGGTCAATCGATGGTGACCCTCTATAGGTATTTGTTAGATCCTCCTGCAGAGGATATGTTTTAATTACATTGGAATTATGATGGAGAACTGATGTACAATAGTAGTATTATCGAGAGATGAGAAATTTTATAAAGTGAGATTCAGGACCCTGTAGATATGAATAGTGGCTAGATTCTAGATGTCAGGCACTGTAACATGGATTCATTGCTTTGCTTACTTAATGAGAGTGTTTGGGACAGGTTATACTGAATATGCTGTTTGGATTTAAGCTGTAATCATTCCAGCTCACTTTGACAGCGGGATAGCTCCAGATAAGGTGTTTTTTTTCATCCGTAAGGTAGCAATATTTTTCTTATCTCTCCATAAAAAGGTATGTTGTGGGTAGTCATTAGAAGTGCCTCACTGAGGCACTTCTAATGACTACCCACAACATATGTTTTCATGTAGAAATAAGAAAACTTTTATCTGGATAATACATTATAGATTAATATGGATACAACCTCTTATCTGGACCTATGAACTGGCTCTTCATTCTTGCTGGAAAAAATAGTTCAGACTTACTGTCATCCTGTCGTATGATGTTCGCACTGACTCAGCAGGTTCTTATCTTTTAACCCTTAAGTGCCAAGCAAAATTCTAACAGGTGACAGTCTAATTTTTTTTATTAATGTTCAGAGAAAACAAAGGCTGACAGTTCATGTGAAATGTCTGCCAAGAAGACAATTCACATGAGTTGTCAAGGCCTTATTTTATCTGAAAACTAAGACAACATTTCATGTGAATTGTCTGTTAGCAAGGGAGACAATTCACATGAAATATCAAGCCTTATTTTCTCAGAAAAATGATTAACAAAAAATTGACTCTCATTATCTCAAACCACAAGGGACCAAAATTGGTGGCTTGACATAACAGTAGTTTGATATAAAAGCAATAGAAATACAGTCGACTCTTGTTGTCTCGAACTCGCTTATCTCGAATAACCGCTTATCTCGAAGTGAAAATCTGGTCCATGTTTTAACACGGAGATCTACCAACAGGCAACAAAATATTGCGGAAAAGAGGAGAAATTGCTCCTTAGGAGCAATTTCTCCTCTTTTTCACAATATTTTCAATATATCTCTAACTTAAGAGTCAAATTACATATTCATTCTGTTAAAGGTGGTTGTTCGATTAATTGTTTTCCTCAGTTCCGAAAATCTGATATGTCGAACTACGGCTATCTCGAAGTGTTTCATAGAGTCCCTTGAAGTTCGAGATAACGAGAGTCGACTGTATAAGGAATAATATAGCAAACAAAAGCAATATTGCCCTTTATTTTAAGTTTGACTCAAACAGTAGTTATTAGTGTTTGCGATAATGAGAATCAGCTGTATTTCAAAATGGCATCTGCTGCAGATTGTGATTGACACTTTAAGGGTTAAGTTTTTTAATGAAATTTTTAACTGAACAGTCAAGAAGGGGCTTTATTTGTACAAATGTACTATAGTCAGGTTCTATACTTACATATATAGTTCTGCCTGTACTATTTATTCACTTTCCTTCCTAAATTTATTTTCAGCAGTTGAACTTTTTCCGTCTTCCAAATATACATTTGACCCTGAAACAGGGCGGGCTAAACCCAAATGGCATAAACAGGGAGTTATGGATGCTTCAGTGTTTCCAAAGATTAATAATAAAGGCTACTTACTAGGTACATGTTTGTGAGTGTGAAGAGTTCTGCTTTTTATCCCTGTTTTATCACTGTGTGGAACTAACACATTTTTTTCTGCACATAACTAATGTATGGTGGATGGCTTAATTGAAAAACATGTCAGCATTAAAACACCAGTTGGTCCCAAATTCTGCTACATTTAATATCTTAACTGAGTTATTACTGTATAGATGATGCCTGAAATTTTTTGTCCACATAATGACAAGCTGTAGTTAACCATAAATACTTCAAATTATTTGGCCTAAGCAAACTGTGTGCACTTAGGTCACACTGCTCTTAAGCTTTACTTTTTATCATTCAGCCAGCACTCAAAAGGGAATAGAAACAAATGAACATTTTACTGACTTTTTTTTTTTTTTTTTGCAGACAGGAATTTAAGAGTTTTGTTCTTAGTTCTTGAGTCCTAGCAAAACTGGGAGCTACTCTTAAAGGGAAAGGCAATATTCATAAAGACTGCCAGCCATTCATTTTGATGAAAATCTTATCAAGCTCAGAAAAATAATAAGAAAGCTATTGAGATTTGAAGATTGCATGATTGCTTTTATGGGTGTGCCATATACTGAATATTTAGAGTGCTTTAGGAGCAGTCTGATTTTGGTCTGCAATGTTTGCCTGTGCCATTTTGTTTGCATTTTTGTTGTATGAAATTTTACCATAGGGTCCACACAGTTTGCAACTCATCCAGCAAATTTTAGATGAATTAACAGATATAACTATATGGACGAGTATGGTAAGGAGTTAAAGTGTCCCATTATTTAGCGTAAATACATTACGAGGGTCATGCAAAAATTTCTGTCACTAATAGGCTTCCTTGGTTTTATCCCAGGTATATTTTAAAATGCTTCACTGGACTTGAATGATGTGTTGAGAAGCTAACAATACCCGTTTATTTCTTGCAATTGCTTTCCAGCTGACCAAGTTATTTCAAATTGAAATAGATGCAGTCATATACACTGACCAGTTTACTTGTTACATTGGAACATGGACCAAAAGACTGAAATTCATAGCTATATTAAATGCCGCATTAGGCTTAATATAGATTCAAAGCGGATATTTAATGAATCGTGTGGTATATATGGACCTCAGACCATTTCAATGCGCACAGATTTTAGGTGGGTTAAAGCTTTTAAAGCTGGGAAATTTTCTGTTGAAGATGATACCGGTCCTGGAAGGCCTAAAACCTCTGTTACCAAGGCTAACATTGCTGCTGTAAAGATTGTGGTCGAACAGGATGAGTGACTGTCTGTCAAAGATATAGCTAGTTGTACTGGCATATCAGAAGGCAGTGTGCAAACAATTCTGAAAAAGCGTTTGGACCTGAGAAAGGTTTGCGCTAGGTGGGTACCTCATTTGTTCACTGAGGAGCAAAAGACACAATGCCTTAAATGTGCCTGGGAACTTTTGAAAACATACAAAGGCTGTAATAGTCGGGTTATTTCTAACTTGCTAACAGGTGATGAAACCTGTGTACACGTTTGAGCCACAAAGAATAGCTGATAATAAGCAATGGAAGCGAAAAGATAAAAAATGCCCATGTATTGCCAAGAGAACTATAAGTTTGAAAAAGATGTTGTACGCAATTTTCTTTAATTCAAGTGGGCCAGTCATTTAAGTGCCTTGTCCATCTGATCATACAGTCACTGGCCGATTCTACAAGAATTCTGTACTGAAGAAAGTGAAAGAGTTTTACATTAAGAAATGATCAAGCAAAGGATGGTCAGGAGTCCACCTTTTACATGAAACAACGCCTCCTCTCATAAGTGTGAGGTTGTTAAGTCTTTTTTGGCTTCTGAAGAGGTGAAAGTTTTAAACCATCCACCTTATTCACCTGACCTGAATCCCTGTGACTTTTTTTTATTTCCAAGGCTTAAGAAAATGCTTTCTGGAAATAAGTATATGTCTAGAAGTTCTCTTGGCAGCACTATTTATCAGTGTCTCCAACAGATACCAAAAGAAGACTATTTATCTGCTTTTCGCAACTGGGTAAAAATGTTACAAAAATGTGTTTCAGTAAAGGGGGAATACTTTGAAGGTTTGTAATAAAAATATGTTTGATAAAACGTAGCACTGAAGTAATCCGAACCCAGTGACAAACCTTTTTGCAGGACCCTCGTAGACCCAATTTCAGAAAGGGGCAAAATGAATTTTGACAGAGTTGCCTTCTCTGAATGTGTATCCATTCACCTTAAGCCCAGTCATTAGATTTTTTTTTTTTTTTTTTGAAGTAAGAGTAAAGTGATCATCAGGTGCATATGTGGATAGTGTTGACCCAGATCAGCCGAATTGTAGACTGATCAAATATAGAATTATTGAATATAGCTCTAGATAATGTGCACTTTTAGTCCTTAAACTGCCAATCACAACAATTGTCGTCTGCTTTGTCATCTCCTCATGATTTTAAAAGTTATTTTTGCAAATAGTGTGGACCCAGGTCAGACTGCATCTTTAGGAGCAGTCTGATCAGGGTTTACACTGTTTGCCTGTATGCAAAAATAGGTTTGAAAAGTTTGCAAGAATATTCAGCAGAAGACATAAACAGACAATATTTTCAGATGCAGGTTTTCTTGGCGTTTAAGGGTTAGTAACCATCTATTTTCTCCGTAAAGTACCGGTATATATTGTTTGGGGCTGGATCCAGGATTGGGGGTTCAAAATTTCTGAGTTTATGTGTGTGAGTGGGGAGGGAGGGAGCAATGGTGTCAGTTTGATCAAATTACCATACTTACTTGCTGTATGTATTGGGACAGGCGGGCTTGAACAAACAGGTGAAACTCAGGTCAGATGCCACAGAATGTTACATCTGATCACGGTCTATACTGTTTGCCATTCATCTTGCAATTTAGCCACTTTCACAGATAGTAAAATGGACTTGTTGAAGTTATAGAAGTATCAGGTAAATAGCAAGGCTCGTGAATATTTATTAGAAAAAATACAGTATAGAAATTGATCCCCACTCTGGATCTGCACCTGCTGGCTGATACTCATTAGAAGCATCTAAGTGAAAAAGCACTTTCTCTAGAGCTATGACATGAGGTCATGTTGTGTTGAGCTTATAGCAGATGCTGCAGTAAGTAAACTGATAAAACATTGCAAAGCTGCTTCATGTTTCAAGTACTGGGCAACATGCAAACTGGATCATTATGCCAAATGCAAACAGCAAAGGTCTGGGTAATCATGTGCATTAGACTGGCTCCAGTCTCTAGTGACAAAATATTTTTTCGTATAATCTGTTTAATAATCCACTAAAATAAAACCAAAGTAATATCATGACTATAAAGGCTGGTCACTAGACCAGCTTTTATAGTCATGATAGTTTTTTGGTTTTATTTCAGTGGATTATCAAACAGGATTATGAGAAAAATATTTAGTCACTGGAGACTGGAGCCAGTCTGTCATGTGCATCTGCACAGTCTGATCAAGGACTTCTGTGTTTATAATCTCAAGTTTCCAAATATTCTGTTAGCAGGCAGTGATTACCCTAACTAATAAGACAACACATATGCATCAACCAAGATTAGCTATCCTTTGTTACCTGCATTTCTTGCATTGCACCTCAGTTGTTCATGGGTTATAGCTTGTTCTGTGTCAGATATGTGTTCAAGTATTTTCCAATATTCATTAAATGATATTTTCAGACTGCATTTAGCTTATTAATGATGACTGAAATGAGCATTTTTCTGTTCTTCTACATTTAAGGATGTTTTGAAAATCTTACTGATGAAGTCAAAGGGACTAATTATAATATTTGTACTAAGAATGTGATTATTGACCTCTTTATAACACGATTTGTTATAACACGGTTCTGGATATAACACGGTTCAAAGATGCACCCAAAAAATGTACAGATTATATTGAAAAATGACCATAGTCATTTTTCAATATAATCTATACATTTTTGTTTGGATATAACACTGCTGTTTAACTAACATGGTCTATGCTATAGACCCCAACAATAGTGTTATAAAGAGGTTGTAGTGTATTATTTGAAGGAAAACTTGTTAGATCTGGTATTGGAAATCTGGGGGACTTTTTGGGGAACACTGGAAAATGGGAGGTGGAAATGGGTCTAATGTTAAATACAGTTATGTTAAGAAACAGAAATGAGTGTAAAACAAATAAGCAGCATCTGTACATATGCAGAATATTTGGAAACCTGAGATGCGATATAGGACACAGAGCGTTTTGTAAAGATGACTGAATGTAGAGCACAGAGTTAATTGGAAAGATGACAATTTAACCCACCCCTTAGTGCTTGTTTGCTTCTTGCATATTCATAAGTTTTGGATAGTTTATTAAAACCACTAATAGGAATGAAAATATGCATGGCAGCTTCATTAACCTAACTCACTGCTGTGCTGGCATCTAGATCTGATATCTCCTTGTTTCTGTGGCCATCTATTTAGCAAATGTTCTCAAATCTGGTATATTTAACTTGATATTTTAAATGTTGTTATAATGTGCTGAAATCTATCATGTCACCACTCTGGATATATACATGTAGTTTCAATGTAGATAATCTAAATTTTATGTATACTGATAATTTTGTGTGGACATACATTTGTAGTACCAAATTTAAATTATGTGTGAAAAATTGCACAATTTTAGACATAAATATAGATGTGATTGGTATATCTCATATTGACACAGCTACATGGTAGAAATGACTTTTTTTTTATATGATACTGATACAGCTTTAGTCAAGGGCCAAAGTAAGCAACAAAAGAAAGTGAATGTTAAAAGAAGAAGAGCCCAAATGCAAGCTTGGTCAGAAGATATTTTTGTTTTGAAAACTTGCATGCTACCATTTACATGCCACTATGGCCAAAAAGAATTTCTTCTTATCTAATATGCAAATAAGAATTAGTACCTCTATCAAAATCAAAATATCTGGATTTCTTGTTTGGTGTATCTGAATACAACTAAAAGGAGTCTGGCATACTGAAGAAACCAAATGGTACCACATGGAATTCAAGATATATGTTTTGCGAGATCCTATATTGACATATCAAGGTTCAGCATGTGAGATAATATACTGAAATATCAAGGATACATGTTGGCTATCTAGCTTTTATGAGAATTGATGGTCCATATTTGCCTTTGCATGGCTTTCGAGAAACTGCATGAGAAATGTATGAACCAAAATGCATGATAATTAACCAGACTAATCCATTGTGACAGAAAATACAACACATCAGATATAGACTAGATATATCAAAGACAGGTTCCATCTTTTTTATGGAAGATATATTTTCAGTCATTATTTCACTCATAGGATAGATTTTAACACAGCTAGGCAACAAAGGAGGCACATTTATTTTCACTTAAACCTTAAACTCTTTCAGTGTCTAAGAGGGTCTTCACCATGTTGCCAGCTGGAATGATGTCTTGCTATTTAGTTTCAGTATGTGTAGTAAATGCCTCTGCTACTCTAGTAAATAAATAATATTTTGTAGATTTTAGAGAACAAATTTTATATGCTTCACAACACATTTCTTGTTCATGTATTTGCAAAGATTAGGAAACTGTTTCAGATGTTTTAGAATGAAGCACATTTGTATAAATAGTTAAGCAGCATTAGGTGAAACAGATTTCTTTTTATGTATTGATACATACATGATCTTAGGTGATTGCTCAAAGGAAATTAGAAATTATGAAGCTATGAGGCTGACTATTTAAAAAGGAAATGTATATGGTCAGAGCACCTGACATTACCATCAGATAACTGAAGGTCCATATTCTGATTCTATTTCACACAAATTTGTCATAAAAGCATATTCAGACAAGCCATTTTTTAAAAAAAATTCTATAGATGTCAGTACCATCACATGTTTTCTTTAAAAAAATAATATGTTCAGTGGTAGTGCAAAAAAAGCAAGCCAAGTGCTAGAAATACAATGCATTTACAAACTTGTGGATAAAATAAGATTTCTTTTTAGCTATTGTATCCCACCTCTATACAGACCTGATATAATTCTCATATTTCATTTGAGTTGTTGACTTAAAGAAGTAGGAAATTGGCCAATTTCTACTTTTCTCAGATTATAACTGTGGTTTTTTTGTTGGTTAATAAGTCAATATGCATTTAATACATGAAATCTCCTTATACAGCTTAGTATTTTTGTTGTTATTCTAAACCTTTCTTTTTTTTTTTATGACAGTCACCATCTGATAAAGGGCATTCAGTTAATAGTTTTTATTATTTTTATCCAATCTAGATTCACTATAAATCTTCTCTTTCAAGTAAAGCAGCAGGTGTATCATTAAATAACAGTACTGTCCAGCCTGCCTTTAGTACCACCTCCTTTTAGGGCCTTTGCTGTTTACATACCATGTGAAATGTATTTAAACAAAATTTACTATTCAGACCTTTATTTTAGTGACCTTAACCCTTGTCCTACTGAACGCAGATATACCCTGCATATGCAAACAGTGTAGGTCCAGATTATTTGGCTTCTTCAGAAGCCAGCTGATCTGGATCTGCACTGTTGTCATTCAGTGTGTGAATTCATATCACAATCTGGATTAAGTAATCTGATTAGCTAACAGTTAAAAATGGGGATGGCATATCAATTTATTCAGCTTGACAAGGGTTAAATGGCCAAATTTTGGATTCTGTTATGATCTTTTCTTACAAGTTCAAGTGTATTTTAGTTTTTGTTACCAGAACTTCTGTCATAAAGTGTCCTTGATTTACGGAGACTTTTTTAGTTTGGTCCCATTCACCTGACTAACTTTTACCTTGAACCTTCTTGTTACATGTTTATCCATAGATAATCTGCATTGCTCAAATCTTGACATTTTGCAAGAAATAAATATGGGAATACCCAGGAAAGGTCACAAAACACTATCCTTTGGTTGCTCCTAATAAGGTTTGGATGACAAAAAATAACATCACAAAACAACACTCTTAACCCGTTGTAGTCTGGGACCACTAAAAGGGTAATTGGGGCAAACAGGGAAGACCTAGATCAGATGTTGCAGAATGTGGCATCTGATCAGGTTCTCCAATGTTTGCAAAAAATTCAACCCTATTTCTCTAGGAATATCAGAATCACTTAGCCTGACATACTTAAAAGTCCAAATGAGAATCTTCCAATATATATAGTGTTGGGGGCAGGTCATTCAGTTTACAATGTAATGAAAAAAGAACGAACAAAATGAAGATAACAGAAATAAACTGTCTTGGAGTTGTCATCAGTAAAACTGTTAGAGTGTTGGTTAGGCTTAAACCTTTATGAGCTTTCACTCTTATATCTGATACAGTTCCAGATACATGTAATAATTCTTTTGTTTCACTAAGGATTTTGTTTACTAACCCTTGTCATGCTGAATAAATTAAGATGCCATGTCCACTTCTAATTTCCAGCCAATCAGATTACTTGTTTTGGGCTTTTGATAGAAATTCACATATTTAATGACAAACAGTGCAGATCCAGATCAGTTGGCTTCTGAAGAAGCCAACTGATCTGAATCTACAATGTTTGCTAAGACAGGGAATGTCATGTTCAGCAAGAGAAGGGCTAAGATCTTGTTTTAGCTTTGCTGGAAACTAACACATCTTTTTAAGCCTTCTTCTAAGGGTAGATGAAAATCTGGTTCTTTCACTGACTTACGTCATGCTGTATCTTTTATTTTTTTTTTAACTTACATTGTTATTAACATCTTTGCATCAGAGAAATTCGTAAACATTACAGTGTTCTTGATAAGCTTTTGCCCAAGGAGTACTGTTACTCCTTCAACAAAAGGCTATAGGAGTATCCTGTGATTCATTGAGAGTACTTGTACTCCTAAAATCCAAAGTAATGAAGTATCCTCATCTGACATCATCGGATGCTAAATGCACTAATATCTGTGCATTTAATAAGCATAGTAAGCTGTTTGCAGAATACAGAATCAATAAAACTGCTGCATTGACATTTCTGACATTTCAACTTACAATGTATTATTGTACGCATTGTACTTATTATTATTATTATGTATTGTACTTGAAAGAATTCAAAAATAATAAAATATGAACAGAGTTTGAGTGCTTTCAGACTTTTCTTACCATGAAGAGAAGCCCAAATCTGGGAGCAAATTCTTTCTTTAAGGGTAGCCAGAACCTAGAGCTGACAAGTTTTATTTTACTTTAAGGGAAGTCCAAATCTATGGGCAAAATGTTTTAGTAGAATTTGATACTTTATTGTCAATCCGAGATTTGTATTTGATCAGTGCAACATGTACAGTCAGAATTTGATTTTAAAAAACCCTTTTTATCCGACTGACCTGTCTTGCTCCTTTTCCCAACTTCTCTTTTCTGCTCAGCAACAACAACACACTTCTATCTTACTTTCAGCCCTTGTTGCCAGTAAATGAGGCTTTACCATTTTAATGGGATTCATTAATAAAGCAGTTGATTCAGTCAAGTGTGAAAGTCTGAAACCTATAATGCATGATAGAAAAACGATTTCAGATGACACCTTTCAAAAGTGGAAAACTAACTTCCCATGGCTTGTTGTCATTGTTGCTTGTTGCTCATCATGGTGTTTCAAAGCCAAGTAGATGACATAGTCTGGTTTGCTTGATCTTACCTGTAATTTTTCCAATACAGAAAGAAACCAGTTTGCTTGAATATTGCCCTAGAATAAATACTAGCTGCAATAACCGAAATGAACTGCAAGTGCCATTCCAATACATCAGCCACAGGACTACATTGCATATTGGCAGTTTGATGGTTGTATCTGATACAATCTTTTATTTATTTCTAGGTGTATTTACTTGATTTTAGAGTCATATTTACAATAATACAACCCTTATTTCACTCTGACATTAGCTTTTGAGCATCTTGGAGTTAACAGATTTATTTTGCCAGGACTGTTTTATGCATACTAAAAGTGTGGAACTGTTACATTTTTGTTACTGTTTTATACTTTATGTAGTAACGTACGTATTTGGAAATTAGCTTTTGATTTCCTATTTTGCCTAAGTGCATTATTTTTTTTAATATCATTTTTGTCTTTTGTTAAACTTTGCTTTTCCTTAATTCTGCTGTTTGTCTATTGCAGTTTTTCTTTGAATTGCAACTGTGCTATTGTGTGTTGTCATTGTTTGCTCATCATCTCTTCTTCTTTTGATGCCTCAAGAAGGCTGTACTTCATGATTGTGATGTTTCCAGGGTAGCTTCTTTTATATTATTACTTACACAAGGTCCAGTGGACACCATCTGCCTAAAAGCAGGCCTCACCATGGTTCTGCTTATTCTTTTTTTTTTCTCTCTGAATTTCAGTTTGTAATCAAGCCCATGTCTTGGTTTCATCATAGTGTTGAAAAGTTTAAGCCTTGTCATGCTGAATAAATTAACTATTTTTCAACAATTTTTAACGGCGCCCACTTCTAAATTTCAGCCAATCAGATTGCTTCATCCAGATTGTTGATATAAATTCACATACTTAATGGCAAAAAGTGTAGATCCAGATCAGTTGGCTTCTAAAGAAGCCAACTGATCTGGATCTACACTGTTTGCAAAGGCAGGGTATATCCAGGTTCAGCAGGACTAGGGTTAATTTGAATGCTGTTGTTTTTTCTTTGTGTTGGTCCACTGATGAGTTAAGTAACACTATGTGGACCAAACAGTTATATGTAGCTGAAACAGTATTATCGTATTTACCCTAAGTATCGGGACACCTTATCTACTTATCATACTTGTTCTTAAATTTGAAATAGTCCATTATACTACCTCTTGGTGTGTCTAAAATATTACTGTATTTCTGGCAAACAGTGTTGACCCTGATCATAAACCACATTCTTTGGCATCTGATCTGGGTTTACAATGTTTCCAAAGGCCTATCTGTCCAAATACTTATGGTTATTATGGTAGTAATATTAAAGGGTTAGGTTGGACATTCCTAAAACCACGTTTCTGGTCCTTTGTGATCATTGAGTCCACTCTGGGATTTTCGAAAACAATTTATTTTGGGGTCACTGATGAGGTCTTATTGGTTGAAACCAGCTGGTTTGGCCCAGAAAACTTTTTTATGTGTTCATTGCTCTGAAGGGTCATTCCATTTAGAATCTGTTTAAACCTGTAGTGGTTTATATTGCTGTTCATATCAAGGAGGAAATTCTTATCCAAACCCTCTCTTTTGAAGTACTAGCATTGTTGTCACTTTAAGACTGTCTATGTTGCTTGCTGTTGTGTTTACTTTTGTCGTATCTACTTGTGCTGGAGCTGCTAGCCCTTCTAATATTTCAGTAAGTGCTTTTGATAAATTTTTGTTTTGTTTTTTTGTTTTATATTGGGAGCTGCTTCAGAAGATAAGGGTAAGATTGAGCCCTCATAAATCTAGATTAACAAAGTACCCAAGCAGCTTTACTGTTGACAATTTTTAGGTGGAACTTCTGTTGTATGCATGCTTTGTTTGTCTGTTCTATCTTTGTTTGTTCTGTTTTCGACACGGTATCATCTTGTGTGGTCATATTCATATTATTAAACCATTATCTGGTGCCTTGGAAGGCCTGTGTTCCATGATTGTGGTCTTTCCATAGTGGTTCCATACCTAACTTTTATCGTCAAGAGATTTTCTCCCTTTTGACTTTCCCATCCCTTTCTAACAATCATTGTCAATATACATTAAGATCCACTGCTGAGGCATAACTAGCTAAAATTAGCTCATGTAGAAGAGATTTGCATCAGTGATTTAGATACCATAAATCTTCTTTTTAACCCTTGGCCTGCTGAACCTGGATATACCCTGCCTTTGCAAACAGTGATGAAGCCAACTGATCTGGATCTGCACTGTTTGTTATTCAGTATGTGAGTTTATATCAACATCCTGGATCAAGTAATCTGATTGGCTGACAATTAGAAATGGGTGTGGCATCCTAATTTATTCAGCGTGACAAGGGTTAAGTTAGGTGTCAAGTGAAATGTAAAATGTATTAAAAAACTGATAGCGTATTTTCTGACTCTTTTGCTCCACCTTGGGCTCGAGGGTATGCACAGTACCACAAAATACAGTACTACACGTGAACAGTCGAATTCAGGCTGCTGGTTACATTTCTCCAATGTATGCTTGTTTTCAAAGAATGCATTTTTTAGAGAACATATTGTATGATCAAAGTTTCTTCTAAAATTACAAGGGTAAGATAGTCTTGCTGCATATTTAAGCTCCAAAATATCTCCTCCTGTCAACTGTTTTAGAGATTTGTGATGAATAAAATATATATATATATTTTTTTTTTTTGGTTTAATTTATATGTTTTCCACCAAATGAAAAAGTCAGTCCCTTACTGACTTTTCAGATCAGCTGCTTTAAACAACAAATTCATTTAATGATATTTTTTTTACCTTGTTCTAAATTATGTAAATAAGTGATCAATCCAAAGCCTGTAGATCATAACAGGGACATTGCTACCAGTTTTACATTTAGTTTTAGGACAATTTGGAAAGACAGTGCAGATTGTTACTTTTGTTTGTTACCTTTGTCCTAATGTCAAGTTGTTGTGTTACACGTTTTATATTTGGTTTGGCAATGACACACAGCATTTAAAAGCTGGGTTGCTTTATAGAATAGTTCCAGCTTGAGAAATTTAGACATAACTTGGAATTATTACTTGACATTTCCAGTTTTCCCAATGAAAATTTTAGTCCTTGGCAGGGCCCCACTGATTCATCCAAATCACATCAACATTCTTTGATTTAGCATGTCCAGCAACTGAAATTCAAGAAATAATTTGCTTTAAATGTTGGGGTGTAATTTTTTAAGTATGTCTCTTCGTTTAGTTCATTTTGTTACAGTTTGTTCATACCTTTCATTTCTTACAATTTGTTATGTCTAAACTTGGTATGCTTGTAGATGCCTACATTGGAAAGGATAACTGAGTTGCAGTTCATACATTCTATTTCTTTTTAACTGTTGAAAACTATTAAATTGATTTTGCAGTGATTGTGGGATTATATATAGCCTTATTAACAGAGACTACACAGTTTCTAAGAAGCTGAATTTTGACTAATGGCTTCCCAAATAGTTTATCTTATGCTGGATTCTCTGATGTGCCGCTAACAGATGTAATTGAAGTTCTTTTAACTGCTTTCGTTTACACAAATTGGTTTTAGCATAATATATTTTAGAAACATAAGAATGTTTGAATGTATATTTTCATACGGATGTAATGTCAATAAGTGATAAAGGGTTTGATTGTTAAGGACATTGAGGAGAAATAGAAAGACTATTTTCTGAAGAACAAATTGTAGAGCCAAAAAGCATGACATGAATTTGTTTATAGATTTTGAAAGAAGGGATCCTTTGGAAGCATGCAGTAAAAGCATGCAATAAAAGCAATTAGCAGACCTTATGTTTTATTGAGTCTCTTTCCCAAACACATAACACTATAGGTGGAATGGGTTAAAAAATGTATGCTAGATTGGATTAGAAAAATGAAATGAATATCCATGGAGGGGAGTGAGAGGGTTGGGTGGCTACAGTTGCTTTATAAACCATGTCTTTTGAGAGTGCTTATTCTGAGTGTCAGTCCAGGTCTGCAGAAGTGCATTTGTTTACTTCTGCACTTCAGAAGTTGCATTTGCTATTTATGTTTTTGTTTTTTTTTTTTTTTTTTTTTTCAGATTTTTGTTTTATCTTCCTCATTTTAATTCATTCTAAACACATTGTCTCCAAGTAATATTTAGGTTCATTTTGATGTGGCGTACAAAGTTGCAGAATCAAAAACATAGGTACTGACAGCTATAGAATATCAATCATCAGCCCTATGGGCTAGCAAATGTTAAAAATATGCAGGGAAAGCATGTACTTAAAGTTGGACCTTCATTAAATGATTGATGAGACACCACACAAAATCACACAAGAGCATCTACTGCTGCACCCACAATTTTGTCATTTCCATAAATTGTCAGTACAAAGTAAATTTGTGTGATAAAAAAGAGAATGCAAAGATGCAGATAGTGAATGCAGGTACATGACATCATAGTAACAATTTGTAATATTGATACGGTATACATGTAGTTGATAATAGGAGCATGATGGTGGCTGCTGACCTCTTTTAAACTGGACAATAATTTAGCTGCAATAAGAGTGATGTCTGAAAGTTTGAAGATGGTGAACATGAAACATCTTGAAATGAAAGCATCTTACATAGGATAAATGACAAAAAAACAAAGCAAACTGTGATGAAACAGATTAGAAGGATATATACTCCATATGCTGAAGAAGAAATTATTCTGGAATAAAAGAAAATGAAGCTGAATATTAAAGAATTTGCTTAATATCATAGAATTTACTGTTAAGCTTTGTGGTTTGGTCCATTTCAAGTGAGTTGTCCAAAAAGAAGTCTGCAGAAATAGATTTATCAGTGCAGATGTAAGTTCACATCCATTTGAATAAATGAAATCTAAGAACTACAATTACTTCCTTTGCCTAGAGATGATACATCAGTCTTAGATTGGAAACATCTCTATATTTATACAAAGTTCCCCAACAGCTGTGCAATTAATGGTTCAACATATTGTTGAAATAATATGAAGGTGGAATGTTGATGGTTCAAAGTGTAGTTATAGAATGTTGCTTAAACCAGTCCCAGGAGGCTTAGACATTGTTGCAAATTACATTACTGTTCATGAAAAGACTGAATTAAACTGAATCTGCTATTTTCACCATCATTAATGTTTTTGTTGCATTCAGAGGATTCATTTTTCTCAGAATTACTGTTTTCATTGTTGTTGCAGTTTTTCTGTTAGCTCATGGTGTCTGTCATATGTGTGTTGTGCGTCATGTGTTGTGCATCGTGCATTGTCAACATTTATGTTGTTCACACTCTAGAAGCTACACTTTTGCTTCAATCCTCATGAAACTTTACCAGAATGTTTGACATGATGATATCTTGGTCAAGTTCGAATATGGGTCATCAGGTCAAAAACTAGGTTGCGAGGTCAAATTTCTTTAAAACCTTGTTCACCCTCTAGAGGCCACAGTTCTGCTTCAGTCTTCATAAAACTTTATGTTTGTCTGGATGATATCTCAGTCAAGTTTGAATACAGGTCATGTGGAGTTAAAACCTAGTTCTTTAAAACCTTGTTCACCCTCTAGAGGACACAGTTTTGCTTCAGTCTTCCTGAAACTATACCGGAATGTTTGTCTTAATGATATCTTAGTCTAATTGGAATATGGGTCTTGTCAGATCAAAAAATAGGTCACTACATTAGATTTGTTCAAAACCTTATTCACCCTCTAGAGGCCACAATTTTGCTTCAATCCTTATAAAATTTTACCAGAATGTTTCTCTTGATGATATCTCAGTCAAGTTCTAACATGGGTTATGTAGGGTCAAAAACTAGGTCACTAGGTCAAATGTCTTTTAAAAAAAAACCTTGTTCATCCTCTTGAGGCCACAGTTTTGCTTTAATCATCATGGAACTTTACCAGAAAGTTTGTTTTGATGATATCTTGATCAAGTTAGAATATGGGTCATTTTGGAATAAACCATAGGTCACTAGGTCAGATTTGTTTAAACCTTGTTCACCCTCTAGAGGCCTAAGTTTTGCTTCAATCTTGATTCATTTTTACCAGAATGTTTGTTTTCTATGGTTATTCTCTCCCTTCCGCTGATTCAAGAAGGGCAGTTGTCAGTTTCTGGCGAAAGAATGTGCACAATACTGGTTAACCGCTTAGAGGACTAAGCCTGCCCAGTAAACGTGTGGTTAGGTAAACTGACCGCGCTCGACATGACCCCATTGGGTTGACTGGGCCATAAAACCTCAACACACACACACACACACCAGAATGTTTGTCTTGATGATATCTTGGTTAAGTTTGAATTTGGATTATGTTGGGTCAAAACCTAGGTCACTAGGTTGAATTTCTTTAAAACTTTATTCACCCTGTCAAGGCTACAGTTTTTCTTTAATCTTCATGGAACTTTACCAGAATGTTTGGCTTGATGATATTTCAGTCAAGTTTGGATATGAGTTATGTGGGATTATAAACTAGGTCACTGTGTCAGATTTCTTTAAAACCTTATTCACCCTTGAGAGGCCACAGGTTTGCTTTAATCTTCAAAGAACTTTACCAAAATGTTTGTCTTGATATTTTGGTCAAGTTGGAATATTGATCATGTTGGATAAAAACTAGGTCACTATGTCACTTTTCTATAAAACCTTGTTATAGCTCTAGAGGCCACAGTTTTGCTTCATGAAACTTTACCAGAAAGTTTTTTAAATGATATCTTGGTCAAGTTTGAATATGGATTATGCTGGGTCAAAAACTAGGTCACTAGGTCAGATTTCTTTAAAACCTTTTTCACCCTCTGGAGGCCATAGTTTTTCTTCAATCTTCGATAAAACTTTACCAGAAAGTTTGCCTTTATGATATCTTATTTAAATAATCATCATGAACCTTGCTTAAAATGATTGCCTTGATGATTTCTAGGTCAAGTTTGAAACTGGGTCACTTGGTCAAAAAATAGGTCACCAGACCAAATCAAAGAAAAAACTTGTTAACACTCTAGAGATCTCATTTTTGAAGTAATTATCATGAGTCTGCTCAAAATGTTTGTCTTGATGATCTCTAGGTCGACTTTGAAACTGGGTTATTTGGGATTAAAAAACTAGTTTACAGGGTTAAATCAAAGGTAAACATTGTTAATGCTCTAGAGGTCACATTTATGAAGTGATCATCATGACTGTTGCTCAAAATGTTTGTTTGATGATTTTAAGGTCCAGTTCAAACTGGAACACTTGAGAAAAACTAGGTCACCAGGCCAAATCAAAGGAAAATCTTGTTAACACTCTAGAGGTCACATTTTTAAGTAATCATCATGAATCTTGCTCAAAATGTTTGTTCGCCCCCCCCCCCCCCCCTCCCCCCCATCCCCACCCCCTTTTGTTTTGATTTCTAGGTCAAGTTTGAAAGTGGGTCACTTGGGGTCAAAAGCTATGTCACTGGGCTGAGTCAAAGGAAAACCTTGTTAACACCCTAGAGATCACATTTTTGGGAGTGATCATTATGAAGCTTGCTCAAAATGTTTGTCTAAATGATTTTTAGGTCAAGTTTAAAACTTGGACACTTGGAATTAAAAACTAGGTCACCAGGCCAAATTAAAAGAAAACCTTGTTAACACTCAAGAGTTCACATTTTGAAGTGAATATCATTAATCTTGCCCTAAATGTTTGTCTTGATGATTTCTAGGTCAAGTTTGGAACTGGGTCACACATGAACTATATTTCATTGTGCAGTGACTTGCTTAAGTTTTTCTGTTTAAGTCAGTTTCTCAGAAACTATTGGTCCTACAGCAGTGATACTTGGCACTTGCATACATTTTAGCATGGCCTCTTGAAAGCGGTCATCCATATTTGACCTTGACCTATATTTCACAGTCCACTGACTTTATTTTTGCGTTTAAGTCTCAGTAACTATTGGTCCAACAGCCATTGATAAATAGCACATGCATACATCTTAGCACGTCTTCTTGAGTGCAGTCATCCATATTTGACCTTGACCTATATTTCATCATCCATTAGGCATGCTACATTGCCTTAGTTGTTAATATAGTCATCATGAATTTCGGTCAGAATGTCTCCTTTGATCATTTCTAGGTCAGGTTCTGTAAGTGCTATGATATTCAGGTGAGCGTCAAGTCCTTGGTATAGAAATTTGACAGTGTACTCTATTATGCATTTGAAGTTGAAACATGTCCTTACAGCATTTTTATCCTTCTATTGACTGAATGCAATACAAATGCATAAATATAAGTTTCTTTGTCCAAAATGCACTTTTATAGGGAAGCTACTCATATACAAATGTTGATTTAGAACCCTTATTCATTTCCATAAATGTCAATTCCTTGCTCTGTGATAGAATTTCTTGGAAATTGTTGCAAATTATGCCTAAATGATTGTTCTTAACTATGATATCAATGATTTATGTACATATGTAAAGCTGGTGAGAAATAAAAAAAAATAGTTACCTTTATACTTATTTTTGCATCTCGGAATATTTTTGTGTCATTCAAAAATATAAGTGAAAATATCAAGGAAATGCCACAATCATGAAGCACCGCCCTTCCAATGCCCCCCAAAAAAGAGAGATGAGGAACAAATAGGGACAACACAAATGCCACATATGAAACCACATATGCACAAAGAAGAACAGCAAAAGAGAAACTGCCTTGGAATGGTCAATAGGAAAACTACTGGGGGTGGGGTCAGGGGAGGGGGGGAAAGGGGGTGGTGGCTTTAACTAGTTTTTCTCGCAGTGAAACATAATTCTTAATTCTGATCGAACTCCAAATTACAAATATATGCTCGGTGGTTTGCATATGGGTCCTCTACCTCAGCTGTGAAACATTACAATGAACACTTATAGTCAAAAACACTTTGATGAAACAAAGCACAGGGCTCAGTGGCAGTATGAAGCCTAGACACAAGAAACCACAAACAGGACCATGATAAGCCTGACTACAGACATTGATAGTCCGATGCTGACCATCTGAAACCGATTCAGAGGGAAGCTATCGTTTAGTCTGAGGAATGACTGATCATAATGCAATTGAAGAATGAAACAAAGCTATCAGCCATAATTGGGTAAGCAATCATGCATTCTATTTGCTGCAGAATAATCATGTTGTGACCTAATGAGTGACAATCTTTTTAAATTGTATATAAAATCAGTTTTGCCAACAATCTTTCTAAATTTAAAGACTAAGTTGCCATAAAATTCAGATTAGGACAGACCTTCTTGCAGAAGTATTTTCAAACCAATGTTATATTTGGACATTGATTCAGAATGATGGCAATACTTTGGCAGTTAAAATTATTTTGATTATTAAAGTCACTAACTTGACTAGATGCTCTACCAAAACAAATTAACTGAGAAATATATTCACCATAGGATGTAGTTGGAGGGACATCGCCATCCAAAAACGGAAAAGTTACTGTATCAAAATCAAAGTTGTCACATTCATCATAAATTTAGTAGAGATTATGTCATTAGATATTGATAGATTTAAATCCAGAAGTGGTGCTTCAGTGTCGGAGGCTCAGCAGTTTTAGTTTTATTCAACTTAAGTTCTTTTGGATAAACAGTATCAACCATTTGTTCAAAGTATTTATTATCAATATTTAGTAAGTCATCCAAATATTGAATGTTGAATAGAATGCTTTAATAATAAATAGCCTAATTTTTGTGAGAAAGGGACAGCATAAAGTCTCTTTCATAACAAAACAGAAACAAATCTTCAATAAGGGAGGCACATTGTGTACCCAACAATTCATTAGTATAATTTAGTACCAAACTGAATAAAGATATTATCAAGAAGAAACAAAAGGGCCTCACAAACTTTCTGACAAGACCATAAAGTATAATGTTTATGACAACCAGAAGCAAAAGAAGCATGCTTCTCATTAGAAGCAAGGTAAGGAGAATTTTCCCTTAAAAAGGTTCTTTCAGTTAAATCAAGAAGTTCATTTTCAATCAGCTTATGCTGCAAGATTAAATGTTATTTAAAACAACACCAGAATATTTTATAGACCAAATAAGATTTTTACCTGATGTATCATATACTGTCTCACAATATTTACCTTCATTCTTTCTAATACAGTAAGACAAGAAGTTAATAATTTTGAGAATTAAGTCATAGTGCATGAACTAGAGTTTGCTATAAAACATGCTTTATGTAGCCTTTTATGGAGCTTTGGTTACCAATACAACATAGGAAGCTTGTCCTGGTTGTATTTTCTTCATATTTTGAACATCTAAAAGAAGAAGGCAGGCACGATATGTCTTTCCTTAGATCACTGTCCTCATCTAGTGGTTTTATGTTACTTTGACTTTGGACTGTCAGTGCCCTTAGTTTTGTTTCATCATAGCCTTTGTTAATTTAATGATTTTTCATTGTTGTTTTTTATAATGGTTTATAATAAGTCAGGCTGCCCAAAGCAGATCAAATACTTCATTGTAGTTTGGTACTTAACTGTTTGAAACTGCATTAGAATTAAGGGTGAGGTTATGAACATTTAAAACCAATTCAAGACCCTGTGAATAGTCCTACTACTGACTGTTACAAGGCAGTTCTTCTTTTGTGATTCCTCTTTGCTCATTTTTCAGTAACTGTCCATATGTGCCTTTCCATTTAAATGTCTCACATTCCTGCTTCTACTTTCTTGAGATGACTGTGGTTTTTGATTGTGACCTTTATTATGATTTGCATACTTCTATGTTTGGACAACTCTGCCTTATACATGTACAAACATCAGTGGTCAAGTAGAAGTGCACAGCTTTTACCACTCAACATTCTAACCAAAATGCCACTACCCTACTGTTGACTAAACATTTCAAACCATTTGGTCATTGTAAGAATCAGTGTAGTCTTTAACAAAGGTTTAAATAGTGCTTGGATAAATGTTGCAGGCATAAAGGTCACTAAAGTTACTTTACTTGGTAATGGCAAGAGTTATCTTGTAAAGTGTCTAATGTTTCTATTGCTGCATCAAAACAAAGAGCACTATTGCCTTTCCTTGGTAGTGTACTGAGTTTTCTTTTTAGTATAACAAAATGATCCACTGTTTCCTGTCATTAGTGAAGCTTAGTGCTTATTTAGTACTGCATTTCTGGATTAACGAAATAATGCAGTGGTACAAAAATGGGAGAAATGGATGGGATTGTTATCTGCTAATTTTTGCAACACACACACACACACACACACACACACACACACACACACACACACACACACACACACACACACTATGTTTTCACAATGTGGCAGGTAGAAAAAAAGAGCATAAATTGTATATGTAGCTTCCGAGGAACAAGCATCCAAGATGGCCATTGCTACCATAAATTATATGGTAAAACCTCAAAAATTGCAAGGCTATTTAATTGAAAACTTTGAACAGAACATTTCAAATTTATGAAATATAGTGTTTGTGATTATGTGTTTTACTGTGATATTTCATAGATGAGGTTAAGGACCACTGAGTGGAATGAACACACATTTGTAATTATACTCCTCCCCAACTTTTTTTCTCTGGGAGAGGGTATATTGTTTACACATCCATCTGTTTGTACATCTGTCCCCCTAGGCCGGCCTTGGTGGCTCAGTTGGATGCGCCATCCGACTGGAGACCAGGAGGTCACGGGTTCAACCCCCGCCGAGGTTGGCGACATTCTTTCGTGGAGATTGATCACGAAATATTTTCTACGGTCATTCTCTTCCTTCCACTGATTCAAGAAGGGCAGTTGTCAGTTTCTGGCAAAAGAATGTGCACAATACTGGTTAACCGCTTAGAGGACTAAGCCTGCCCAGTAAAAGTGTGGGAAGGTAAACTGACCACGCTCGACATGACTCCATTGGGTTGACTGGGCCGTAAAACCTCAACACAAACACAAACATCTGTCCCCCAGTGAGGCTTTTGGTTTCAACTCAATAACTTCAGCATTCATGGATGATTTTTGTTGAAATTTAGAATATCACTTACCATGGATAAAATGCATGCAAGTTCAGAAAGAGGTCATATCTTTATTCTGAACAGAGTTACTGTCCTATTAATAACTTGAGTACTCATGGTTGAATTTAAACCAAATTATTAACATAAATTATTAAGAACAACACACAGGTTTAGTTTGAAAAAAAAAAAAGTTATCCCAGTGATCTGTCCAAAGTTACAGCCCCTAATATTTTTTTGCGAACAAGGCAGTTATTTTGTTTCTGCTCAGTCACTAGAGTATTTATAGTTAGATTTTAATCAAATGCAGAGGCAGCTTATGAACAACAAACCAAAAAGTTATGCATTTTGACAGGCTTTACTGCCTCTGAACACTTTAGAAAAAATATTTTAGGTTTCTACTCAATAACTTATCATATGGATGGAAATAGATAAGATTCATATACATTATGCTCAGTAGATATTGGGGATTATTCATGCATTCTTGCAGGAGTTACTCCCCCTTATAAACATATGAATGTAGCTTATATTTGGTTTCCACTTGAGAACTTTGGAAATTGATAACTTGACCTGTCAATGGCAAAACACAAGTTGAGTTCACAAAGGGCTTAAGTTAGTTTTACTCAGTCGAAACTTAACCCTTAATTCTGATGCAGCTCCAAACTAGAAGTGTCAGTAAGCTTGGCTTACAACAGCACAAATACAATATTATAAATGATAAGGGATGTATGAAAAATCAGGTCACAGTTACCTACTTTGTAACAGGTGACCTTGCCTCTTGTCTCCAGTGTCTGTGCTTGAGCATTTAGTCAATTTGTATAGATAAGTTTTATAGATTTTATTGTACTCAGATGAGCAGATCAGGCCCACTTAGGCTGCTTCTTATAAATCATAAATTAGTAAAATTGACATTGAAAATATAAAATACCATTGACTTTGCACAAAATATGTACCACCCTTATATGTTGCATGAGTTTTAAAACTAACAAAACTGCATGAAATATGTATTTCTGAAATCTGTGTAAATATATAACACCACTGAAGCTGCACTTAACATCACAGACAGCTGAAAGATATGCATGAAATATCACATGTAACATCACTAGAACCATTACTATAATTGAAGTGCCAGAATGTAAAAATGAAACTAACAAATAACAGCACTATTATGGAAGTCCTTATAAAATCTGAGAATAAAGTGCATGCAATGGTGCTTAACCCTTCTCTTGCTGAACACAACATGCCCTGTCTTAGCAAACAGTGTAGTTCCAGATCAGTCGGCTTCTGAAGAAGCCAACTGATCTGGATCTGCACTGTTTGTCATTAAATATGTGAATTTCTATCAAAAACTGGATCAAGTAATCTGATTGGCTAGAAATTAGAAGTGGGCGTGGCATCTTAATTTATTCAGCATGACAAGGGTTAAACATGACTTAAACAATAACTGTTGAATAAATATTCAATGTAAATATTCCATTACTGACTTCTAAACATTTTACAGTATTGTACTAAAAAATAGAAGTATCCATATAAATATAAATCTTCATTCACACAGAAAAATGCCCTGTGTTAGAACATTTAACAGAAAACAATAAAATAAATATCCTGTGTTAAAATGTTTGATAGAGCAGCAATCTTGTAATAAAGGATATACCATGTTTTACAGTTCATGATATCAGTTGTGTAGAGTGTAGAATAAATACTTAATAATTGTAATATGACAGAAGGAAAGTTGTGATATGAAAGTATGAATTATAGAAATAAACCAGAAGTATTTTAGGAGAGATTGACATTGTATGGTGTATCATTTTCATTAACAGGTCACGGACAACCTGTCATCTTATCAAAGGAGAAACGGACAGTTGCCAGTCTCAAAGCCAGGCTTCATATACCCACTAGTATGCTTATGCCATCACTGACATTTTAGTGTGTTTTGTTTTTGTCTTGTTTTTTTTTTTTTCTTTTTTTTTTATTTCTACATTCCCTTTATTTTGACTATTCTACTAAATGGTACTTCTTGTTAATTCAATTTCTTGTGTGTTTTACACATTTTTATAATTTTAAAAGATCAAATGGTAAACAAAATCATCCAGGGGAAAGAGTTAACTTGCTGAGCTATAGTTCTTCCCTAGAAATGTTCTATATGTAGTTTATTTTTAGATACTGAATGGTATCTAATTAATGCATGGGACTACATAGATTCATTTTATGTCACCAACATGGCGTTGCAGACACCTAGGGATACATTTGGCAGTTTGTATTGTCATTGTCGGTCATACATTTTAAATTCTGCTGAATTACTTTTATATGATTGCATATACTCTTTTTTGCTTCATAGTTTTATGGACCTTTTTGCGGGGTGGGGGGATCTTTATTGATTATTGGTTTTACATATCATTTTGATTGAGTAATGGCCCCTGTCAAAGGGTTTAATGCAGAAACTGTTTGCTTTCAACCTTCAATGATGGCTTACTTGCAATTAAACACAGATTCAGTTTAAAAGTGGTCAGATTCAGTTCAAAAGTGGTATTGATATATCTATGCTGACATGGTTTCTCTGTTTTACATTATTTCATCCAAATGAAAGATAATTAAGGGGACTTGATGCACTTGGTATAGTTTTTGCCATTTTGTTACAAGGGAGACAAATTTTGTGGCATCCTGTTAATTACCTGCACATCAAATGTACTCCAAAAGGAAAGAAGAGGCAACACAGGTGTGACAGAATTAGCTCCCCTGAAAGTGTATATGCTCCCCTTAATGACTGCTAAACTCAAGTAATCCATTCTGATGTGAGTTATGGTCCCTGCTGAATACTTAAAATCATGTTCTGTACAATTACAGGACTCTCTTTCATATGATTCAAGTGAAACTCGTTCAGTCTTTTTAGGTAAACACAGGTTGATTAAAAAAAATGCATTTACAAGTGGTTTCAAACATGAGTTACAGCAACTTAATATTGGTTTCCTTGGAATAACTTGATTTTTGTTTAAATAATTAAAGCAAAGTCTAATTGGTGGACACAGGTTTAGTTTATGAAAAGAACCCGGCATCTGATCAGGGTCTTTACTGTTTGCAAGTAAATAATAAGAGCTATTTTTCTCTAGGAATATCTAAATCACATAGGCCGACATACCCAAAATTGAAATTGGACTCTACCAATATGTAGTTTGGGTGCTTTTATTCAGTCTAAAATGGTCAATGAATTCTGAATAAATAACAGTTCATAATATAACACACCTAGCTGTAAAAGATCTGTAAAACAAAGCAATGCCATGTATGGAATCCCAGTAGGGACATGTACTGTTAATTTTTTTTTTTCACTATACCTGAATTTTCCTATGGATTAATAAAATAATTTTCTAAGATCAAATTAATTCATTTGCTTGGCTCTTTAATTCATGGGAATGATTGAGAATTGACCAGTACCACAATCCAGACTAATACAGAAGATGACAAATTGCCAATATTATTTTTCCAAAAGTGGCTTTGACATTTCATGCAAATTGCCTGGGAGGCAATTTGCATGAAATGCCAAAGTCTATTTTTTCGGAAGAAATTAAAGAAAAATAAGCAGAAATTTAACCAGCATACCAAGTGTTTATACAACTTACTTGCCACTGGTGGAAATATGTGTAAAACTATTGCTTGCACAGTACTCTTTCCCCAGCCTGAAGATATATTTCGCAGTAGACTATATTAAACTACAAGAACAGGGATGACATAAGCGTGCTAGCGGGTATTTTCAAGAATATGCTTCCTGATGCTTCATGCTTTTAGTGTTATGTTTGCTTGCAAAGCTTCGAGTGACAGCAGAGTGAAATCTGATGTGAAATTTAACCTGAATGAGATTGTTTATTAACATTGAGAGACAATGTATTCGTCACAAAACAATTGATCAGCAGACAGCTAAGATAATTGCTGTATGTCTTAAGAAATTTGGCTTTGCCAAAAGAAAGAACAGTTGGTTATAGATTTATGGAAGTTTAGAAAACACAGATATGTTTGTTTATTGGCACAGAAAAAAAGCAGTTCTACTTTAAAAGCCCTGAGTATTGGGACAGACAAGCCTGAGCAATTAATGTATACCCAGATCAGATGCTGCAGAAGAGCTGATCAGGGTCTGCACTGTTTGCCAATCATCTGGCAAATGTTAGACATAAGCATGTAGTAAAATGGACTTGTTCAAATTTTGGATAAATATGGTAAGGAATTAATGTGTCCTAATACATAGGGTAAATACCAGAGGACTTGTTAACCCTTGTCCTGCTGAATAAGTTAAGATGCCACGCCCACTTCTAATTTTCAGCCAATCAGATTACTTGATCTGGATTGTTGCTATACATTCACATACTTAATGGCAAACAGTGGAGATTCAGATCAGTTGGCTTCTTCAGAAGCCAACTGATCTGGATCTGCACTGTTTGCAAAGGCAGGGTATATCCGGGTTCAGCAGGACAAGGGTAAGGAGTATTTTGTGATATTTCTGGGATCTCAATAAAAACAGGTGTTGTGTGTACTCATTATAAGTGCCTTACCAAGGCCCTTCTAATGAGTGCCCACAACATAATTTTTGTATGGAGAAATAAGAAAAAGTCTCAGAACAAGTCCTGTATAAATTTGGTAATCTTCATTTTCATTCCCCATTAAAATGACATGCTATGAGAAAAGAACTGCTATAGTAAATACAGCAGACAAGAAAATCACACTAGTATGCACATTTATTTGGTCCAGTCAGTTTGCCTTTCCAAACCAACTGCCATGATTACCACAAATATTTGGATACCTCAGCCTGATCTGTGGATAAGAGGGGTAGCCAGACAAATATTTTTCTGGGCCCAGTTGTTCAAAACTAACGATGTCATTAGTAAACGTTTTGTTAAAACTTAGATCATTAAACATGGCATGTTTGCTAATACTACATGTTTCAATATTCATTAGACTTTCAGTCGAGTGCAGAGAATCAAACCGTGACATTCTGATGTCATCACAGAGGTCACTGCACCGAAAAACTGTTAGAAACAAACATCAAAAGGTTTTATATTGCTGTCTTGTCGATTGCTCAGTTCTGATTATTGACATACGATATCGGAGTTATCTCGCATGCAATTGGTTTCGATTCAGTAGGTGGAGACAATTAAGCCAGTAAATGATCTGTGATTGACTTGTCCTCTATCTGGTCAGGTACAGCTGTTGTGAAATACTGGCGGACCTTATTTGGTGGACTTTACTTGTGCATCTTACACGAATTACTCGCGACCTGATCGGCTGCGCAGGGTACTCAAAATAATAAAAGTGCTAACATTGTGCGTAAAGAATGTCTGTCCTTGTAAGTATGCACTATAAATAAAATAGACCCTTATCGGACTGCGCAGACTTGTCTGGATCAGCAATTTTTGCGTTTGCATAAGGTACGCTTTTTACTACTCGGAACACTATGGTATTAACCGGTAGACTCATGAACCATAAAATAGTTACTAACTTCTTGGGCAAGATATATGATGACCTAGACCAGCCTGTGCATAAAAATGTTAACGCTGTCAAGCAAACTGTAGGTCCTGATAGGAATAAGTGGATGCAACAGCTTGCTGCCCTATCATGGTTTTTGGCTTCTTTTTTTTGTAATTGGTAAGGTACCTTTTTTGATTTAATGTTGAATGACCGCCTTCCGTTATGCAAGCGACTAGTTTGATCTTTTTGTGGATGGTTTCTGATCAAAGTATGTGGCAATGCTTCTGAAATTGGCTGCCATTAGACAGCTGTCATGTGTCATGTCCGCACCAAAGTCTAATGGATATTGAAATGCGTAGTATTTTTGCTGAAAAAATGTGAGTAGCTTTTGCATTCTCATTTTTTCAGCAAAAATACCTGTGAATTAGATATTTTACTTACTAGAACAGTTAACATTTTGACCACTCACGAGCTCTTAAGCTAATGATGCTTTGATTTACTGGGCCCTGTATTTTTGTATAAATTCTATAGAAACTGACTGGACAGAATCGATATGTGTTCAGATCTGGGTTAATCTTTAGCATGCTAAAATTGCATTTTGTTTGTAAGTTTTGTCGGAACAGATGTGTTCATATCATTTTATTGTACCCCCATCTTTTAGAAGCAAGGGGTCTTTCTATAATTTGGTGATTTTGTAATGCATGGTTCTGACCTCTGATGGTAAGTCCTTGTGTGCAAAATTCCAGGATGAAACTTAAAAATATATAGTGGACTTAGGCATATGTATTATAGCTCAAGATCTGCTTCTCTGATTAGATTTATCTGTCTTTGATTATCAGAAAAGGGGATTTTGGTTTAAAGTACCTTTATAGGCTTATAGCAGGCTAAAGTTACAGAATGTAGCTAAGGATCAAAACTCTGCTTGCCCATTTCTAAGGTTACCTGCCCATCAAGTATCTGAAAAGTGTTGCATCAAGGTAGGGCATCATGTAGTGTCTGTGATACTTTTTAATGGGGTCAATTTCATATCTTGGCTCCTATGCCCATGGGTTCCCTCAAACTTCACTGACCTGACTGCATGCATTTCACCTCCACTAGTTAACTGAAATCATGACCTATTTATCCAAAATTGACCCTTGTTCTTGTTTTTGAGGTAGGCCTTGTATCTCAGCTTCCAAATGCGTGCCCCATTATATTTCATTATTACAAATATACAACCACCCCGATGGCACCTACATAAGTAAGTCATTAGGACATACTCATGCAACAGTCAACCCCTGGTCTGGTTTTCAGGGTTAATCTGTCTCATCTCCTATACAGAAATGTCTTCAGCGCATACATCCCACCACTTCAGGTCACCTCCATGAAATTAGGTCACAATGACCCACTTTTGCAAAAAAAAAAAAAAAAACAAAAAAAAAAAAAACAGCCTTGTTTCTTGTGGTCAAGTGTTCTTATCCAAGATTCTATGGCCATGAGCTCCATCAAACCCCACTGCACTACACCCCAGCTCACCTTCTGGGAAACCTAAGTTTGCAAAAATTGGTCACTGGTCAAGTAATTTGGGATCAGTATGAACTCTTAGCTTCTGTTGGTGTGGAACCCCCTCAGACTTTACCACTGTATTCATCCCACCCCAGGTCACCTCCCTTGATACAAGGTCACCATTACCTCCTTTTGCGAAAATTGACCCCATTGCTTTGTTCAGTACCTGTATAACACTTCAGGTTATCTGCTATAAATGTAGGTCACTGTGATCTACCCTCACTGAATTGTAACACTGCTAATTGGCATGTTTCTATGAGCTTAACCTCAACTATACTGTGTTATTTTGCATTAAAAATAACTTTTGAGGGTATTCCCATTGTGTACCCACAAAAAATTAAAACAAACCAAAATTATCACCCTTTCTGGAAAAAAGTTTATTTTGCTGACAGCATGCAAAAGGTTAACTCATCTTTTGAAGAAGCTGTTTGGCTGAGATAGAAACTAAAAGCACCCCCAGTTCAAACCTATGTTGATTATTTATTGCATGCCAAATGTTAATAGCTTAAAAAAAGGTTGTGAATAAGAAGGAACAACAAGTTTATAAACAGCTGTAACAGAATATTTTGAAATCTTTTCTGTTGCACTCAGAAAGTCCAGCTCTTGCCAGTTAACACTTGTCCTGCTGAATAAATTAAGGTCGCACACCCACTTAATTTTCAGCCGATCAGATTACTTGATCTGGATTATTGCTCTAATTCACATACTTAATGGCAAACAGTGCAGATCCAGATCAGTTGGTCTCTTTTAGAACCCAACTGATCTAGATCTGCACTGTTTGCAAAGGCAGGGCATATCAGGGTTCAGCAGGACTAGGGTTAAATTATTTGAAGAAAAGACCATAAACATTTGGACAGTCATGCCTGAGTAAACAGTGTGGTTCCAAAGGAAGTATCTTCACTGTTTACCATTCATCCAGCACATTCTAAACGTACTTCCATGCAGATGTCAAAGTATCAACAGTGCTCAAATTTTAGGATCTGTACAGTAAGAAATAACTGTGTCAAAATATTTAGGCAGAGGACATGTTAAGAAGGAGTTTATAACAATAATTCTGAAATAATTTTTCTTATTTCTCCATAAAAACATATATTGTGGGTACTCGTTAGAAGTACCTTGCTGAGGCGCTTCTAATCTGTACCCATAACATATGTTTTCATGGAGAACTAGAGAAAATTATATCAGAATTACTGTATAGGACCTAATTACCACACAGACCCCTATAAGCGCACAGTCAAGCAATTTCTTAGTCTTCAGATTACAGATCATGTACTTTTATTTATTGCTTTATAAGAGCATATGTTGTTGGTACTCATTTGAATTGCCTCGACAACATATGCCTTCATAAAAAAAAATCAGAAAAAACTCGCATCAGCATCTTTAAATACACCCTCATTCAGTTCCCTGCTTATCTTTCTTGTAAGTTTGTCCTTATTACTTAGATATTTTACTACACGTTTTACCAGTAATTTTGAAAAACTTTAGCGCACAGTGTGGTAATTAGATGAAATACGGTATATATAATCAAACACTCCTCCAGATTTAGGGTAATTATGGCAGAATCATGTATAGATTCTGTTTTTTTAGATTGCAAAAATGCTTGAACTGTCATTTTAAAGCTTACTGTTGACCTCCTAGCTAAATGTAAGAATATCTAAAAGTGCCAATCACATCTGTATCAAAAACATTTTGAAATTTATTTTTAGTTTTCAGAGAAAATAAGACTTGACATTTCATGTAAATCATCTGCTTACCATATGAAATGTCAAGCCTTATTTTCACTGCAAAATAGAAGAAAAAAATTAGAATGTTATCTGCTTGGCAGTTTAAAAATTAAATTAGAATGTTATCTGCTTGGCAGTTTAAAAATTAAAATAATGAAAATGTGAAAAGCTAATATAGAATTCTGGTACATGATGATGATTTAGTGTTTTACGTCCCATTCAACATTATTTAAGTCATGCTGAGATGACGGAAGTGTGATAATGAAAGACTCTGTGCAATGAAGTGCCATACAGGCATGAACAGAATTTCGCCGTCAGTGGGTTTCAAACCCGGGACCTCATAACCTGAAGTTGGAAGTGCTAACCACTCTACCAAACCATATGGACACCTCCAAAACAAATTCTAAAACACTTGGTACAGCTGTTTTTGTTGTTGTTCCATATTTTATAACCTAATACTGTGTTTCAGCATGGATTGTAAGAAATGTGTTTTTGTGAAAACAAATTTATATTAGGAATGTTTTGTTTGTCATTGATATGTTCATGTAAGTCTTGCCTTTTATTATAGTAATTTATTTGTAGTTTTCCTTTTTTTTTCTGATTTTTTTTTTCTATAATTTAATTCACTGAAAATGCACTGTACATATTTGTAATTCTCTCAGTTAATGTTGTATCTTCACTTTTTAGAACACTCAAAATATATTTGTACAATTATGTCACATGTTTAATGAGAAAAATATCAAATCTGTACAAAATTTCTTTACTGTATACTGAGTGTAATAGTACTTGGAAGCTGTTCTTAAAATGAGTACTGACTAAGATCATAACTTTAATGTTTAGAAAACTTCCGGGTTCGAAAAGGTGAACCAATAGCAGTTCAAACCCCAAACCCATTCACACCAAGAGAGGAAGTTACATTGACGCCGTATGTTACAAGACAGCATACAGTGGCATCCCCCATGACAAGGCCAAATACAAGGTCACCCCATGGGCATCCGTATTCTCCGAAGAAGCGGCCAAAGATTTATTCACGAGAGTCAACAGATTCAATGTTTTTACCATCTTCACGAGGACTGATTCTTTCACCAAGGGGTTATGGAACAGGTCTTAGCCCTCGTGGTTATATTCACTACCTAAACTGAGTTGATCTGACCTAGTTAAGCAGTTTGTTATACTAACACTTTGCATGCTGGGTAGAAATTTCAGCAGACAAAATTTTGAGATATTTTTCTTATTTTTCCTAGAAAATAGGATCTGACACTTAGGAGACAATTTGCATGAAGTGTTGGATCTGACAGTTCATGCAAATTGTCTCCTAAGGAGACAGTTTGCATGAAGTGTCAGATCCTATTTTCTAGAAAAAATGAAAAAAAAAATATCAGGAGTTTATCATCTGCTGAATTAACCCATAGCATGGTAAGTGCTAAGTGCTTTCTCTCAATGTAGACATGTACCTGAAGAACTTTCTGATGCAAGAGGTGTGTTCATATGTGACCTGCAAGAGGAATCAACATTTTCCCATCTACAAACAGCAACATTACGTGATTTCCTTTTAATTTCTGACCCACCTTAACTCTCCCTTTTACTAAAATGATGAGGTAAATTGGATGCAGAGTAGGATGTCTAAATTCTGGATAAATAAAGCATATCTTTTTTGGCTGTGTTTAAAACCTCAGAATTACTAACTCACCATGACCCCCATCTTGAAAATCTGTTTTGAACTTCTTCTCTTGATTCAACTGACTCAAAACTTGTCAGGAAGTATCAGAGTGACTAGTAGATCAAAAATATCTAAAATCATTCAGATTGGAAATCCAAGATGGCTGCCATTGCCACCATCTTGAAAAATGTATTTTGAACTACCTCTCCTGAATGGAAAGTTCAACTGACCCGAAACTTGATTTGTAGTATACGGGTGACTTGTAGATAAACAAAAGCTAAAATCTTTCCGATGGGAAATCCAGGTTGGCTGCCATCTTGAAAACCTATTTTGAACTTCTCCTTAAAAGAAAGTCCAATTGACTTGAAACTTCATTGGAAGTATCGAGATGACTTGTAAATTAGTTCAGATTGGTTATCCAAAATGGCTGCCATGGCTGCCATTTGAAAATCTATTTTGAACTTCTGAACCTAAAGGCCAACTGATTTGAATCTTGGTAGGAAGTATCGGGACGATTACTAGATCAAAAATAGCTAAAATAGTCCTGATTGGAAATCCAAGATGGCAACTATGGCTGCCATCTTGAAAATTTATTTTGATCTTCTTCTCCTGAACAGAAAGGCCAGTTGACCGGAAACTTGGTAGGAAGTATCAGAGCAACTTGTAGATAAAAAATAGCCAAAAATTGTTTCCAAGATTGCCACAATCTTGAAAATCTATTTTGAATTAAACTTCTTCTGCCGAACCAGAAGGCCAAATGACTGGAAACTTGGTAGGAAGTATCGAGGTGACTTGTAAATGAAAACTGGCTAAAATTGTTCTGATCAGAAATCCAACTGAAAATCTATTTTGATCTTCTCATATACCGAAAAGGGAACTGACTTGGAGCTTGTCTGGTACTCAGGTGAGTGATACAATGCCATCTTGGCCCTCTTTTTTTTTTTTTACAAAATGTTATTGTTTGTTAAATCGCCCACTGAAAAGGGGTTGAACCTAATAATGTGCAAGCACATTAGAGGGGTTCCAATGCTGAAGGCTTACAACTTTAATCTACTGACCACTAATGAAAGTAGATATTATTTAAAAAATGAAGAAAACAATTTGAATGAATTGTCAAGTCTTATTTTCTGTGAAAAATAGGAAAAACATCACAATTTTCATCCAGTTTATTAGCTTACAGAGTGCTAAAGCTTGAATAATAGATAATGAAGACTCAAGCCTACACATTTGCAGCCTTATCAGACTCTTCACTGTTTGCTATTTAGATAGGAAAAAATGTTGATGCTCTCAAATCTTATTTCATATTAGTATTGTTCTAATTACTCCTCGGTTAACACATTATATTGACTGGACTGTTCTACCACAACCCTTTGGACCGGTCTAGTTCCAATAGCAGAGTGTCTGGTTAGTTTTTATTATTACTATGTTTTATAGAAATTCCTGTATTTAATGCAAATAGTGTGGACTGATCAGCTGCTGCATTCTGCAGTGTCTGATCTGGGTCTCTACTGTTTGTCAGTTACCCTGTTAGGAGCCTCAAAACTAAAATGGGATAATAAATTAGGCAAATGAAAGAAAACAGACATTTAAAATCAAAGTAATAAAATTTGAAACAGATATATGTTTACATTATAACTAGTTAACCCTTGTCCTGCTGAACCCGGATATACCCTGCCTTTGCAAACAGTGTAGATCCAGATCATTTGGCTTCTTCAGAAGCCAACTGATCTGGATCTGCACTGTTTGCCATTAAGTATGTGAATTTATATCAACAATCTAGATCAAGTAATCTGATTGGCTGAAAATTTGAAAAGGGTGTGGCATCTTAATTTATTCAGCAGGACAAGGGTTAATATTTTTCTAATTGTGCATGTAGCATGATACAGTCATTTCATGGCTTTAGATAGGTGGTGAATCTGGATAAATATTTTGCTTATTTCTCCATAAGACATATATTATGGGTACTCATTAGAAGTGCTTCAATGAAGCACTTCTAATGAGTACCCACAATGTATGTTTTCATGTTTTCATGGAAAATTAAGACAAATATCAATATATTTGAATGAAAAAAATAAGTATTTTTGGACAAAAAAGCACCTTGTCTTGAGCTGTGGTCATTTGTTATGTGAACTGTTTGAATAACTCATAAATAAGAGTATCTTTAGAGATGTGGGGACAGTGAAGGCTTTACTCAGCCTGCTCATCTGCACATTCTGATCAGAACTTTGTTGTACTGCTTACAGAATCACTGAATACTTAAGAATATAGCAATGGAGGACAAAGACTCTGATCAGACTGTATGGATGCACAATATGATCTGAAGCTGTGAATTTAGCATACTATATTTATTACTATGTTTTTTGACAAAGTAACTCTTACATCAATGCAGACCAATACAGATGTCTTCGCAAAATGTGCAGATCTAGATGAGATGGCTTGTAATGAGACATTTCATCAGTATCTACACTATTTTGCCAGTCTGTTATTGATTTTTTGACCGAAACCCCTGTTTGCAATACATACATGCCATAAGCTGTGGACTGAAATCTGTGAGGTTTGGCCAATTTTTAAGGGATATTTGATAAAATTCTGTGAGATTTTAACAAAAATGACTTTTAAGCTCTACCAAAATAGTCAAGATGGTCTGAAAATTCTGTGAGATTTGAAAAATCTTATGGTAATTGGCTTCCAGATGGGCCAAATTCTGTGAGATTTTATCTCACAGTGTGCGATAGGGCATGTATGGCAACAATCCAAATTCAGAGATTGAAGAGTCCATTTTAAACTCTCAGAGATGAAAGAGTTCTCTATTTTATCCCTGAGAGTTTAAAATGGACTCTTCAATCTCTGAATTTGGATTGTATTTACCATATTTGTCCTAAAAGTTCATCCTCCAAATTGCTACATGCTCTTGAGTCTAAACGAACTGCTGGAGGAGTACCACAGAATGTGGCATCTGATTAGGTCTGCAATTGTTATCATTATCCAGCAAGGTTTAGACACAAGAGCAGGCTGTTTAATGGTATTTTTCAATTTTTAGGAGAAATATGGCAAGGAGTTGAGATATCCTAATACTTAGGGTAAATATGGTATATTTATTAAGTCAATGGGAATATGTTCCTTATTGTTTTACTCCAGTATGCTTTTAACCCTTAAAGCGCCAGTCACAACTATTGTCATCTGCTTTGTCATCTGCTTGTGATTTTAAAAGTCATTTTTGCAAACAGTGTGGACCCAGATCAGACTGCTCCTTTAGGAGCAGTCTGATCAGGGTCCATACTGTTTGCCTGTGTGCAAAAATAGGTTTGAAAAGTCTGCAAGAATATTCAGCAGACGACATAAACAGACGACATTTTCAGATGCAGTTTTTCTTGGCGCTTTAAGGGTTAAAGGATGAGAGCACCGCTTTTTTGACTTGTGATCTTTATCCTTTACCAGTCTCTGGGCTAATTCAACAGATGACACATTGATGATAATTTTCTTATTTTTCCAAGTAAAACAAGTTTTGACATTTCATGAAATGTAAAAACCTGTTTTCTGGGGGAAATGAGAAAAATATTTCATTATGTTTATCAACTGTAAATTTTACCCAGAATTCTAAGTGTTAAAGCTTTGAAAAACAGATGTAATCTATTGAAATAGTTATTTTGGATTCTTATGAAACTTGCATGGCTGTCATCTGGTGAGAATCGTGGGTCACTCAGCTCTGAACTCACTGTCTAGATAAATCACTTAGACAGTGATCCTCCCACTATATTCTCAGCAGATGACTTGACAAGTTATTTAGGGTTATAAATAGCTTTCCTTCTGTTCTCTTTAGTTTTGTTATTTATACCTTCCTGTGTCAGAATTTAGCTGTTTCATATTTGTATTTTTATACCCCCAAATCTGGGCACAAAGTAAATTCACCAGCTCCAGCATACATGTGTCTTTGCATTAATGTATACATGCATTATCATGTGCATCCACGTTTTTGTCTGGCTTATAACTGTCCTGTATGATTGATGTTGAAATTATTTGACCAAGTTGTACCCAAGAACAAGATCTTGTATAGTCGACACTCGTTATCTCGAAGTCTAAGGGACTCTCTGAAATACTTCGAGATACCCGTATCTCGACATATCAGATTTACAGAATTGAGGAAAAAATAAATCGAACAATCGCATTTCACAAATGATTATGTAATTTGACTCCTGAAATTAGAGATAATTGAAAATATTGTGGAAAAGGGGTTTGGAGCAATTTGTCCTCTTTTCTACAATATTTTGTTACCTTGTTAAATTTCCATGTTCAAACAGGGACCAGATTTTCACTTCGAAATAAGCGGTGAGATAAGCGGTTATTCGAGATAAGCGAAGTCAATGTAACGAGAGACAACTGTATTTTGTACAACACCCACCTCCTACTGTAAAGATCAAGATTACTCAAACTTTGTACAACCCATTATGTTTACATCCACACTTTTGTATCAGGCTGATAATTTTATCATGTACAAAAGAATTATGAAACTATTTTGGCATAAATGTATACCAGAATAAGATATGGGTCCCATTTAACATCTGGCTTCCTACCATGAAATTCACAGTCACACTTGAATTTTGTATGTTGCCTGGACACCTCAACCTCATAAATGGTCCTTTTTCTATATAGTCTATATGTTTTCATTTGACTACAGCATTTTGGGAGCTATCTTGAAACTGTGTATATCTGCGGCCATTCTATAATAGACTTTAAAAGGTTTTTTCCTGTGTACATGTATATACATTTTGTTATTTAGCATACTTGGTTATAACTTGGTTTGTAGTGTGATACAGTGTAATCAGGTGTACGAACTGTGACATCAGATTTTGGGTTGCCAAAAGAGTTCAAGACCATTGTCACACTGGCATGTGATTGTGTGTTTGTATCTGCCAGCTCTCAGTTTTAATCTATTCCACTTTCTGGGCTAATTCAGCAGACAACAAACTAATGATATTTTTTCTTATTTTTGCTAAGAAAATAGGCTTTGACATTTTATGCAAATTGTTTCATAAAGAGACAATTTGCATGAAATGTCAAAACTTATTTTCTGAGAAAAATAAGAAAATATATGTTTAAAATGTTGTCATCTGAAATTTTTACCCAGCATGCTATGTGTTAAAGCTTTATGTCCATTTTTCTCCAATTACTATGTCTCAGCAATCATACCTCACAAATATGTGCACCATATTTACCCCAAGTATTGGGACACCTCAACCGTACCATATGCTTAAAATTTGAAAAAGGTGTGTTCCACTACCCACTGATGTGTTTAAAATATTGCTGGATGAGTGGCAAACAGTGTAGACCCTGATCAGATGCCACATTCTGCAGCATCTGATGTTGGTCTACACAGTTTGCTCGGGCCTGTCTGTCCCAATACTTAGGGTTATTACAGTATTTGAAGCAATATTGTATGAGACATTCATCTTTTGTTTAAGGGAGCTATCCCCCGTTATTCGTTTTTTATTTTAACCTTCAAAGGGCTAATCACAGCTGCAGCAGACAATATTTTGTAGTTTTTTTGTTTTTTTTTTATTTTTCAGAGACAATAAGACAGATGATTCACATGAAATGCAAAGTCTTATTTTCTCTGAAAAAATTAGAATGTCTGCTATGATTTTGCTTAGTGCTTAGTAAAAATGAAAATGCTGAAATACACTTCAACCTCTTTATAACACGGTTCGTTATAACATGATTTTGGATATAACACGGTTCAAAGATGGATTCCAAAAATGCAAAGATTATATTGAAAAATGACTGTAAATGGTCATTTTCCAATAAAATCTATACGTTTTTGTTTGGATATATCAAGGTTGTTTAACTAACACGGTTTACGCTATGGACCCCAACAATAGTGTTATGAAGAGATTGTGATATATTAGTAGAACGAGGGAAAGTCAAAAAAGAAACTGGACATGGCCTCATTATTGCAATACTCAACACCCATTTTTAGTTTGCCTACCTTCTTCTCTGAAACTGCAGGGCCAATCAAACTCAAACTGCACATGAAGCATCCTTAACCCTTGTCATGCTGAATAAATTAAGATGTCACGCCCACTTCTAATTGTCAGCCAATAACATTGCTTGATCTAGGTTGTTGATACACATTCATATACTAAATGGCAAACAGTGCAGATCCAGATCAGTTGGCTTCTGAAGAAGCCAACTGATCTGGATCTACACTGTTTGCAAAGACAGGGCATATCCGGGTTCAGCAGGACCAGGGTTAAGACAAGAGATTTATAAAAGGTATCAGGAACCGGCATCTAAGATGGCTAACACTTTTCAATAACTGTCTAAAAAAACAAACTGTTAGGTTATTTGAGCTCAGGTTGCATAAGAGGTATCTTGGGACAAGAATAGTCAAGTTTGCAAAATACATCGGAAATTGAAAAGCAAGATGGCCAAAAACCTTTAAATGAGTCTCCAAAACTGATAGGTTGATTAAAGCATAAGGCAGATAAATTTTGCATGAAAAGCCTATTTTCTGGGGAAAATAAAAAAAAAATATCATCAATGTGTTGTCTGCTGAATTAGCCCAGAGAGTGGTAAAGTTTAAAAACATAGTTTTTGAAAGAACATAAGACTTATAAAGCACAGCATTTCAGGGTTATTAAAGATTTCTATCAAAAGTGTATACTGTGAGAAGCATGCTTTCCCAATCCCTTGGTTACAGATCCCAAATTCTTTTCTGTACAAGATTCTTTCATTTTTGACTAAAAAATAACCCAGTTTGTGAACTGTTTTAAAAAATTGACTTTTTGTCAGAAATGCATTTTTCACCAATTTTTTGCATTTTTCAAAAAAAAACAAAACAAAAAACCCTTATTGCAAATTTAACTTTAACCATCATGCATTTTATCAAAATGACAAATTGTTTATGTCACCAGATGACAAAATAGTAATAATGCTTATATTTTCAGCTTATGAGTAGATATTATGATTTTGTGAAATTCATTTTGTAGGGTGCTTCCTTCCAATACCCACTGATTTAATACATAGCATGCATTTGTGACTGTTCATTCCTAAAATTTTATGGATTGTGGGAAAAGCATTAAATAAATTACAAACAAAACATTTGTTCACGATTTCATGTTTGTAACAAAAATACTAATATCTAAAAGTGATAGAAAACTTATTTTGAGTAATATGTTTATAAAAATGGTTGTAGTTTACAGAAAGCTTGATAAGAGGATCAAATTATAATATAATCTGTTTTAGTCTGGAGACCTCCAAAAGGGTAACTGACAAACAGTTTAGATCCAGATCAGAAACCTCAGAATGCAGCATCTGATGAGGGTCTCCACTGTTTACAAATCATTTAACCATTTTTCTTTAGGAATATCTAAACACATAGCCTGGACTCTTCTAACGTATAGTATGGGGGAGTTTATTCAGTCTAAAATGGGTTAATTGACAAGTTTACATATGATTACATTTTGATGTCTAAATTGCCTACCAAGTGGTATATTTTGAAGTTAAATATCTCTTACATATATGCCTTAAATTTTGAAGCCTTAGGTTTTGTGCTTCTTCAATCATTAAGTTGGAAACTGCAAAATGAAAAATACTGAAAAGTATTGATAAAGAGATTAAGAACTTGAGTTTCACATTTATGTAGAGTGGACTCTTCTACCACAACCCTTGGGACTGATGTGTTTCCAATAGTGGGGTGTCTGGTTAGTTTTTATCATTACGATGTTTTATAGAAATTCCTGTATTTAATACAAACAGTGTAGACCATGATCAGATGCCACATTCTGTTGCATCAGATCTGGGTCAGCACTGTTTGCCAACTCCCTTTTTTGGGGACTCCAGACTAAAATGGGTTAAAAGCAGTAAAATTATTCAGACACTGTAGGTAAACATAAAGAACATAGTGGAAGATTGTTTACACTAAATTTGACATAGACCTTTTAAAAGTGGCCAAACTTCCAATTGATTTTACTGAATTAGAGCCCTAGACATAAAAACAGAATATATCTTACTTTTGTAAAAGCAAATATACTGAGACAAATAATGTTTAAAAAGGTTCACCTGACCATTTTCATTATTCAGCGATTGAAATATTTTGGAGGCAATCAAAACCATTATCCATGTATTTCTGAAACTGGGTCTACATTGGATGCCACTAGAGCTCAATCAGTAGTTTTTGGACACATCAACAGACAGTGAAAAGAACTTGTTCAAACTGAGGACAAGTATGGTATGAAATTATTGTGTTTAACCCTTGTTATGCTGAATAAATTAAGATGCCATTCCTACTTCTAATTTTCAGCCAGTCAGATTACTTGATCCAGGTTGTTGATACAAATTCACATACTGAATGACAAACAGTGCAGATCCAGATCAGTTGGCTTCTGAAGAAGCCAACTGATCTGGATCTACACTGTTTGTAAAGACAGGACATATCTGGGTTCAGCAGGACTTGGGTTAAATAGGATAAATAGGGTACTGTTGGGACATGTCCCACATATGATGGTCCAGTCCTCAATGCACATCAAAGCAGTGTGGCTTGGGGCTTTCAATGTCTTTGTTAATATCATATTGTCACCCTGGGACCTGCACTGATAGCTCAGGCACTACAGTAACACTGGAGGGTCAGTTTGTTTGTGTTGAGGTTTATGGCCTAGTCAACCCAATGGGGTCATGTTGTGCATGGTCAGTTTACCTAAACATACTTTTACTGGGCAGGCTTAGTCCTCTAAGAGGTTAACTAGTATAGTGCACATTCTTCCGCCAGAAACTGACAACCGCCCTTCTTAAAATCAACAGAATGGAGAGAATGACCATAGAAAATATTTTATGATCAGTCTCCACGAAAGAATGTTGCTGACCCGGTGGGGGTCAAACCCGCAACCTCCTAATCACCAGTCAGATCTGCATCCATTTGAGCCACTGAGGCCGGCCTGGAGAGTCAGTATGGTCATTTTACGTTTTGTATAAGGGGACTGTTGTATACTGAACATTTTGAGAAGGGAGGCATTAATGGATTTATACCATGAAAATATGCACATCATCCAGTGTCTTTTTAACAGACTGTATGTTTTTAGTTATAGTATGTGAAAATATGTATTCATTACCCTGCTGCAGGCTACTTAAGAGGACAAGATGCATTTTCAGCAGAGGCAACGCTTTTAACCCTTGTCATGTTGAATAAATTAAGATGCCACACCCCTTTCTAATTTTCAGCCAATCAGATTACTTGATCCAGATTGTTGATATAAACTCAAATAGTTAATGGCAAACAGTGCAGATCCAGATCAGTTGGCTTCTCCAGAAGCCAACTGATCTGGATCTACACTCTTTGCGAAAGCAGAATATATCCAGGTTCAGCAGGACAAGGGTTAAAAATGGTTTTGCTTCCTTTCTGAAAAAGTGTCTACTCTAAAAGGAAAGAATTTTCTCCCATTGGGAGCAAATTCTTTCTTTTTACAGCATTAAATTTTTGCTGGTAGCAGGATAAAAAATACAATGTTGTAATTTGTTCATCTTGCTGTATTTTATATACAGTGTGTCTAATATCTATATTAAATTATCATTCAAATGTTTTTGTTCAAATAAAAAAAAGCAACAAGAGAAAGTCAAATCCATTGTGTTATTTATAGAACATTATAGGGTGAAATTCTATTAGAATATGTTTTTTGAAACCTGAAAGTTTTGTTTGTCTTATTTCTATAAGAAAACATATGTTGTGGCTAAACATTGCAATTTAATGATACTTCACAAAATGCTGTTATAATTTAGACATGCAAGCCTGAGCAAACAGTGTATATATCGAGGGTTGAGCGCAAGACTATAGTAACTCAAACATATTTTTGAAACCATTGTTTAGGGGCAACTTGGATCCCTTTGTAAACAATGCAAATTTAGGTGCCATTGCTCATACGAGCAATGGCACCTAAATTTTCATTGTTTACAGAAAGAAATGTTTTAATCTTCATAATGCCTTCATGGTGAGGAGATTAGGTTTGGGGAAAAACAACCATCTGACTTACGCCAGTCTTGCGCTCAACCCTCGATATTCAAGTCAGATGCCACAGAATGTTCAGGGTTTACATGGTTTACACTCATCATGCAGCTTTTAGAAAAGTCAATGGCTTTTAAAATAGACTTTTTTTTTTTTTTAATTTTTGGGACATGGTAAGGAGTTAAAATGTCCCAATATTTAAAGTAAATATGGTATGTTTTCATTGAGAAAATAAAAAAAAAAAAAAAAAAATCATTTGAATATCTTCATGTCTGTGGCTACCTATGCAAGAAAAGAATTATTTGGATATCTTCATGTCTGGGGCTACCTATGTAAGAAAAGAATTATTTGGATATCTTCATGTCTGTGGCTACCTATGCAAGAAAAGAATTATTTGGATATCTTCATGTCTGGGGCTACCTATGCAAGAAAAGAATTATTTGGATATCTTCATGTCTGGGGCTACCTATGTAAGAAAAGAATTATTTGGATATCTTCATGTCTGGGGCTACCTATGTAAGAAAAGAATTATTTGGATATCTTCATGTCTGGGGCTACCTATGCAAGAAAAGAATTATTTGGATATCTTCATGTCTGGGGCTACCTATGCAAGAAAAGAATTATTTGGATATCTTCATGTCTGGGGCTACCTATGTAAGAAAAGAATTATTTGGATATCTTCATGTCTGGGGCTACCTATGTAAGAAAAGAATTATTTGGATATCTTCATGTCTGGGGCTACCTATGCAAGAAAAGAATTATTTGGATATCTTCATGTCTGGGGCTACCTATGCAAGAAAAGAATTATTTGGATATCTTCATGTCTGGGGCTACCTATGTAAGAAAAGAATTATTTGAATATCTTCATGTCTGGGGCTACCTATGCAAGAAAAGAATTATTTGGATATCTTCATGTCTGGGGCTACCTATGCAAGAAAAGAATTATTTGGATATCTTCATGTCTGGGGCTACCTATGTAAGAAAAGAATTATTTGGATATCTTCATGTCTGGGGCTACCTATGCAAGAAAAGAATTATTTGGATATCTTCATGTCTGGGGCTACCTATGTAAGAAAAGAATTATTTGGATATCTTCATGTCTGGGGCTACCTATGCAAGAAAAGAATTATTTGGATATCTTCATGTTTGGGGCTACCTATGCAAGAAAAGGATTATTTGGATATCTTCATGTCTGGGGCTACCTATGCAAGAAAAGAATCATTTGAATATCTTCATGTCTGGGGCTACCTATGCAAGAAAAGAATTATTTGGATATCTTCATGTCTGTGGCTACCTATGCAAGAAAAAAATCATTTGAATATCTTCATGTCTGTGGCTACCTATGCAAGAAAAGAATTATTTGGATATCTTCATGTCTGTGGCTACCTATGCAAGAAAAGAATTATTTGGATATCTTCATGTCTGGGGCTACCTATGCAAGAAAAGGTTTATTGTATATCCTCATGTGTGGGGCTACCTATGTAAGAAGAGATTCATTTGAATATCTTCATGTCTGGAGCTGCCTGTGCAAGAAAAGATTCATTTGAATGGCCTCATTTCTGGAGCTACCTATGCAAGAAAAACTTCATTTGGATATCCTCATGCATGTCTGGAGCTGCCTGTGCAAGAAAAAATTCATTTGGATATCCTCATGTCTGGAGCTACCTATGCAAGAAAAGGTTCATTTGGATATCCTCATGTCTGGAGCTACCTATGCAAGAAGAGAGTCATTTGAATATCCTCATGTCTGGATCTGCCTATGCAAGAAAAGATTAATTTGGATAACGCAAGAAAAGATTCATTTTGATATCCTCATGTCTGGAGCTGCCTATGCAAGAAAAGATTCATTTGGATATTCTCGTGTCTAGAGCTAGCCATCACACACATACAACTTCTTCCTTAGTAGTACATTGTATTTACCCTAAGTATTTGGACAGACAGACCTGAACTAATAGTTTAGACCCAGCTATAGCAGAATACAGCATTTGATCAGAATCTAAACTATTTGCCACTCATCTAACAGTTTTTAGATGCATGAACAAGTAGTAAAATGGACTTGTCCATTGTAGGACAAGTATTGTAAGAAGTTAACCCTTGCTTTGCTGGATAAATTAAGATGCCACTCCCACTTCTAATTTCCAGCCAGTCAGATTACTTGATATGGGTTTTTGATAGAAATTCACATATTTAATAACATACAGTGCAGATCCAGATCAGTTGGCTTCTTTAGAAGCCAACTGATCTAGATCTACTCCATTTGCTAAGACAGGGCATGCATCATGTTCAGCAAGAGAAGGGTTAATGCTTAGCACTCTGTATAAAATTTTCAGAAGACAACATACTGAAATATTTTGTTTTTTTCCCAGAAAACAGGATTTGACATTTCATGCAAATTGTCTCCATTGGAGACAGTTTGCATGAAATGTCAAAACCTGTTAAACAGGATTTGACATTTCATGTAAATTGTCTCCATTGGAGACAATTTGCGTGAAATGTCAATACCTGTTTTCTGGTGAATGTAACAAAAATCTTATCAATGTGTCATCTGCTGAATTAGCCCAGAGAGTGATAATGGTTAAGGTGTCTGAATATTTAGTGTAAATACAGAATCATATTTAATAAAAAAAAAAAAAATGAAAGTAAGGTATATTCTTCAATATTGGCAAAATTGTCAATGGTTCTTAGTCCTTGGATATTGATTAGTAATTTATTTCTTTATTCCTGTGATCAGTTAATCTATATCCTAATACTGAGTAAGACATTTATTTTGTAATGTAATTGGGGCATATAAAAAAAATCAAGAACTATCAAAGGTAACAGTGGCACTCTATTGTTTGTGTTTGCAAGAAATGTTAGGAGAATGACTTTTCTCTCAAAGAAAAAGCACTTTTTAGGTAAGCCAATATATGAGCTTATTCTCTACTGTTAAGCCTTAAAGTGCTAATCACAACTGCAGGAGATGTCCTTTTAAGTTTTTTTAAAAAAATTTTATCAGAGAAAATAAGGCTTGACAGTCACATAAAATGCAATATCTTATTTCGTCTGAAAAACAAAAAATCAAAAAAAAATCAGAGATTAAGAATGTCGTCTGCTACAGTTTTGCTGAGCACTTTAAGGTTTAATTGAGCTGTTGTTTAACCCTTGTTCTGCTGAGCCCAGATAGACCCTTCTTTTGCAAACAGTGTAGATCCAGATCAGATGGCTTCTGAAGAAGCCATCTGATCTGGACCTGCACTGTTTGCCATTCAGTATATGAATTGATGTCAGCAATCTGGATCAAGTTACTTGATTGGCTGAAAATTAGAAGTAGGTATGGCATCTTAATTTATTCAGCATGACAAGAGTTAAGGAGGTCTACCTTCAGACATGTGCATCCAGCAAAGAAACAGATCAGCCATGCAGTCTGATCAATTTTTGAATAACAAATGATCTGATATTCTCAAGTTCATGTGGACAGTAAAAGTCTCTCATAATTTGTGGCCCAATATTTACCACAAAAAGCCTGCGGACAGTATACTCCTAGATCTGGTACCAGATCTGGGATCTACACAGTCCAGTCAGGATTAACTATGTATGCTACATCACAGGAGCTTGATGTTACATCAGAATTATGACAAAAATGTCAGAAAGCCTTTTTAAAAATCAAGGTTTGCGAGACAAAGTCTCGCAAACCTTGATTTTTGGGCTTTCTGACGGTTTTATCGTAGTTCTGATGTAATGTCAAGCTCCTGTGGCTACATACTATATTTATTCTAAATACTGGGACACCTTAACTCCTTACCATATTTGACCAAAATTTTGAACAAGTCTGTTACACAACCTGTTGATGTCTCGTAAAGCACTATTTGATGAGTAACAAACAGTGAGACTCTGGTCAGACACCATGTTTTGTGATATATGATCTAGGTCTACACTGTTTGTGCAGGCTGATCTCTCCCAATGCTAAATGCTAAAAGTAAATACAGTTGATAGCTTCAGAAAATTGGACTTTTTTGGAAGCAGGAATAAATAAAAACAGCAGACTTCAGGTTTTATTGAGTCATGGACAGGAATGTAATGTGCAGCACTGGTCTTGCCTCCTACCTCTGGACTGAGTGATACGGTAAATGTCCTATAACTTCGAACACTTTATTCCATACTTCTTTGCCATAACTGTTGCTTTTTATACAGTAGTTTCTTAAAATACATTGTAGAATGGCAAACAGTGTAGACCCTGATCAGACTAAAGGAGCAGTCTAATGAAGGAGCAGTCTGATCTGGGTCTACACTGTTTGCATATGGTATTTTATCAGATACTTTGGTGTACAAAGTTTTAGGACATTTACAGTATTCTGATTTCAAGCAAATCGGAATAGAGTGTACAAGTCCAAGGACTATGTGAACTGACCAGAATTCTAGATATGCAAGCTGATTGGTCTGATTGTGTGCAATTTGCATTTGCTGTAGTTAGCAAAGCAGTCTTAGAAATAATGGTTAAAAAAGACATATATAATTAATAGAAGAATTAACCCTTGTCCTGCTGAACCCGGATACACCCTGCCTTTGCAACAGTGTAGATCCAGATCAGTTGGCTTCTGAAGAAGCCAACTGATCTGGATCTGCACTGTTTGCCATTAAGTTCAAGAATTTGTAGCAAAAATCAGGATCAAGTGTTCTGATTGGCTGAAAATTAGAAGTGGGCATGGCATCTTAATTTATTCAGCAGGACAACGGTTAAGATTGTGCATTATTGGATGGTTGTTGTATCAGGGCCTTAATTTACACAATAGACTTCAGAGCCCAGTTTAGACTGGTTCCCATCTAACTGATTTTTAATCAGTATAAAAATGATTCATATTTTACAAAATCTTGTCTTTTGGAAATGTCTTTCTCTGATTTGGCTGATCAGTTTCTGACAGGTAAGGGAGATGATATGTGTAGAAAAATAGTCAAGATGGAGTATTTTACCTTTGTTAGATTAGAAAAAATTAAACTCATAGAGTGGGGTCAGGCTAAGCCCAGTTTAGCAGGTCTATGAAAACTAAAGAAGCTAGGAGGTATGCTGTTTTGATGAAAACAAGAAAAAAGTCCTCAGATTATTGTAAGAATTCATGTGGCTGTGTGTTTGTAATGTATGTTTTTATAACAACAAATGCACATAGTTGTTGCACTGGAGTAGGGAATAAACTTACATTTACCAATAGGCACTTTAAAAAACCTCCTACTAATATAGCTGCCTATAATTATTTGCATTGAGACTTTGAAGGATATATCACGAAAACATACCTATATAATTTTGACCCCCTTAAACCCCACTTTTATATAGTAAAACTGGGGTTTACAGGGGTATACATTATTTTTTTTATTTCTGCTCAAAAACATAGATTGTGGGTACTCGTTAGAACCGCCTCAGCGAGGCAGTTCTAACGAGTACCCACAATCTATGTTTTGAGCAGAAATATGAAAATTTTTTAGAATTTTTATCTGAAAACTTTCAGTTTTTGGTGGTGAAATTTTCAGTATATTTGAATAGGCATGTTTTCATAATGAACCTGATTCATACTGATGCACACATGCATGCACACTATCACACATACACAGAGGGCTGGATGCAGAGTTTCAGGAAAGGGGTTCTGAGTTCGGTTAGGGGGTTTTAAGCATAAAAAAAATAATACATGATTATCTTAATTTTATTTTACAAATTTCTCCATGGGAACAAAATATATTTTTGGTCTGGTAGAGAATGTATCCCACCCCATCCCCCACCTGGATCCACTCTATTGACACACACACACATGCACACACACACACACACATTGTTGGAAGTAAAAATGCTATTGTGAAAAATCATCTTCAAGGATATGTTAGAATATTTCACAGAATGTGGCAATACAGTAATATGTTGTCGGTACCAGGTGCTATTCCTTAATTATTCACTCGACGTCAGTGAATAACTTGTTTGTGACCAAAGGCTTAGTTATTAATGTCAGTGTAAACTTATTACCATATATACTTAAATTATTCATACACTAAGTCCTTACCGTACTTATCCTTATATTTGGCAAATTTGGTGATGTGTCAAAAATGCTGGCCGAATGGCAAACAAATGCAGACCTAGTCAGACTACTCTTTTAGAAAGTGTCTGATCGTGGTCGAAACAGTTTGCTTATGACATGCTTGTCTGAATATTTAAAGTTGATATGATATTGAGATCTGGTTAAACAAAATACATTTACTTTCTGAGTTCAGGCATTTTTCAGAACAAACACATGGTAATGTCAAATATTATGTAACTGAATATAAGAGTTTTCTGTCACTGTGTGCTTAATGTATGTGTACCTCACTGTTTTCTAACACTTACTGACTGACTTTTGCTGTGCCACTCAACCATCAGCTTGACCATAAATAAATGGCTGACAACATTCAAGGTCATATCTCAGCAGACACATGAAGTTTATACACTGTTCCATTAATATCATGCAATGTCATGAGATTGCATCAATGTTAAAGATGTTAATGCGTTGTTGTATAAAGGTCATGTGGCCCTTGGGATTATTTAACCTTTAGCACTTTCTGGAAAAAAATTCATGAGACAACAAATTGACAAGATTTTTGTTTGGAAAGAATATTTTTAACCCTTAAAGTGCCAGTCACAACAATTGTCATCTGCTTGTGATTTTAAAAGTCATTTCTGCAAACAGTGTGGACCCAGATCAGACTGCAGTCTGATCTGGGTCCACACTGTTTGCCGGTATGCAAAAAATAGCTTTGAGAAGTTTGCAAGAATATTCAGCAGACAACATAAACAGATGACATTTTCAGATGCAGTTTTTCTTGGCGCTTTAAGGGTTAAAATGTTGACTCCTATTTTCTGAGGAAAAAAATGAAACTTTTTTTTTTTTGTTTTTGCTGAAATTTTTACCCAGCTTGCTATTAAAGTGTTAAAAGGAAAATCCTAAAATAAACATCTTAAATTGTTTTTTCTCATTGCTTAACCCTGGTCCTGCTGATCCTGGATATACCTTGCTTTTGCAAACAGTGTAGATCCAGACCAGAAGCCAGCTGATCTGGATCTGCACTGTTGACCATTAAGTATGTGAATTTATATCACATTCAGGATCAAATAATCTGATTGGCTGAAAATGAGGTGGACATGACATCTTGATTTATTTGAACAGCAGGATAAGGTTAAGTTAGAATTCTTTAGTTTATTGATAAGTATTGTTCCATTTCCTCTGTTGCCTTTTGACAGAAATGTGTAATGTATAAGGCCTTGCTTTTTATCTGATATGCCCCAATGTGCAACCCCAGTCACTTTTTACCATGGTGGAAATTAGATAACCAGTTTTGTACAAAAGGTAAACCAAAAAAGTAAAGATCTAGTAAAATTTCAGAAAGTTCTTCCCTTTTTCAACATGTACAGCAGGTAAAACAAAGTTGAGTTCCGGTAAAAGACAGTCAGCAGCTATTTAACATGTACACTCCTGCAACACAATTGAAATTAACCCTTAAAGCGCCAAGAAAAACTGCATCTGAAAATGTCGTCTGTTTATGTCATCTGCTGAATATTCTTGCAAACTTTTCAAACCTATTTTTGCATACAGCCAAAGAAAAATATTTCAAAATGTTGTCTGCTCAAAATTTTACCCAGAGTGCTAAGTGTTAATTCAGCAGATGGGAAATTAGTGGGATTTTTTTTATTTTTTCCTAGAAAAAAAATTTTGATATATCATGCAAATTGTCTCCAATGGAGACAAATTGCATGATATGTCAAAACCTGTTTCTGGGGGGGAAAAAAAAAGAAAAATATTTCAAAATGTCGTCTGCTCAAAATTTTACCCAGAGTGCTAAGTGTTAACGCCTTACTATGCTTTCACTAAAATTTGAACAAGTCTATTTGATGATGCATCTAAATTGCTAGATGAGTGGCAAACAGTGCAGATCTTAATGAGATACCATATTCTGAGCATTTGATCTGGATCTACATTGTTTGATCAAGTCTGTTTATCTGTATGCTTAGAGTAAACAGTAACTGCAGCATCCTAAAATTTGAACTACCATTTGACAATCTAGCACACATGCCATCTCTCACACTGTGAGATAAAATCTCACAGAACTTGGCCCATCTGGATGGCAATTCCTATAAAATAAATCAGAATTTTTAGACCTTTTGACAAGATTTTATGAAGAAATAAACATAAATCACACACTGTTGTGGTTTTCTACAAGCTTCTTACATGCAAAAAAAAAAAAAAGGTTTTAGATTATATTTGGAGAGCTCCAAAATGATGTTTAAGAAAATCTCACAGAAGTTTGTCAAATCTCCCTAAAATTTTGCTATATCTCACCGAGTTCAGTTCACTAGTAATGTGTCTATAAGTAGTTGCTTAATGGTAAACAGGGCAGCCCTTGACCACATACCCTGACCAAACTGTTCTGGGTCTGCAGGCATGTCTGTCCAAATATTAAAGGTAAAACATGGTACATTGATCTCTGGTTTGCCAATATGACTGTTTTCCAGATTGTGAGGTTTTAAGGGGCAAGATTCACTCTGTAAATTTTCTGCCATTTTTAAATGGGAGACAACTTTTGGTGCTTCTTGTTTATTTGACTGAACAGTCAACCTTCTTTATACTAATGCTTGATACAATGACGAAATTCGTTATAATGACAATTTGAATGTCACTAAACCATCGCTCAAGAGGCGGAAGTTAATGAGAAATTATGCAAGAATATTGCATTAAAAATTTCAACAACATATGTTTTGGATATTTGTTGGAATTGCCTCAGTGAGGCAATTCCAACAAATATCCAAAACATGTTCTATGAGGAAATAAGAATAAATCAAGCTCTTTCTTACATATCATTCTGTCCATTTAGAATTCTTTACAACAGGAAATTCATTTTAATGGCAACATCTTTGGTAACAAATGCTGTAGTTGTAACGAGGATTCACTGTATATCAAGCCTCTTCTGAGGGGGTCAACTCTAAAAGGAAAATATTTGCTTCCCTTTTTGAGTAGACTCCTTTTCAGAATGGAGGCAAATGAAAGTCTGAAAGAGTAACCTCCCCTGAAATTGTACTAGTTCCCCTTAGCTGTGTTGCAGATAGCTTTATATAGCACAATAACTGGGCCCAGTTGTTCCAAACTAACAATGTCGTTAGTTAACATATCGTTAAAACTTTGATCATTAATTATGGCATATAGGCTAATATTTTTGCTGAAAAAAATGTTACTCATATTTTTTCAGCAAAAATAACTGTGAATTAGATTTTGTACTTACTAGAACAGTTAACATTTTGACCACTAATGAGCTTGTTATGCTAACGATGCTTTGAACAACTGGGCCCCGATGTTTTGAAGTGTCTGAAGATGTAAAGTTTAATAACCATGTTGTGATTTGTCAAAGAAGTTATTGAAGTGTCTTGTTTGTTTGTTTTTCAAAATAGTGTGTGTCAAAGGCCATTTAAAGGTACTTTTGTCAGATGGAAGTGACTTGCCCTATGGGTTGTATTGTTGGCCTTGAGTCTACTTGTATAGACCTACATGGGTAGACAAATGGCTTTGCTTATAGACTCCTGTGGCTAGCCAGTTTAGGCTGGTCTAACCATACTGCAGTTTTAATTTCAATAATAACTTCCTAATAAGAGTTGTTATGCAAAACAAGTATTAAAGCAAATATTAAAATTAAAAATAAATTAATAAAGTCAAGTATCTGAATGAAACAACTGTTTTTTTATAAGTAATATTCAGTGTTAATCAAGGTCTAACTATCTTGAGATTGAGACTGGTATTTATCCTGTTCTCAAATGTGTCAGAAGGGTGTGTGTGGCTGAGTGCTCTCAGCTTCAGATCATGAGGTCCCAGTTTCAAATCCCACAAGAGGCTGAATTCAGCTCATCACTGTATGGCACTTCACTGCAGATTTTCATTATAGGCCCTTTCTAGCTCACCTGTACAAAAAAACAGGTAGAGCTATAGCAGTTACCATGGCATTGGTGTCGGTGTTAGTTCAAGTTTTTAAAATATCTCCTGAGCCTCTAAATGGAAATAGTTCATACTTGACCTGATGTTAGATACTGGTCTGAAGCTCTAGGCTGTATCATCTTGACCCACATGAGTTACCTTGAAGTCAAGGTCACTGACTTAAAAAAGAAAAATTATGTTAAAATTTTTGGTTAAAGTTTTTAGAGGCAAAGTGTGATTCAGGCAAGCTAGGATGTCCTAGCCCAGTCAGCATTCTACGTAAATCTATATCGGGCCGTCATCGGCCCGTCATGGTAGCTGACGGGCCGATGACGGCCCGATGTAGATTTATGTAGAATGCTAGCTGGGAGGGCAGTTGTTATTTATCTTGATATGACTTAACCCTTGTCCTGCTGAATAAATTAAGATGCCACGCCCACTTCTAATTTTAAGCCAATCAGATTACTTGATCCAGATTTTTGTTATAAATTTCAGTACTTGATGTCAAACAGTGCAGATCCAGATCAGTTGGCTTCTTCAGAAGCCAACTGATCTGGATCTACACTGTTTGCAAAACAGGGTAAATCCGGGTTCAGCAGGACAAGGGTTAAATAATGTTGAAAGAGATGTTAAACACCAAATATCGTCATCAAATGTGGAGGGTTACTAAAGACTGGCTTGTGACAATGTCTAAAGGCAATTCTTTCATAAAAGTACTTGCCTTTATTAGTTCATTTTAATCTAAATATTCATTTTTATTATATTTCATAAGATTCATATGTAAATTTTCATTGGAAGTTATTATTGAAATTGAAATTGCTGTATGGCTGGCTAGCTCTGCTAGTACTGGTTAGCAAGCAGTATGGGTCCATTTACGTACCCATTTGTAGACTCGAGGCTACCCATACATATATATAGGACTATCCACTTCCTTGTTGAATTCTTTACTAATGACAAGCATAAAAAAATTCATTGTCTTGCAATTGGCTTCAGTCATTCATTATGTCATTCATTATCTTGCAGTTGAATTTAGACAGCCTAACTTTGATACATTTCAAGAACCTTTACACCAAGGACTTTGGACATATTGTTTTTCTGAGTCAGTGCTTTGTATTGAAGTGTTAATGAAACAGATTTCCATTGTGTACATTCTTAAAAAAATACATTGTAACACTTTTGCTGTAGATCATTGTCTAATTTTGCATTTATTAGATTGAGTTCCTTAGTTAGGACCATCTGACTTGAATGTTAAGTTTTCTAAATCTAATTTATTGCATAAAAAGCAGTGTTGCACGTTATTAGCAGCCGTGCATTAACCCACGAAAAGCCATGTATTAACAAGGCAATTCATGCGCTGTTAATGCACTGCTGTGTAACTTTCAATATGCTTGTACTGGGGCCACAGAATTGCTGCCGTTACGAGATGTGTACTGCCTGGCTCTAGAATGAGCATAGTCTGTATTCGCGAGACATCGGTGAAAAGGTGAAACAAAATAGTGCAAGAAATAATGCAAAATGTAGTAAATGCAGTCAGTTTTTATGCAATAATAGCGATCGAACATGGTTTTTCAATGCATTAACATTTGCCAGGTCCCTAGGGAGGTGTTGAAAACTTCTGCCTCCGGCCTCGGTTTTCAACACCTCCCTCGGGACCTGGCAAATGTCAATGCATGAAAAACCACATTTGATCCCTATATTATTATGCCATAGAAGACATGCTTGTTGCTTTGCTTACCTGCTATGCTTTTTACCAAGCTGTGTTTCGAGTTTTATGCATATATTGCAATAACAAAGGTGATGGGTTTTAGATTATTTTACAGGTCAAATTCTAACATCATCTTTGTCCTTTTACAGGAAGTACCCAGCCTGCATACCTACAGAGAGCTAAAACAAATTTTGTGCCTGTGAAACATGGTACCAGACCTTCTTTCACTGCCATTCCAGATCACAAGACAAAAGAAAGGTGAGGAACCAGTCACATTACCTGTTCAACCATTCATATTCATAGGTAGAACTGTATATGTAACCCAAATGATTATTTACAAAATTTGGATTTTAACTTCAAATTTTAATACAACTGACTCTTATGAATTCAAGCACTGATAACTTGAACTACTGCTTAAACCAAACTAAAGGGCAGTGTTGGTTGAGTTCGCTGTATATTTCTTACATTTAACCCCTTATCTCTAACTACTGTTATCTCAAACCAAAAATTCTGGTCCCTTGGAGTTTGAGATAATGACAGTTGACTGTAATTTCAATTTTTGATAATTAATAGCTAATTAAAATTCAAATCTTAAATAATCATTTGCAGTACACCCAAATGATTATTTAAGATATGACTTTCAGTTTTAAATTCTAATAATATCAATTTTTAAAAATTAATAAATAGTTAAAATTTGTATCTTAAATAATCATTTGGGTTGCACCAAAATGGTTATTTAAGATACGACTTTTTAGTTTAAATTCTAATAGTATCATTTTTGTTAATAATAAATAACTAATTAAAATTTGTTTCTTAATTGTTTTGGTTTCACCCAAATGATTATTTAAGATATGAATTTTAATTTTAAATTCTCATAATTTCAGTTTTGAATAATTAATGAGTATGACTAACTAAAATTCATATCAAATAATATTTTGGATTACATATACAAGCTTTAGACTGTTGCTTGCATATGCATATGGTCAGTTTGCTTTACCTGTTCCTACATAGCAGTAATAGGGTACAGACCCACATATTACGGTAGATTTCCTATTAGTTCGAACACGCAAATAATTCGAACACCCTTACTGTTTTAGAAATCACCTCCCGAAAATTGCTCTTTTAGTCCGAACAGTCATGTATTTTTGTCAAACTCATTTTTAAATAGTTCGAACACGTGAAGTACGATTCACAAACTGTATAATTATGTATAGTTCGTTGATGAACATTACATACCTCGAATTTCCGTGTGCAATCCGATGAAAAAAAATGATACACATGAATTGTTACACAAAAAAAATAAATTTAATTTAACAAAGAAAGCAGTCACCAACAAATGTACCTCGCCGCTTATGTGACTGATCAAAATAGTGACCGAAGCACTCGGGTCAACGCATTCTCGCAGGCAGTTGAAAATTTATGTAATTTGTAAAGCTGATTCTGAAGAGCCTAAAAACAAATCAGAATTCGTTTTTTTAAAGCGCAGACTCATCTTGGTCTCTGCATTTTGCAATGGTTATAAGGTACAATTTTCCTCGTTGCTATTCTGCAGGTGGTCATTAAATACTGAAACCAAAAAAGGTATCTTACCGATTGTAAAAAAAAAAAAAAAAGCCAAAAATAGGGCAGGGTGTCACATCGGCGTATTCCGATCAGGACCTTCTCTGTTAGCTTGACAGAGTTTGCAGGGCCTAGAAACAGAGCATCGTTTCAAACAGTCAATGCGCAAGCTGGTCCAGGTCATTGTATCTTGCCCAAAAAGTAACTTACTATTTTGCGGATCATGAGTCTACCTCTGCATGAATCCCATGCAGCGTCCTACTGACAGGCTTACAATATTTCTGTTCCGACAAGTAAAAAAAAGTACCTTGTCGCAAATATGAAAAAGGAAGATCCAGATTAATGTGCTCATATGCGCAGTCCGATAAGTCTATTTTATTTATTGTGCATACTTACAAGGCCTGACATTCTTTATGTATAATATTAGCGGTTTTATTATTCTGAGTAGCCTGCGCAGCCGATCTGGTTGCGATTAATTTGTATGAACAAAATAAGGTCTGTTTATCACAGTTCAAATTTCTAGTAACATCAAAGGGATTATAAAAGTGGCCGATTCCTTTGATGGCAATAGGTTTGTTCACCTGTCAATCATGTGGCTAGTTGGCGAATGTGTCATTGAAATGTATATGATTAACCTTTACGGCTCTGTGGGCTAATTCAGCAGACGACAAATTGATCACATTTTTCCAATAAAACTGAATTTGACATTTCATGCAAAATGTCTTCATTGGAGATAACTTGCATGAAATGTCAAACCAGTTTTTGGGACATATATGCATCAGAAAAAATATTTCTGAAGTAATTTTGCCCAGAGTGCTAAGAGTTCAGTCTTTTTTTTTTTTTACATCTAAGTTCCTTACCCGTTTTACCAAATGGACCAGTCCGAAAAGTCTGTGCAATTATTTCCCATGTTCATTGTAAGGAAAAAAAACGAATTGGTTTTAGTGTTCCTCGGGGATGGATAACATTTTGGAACATATGTGATTTTAATTAGTCTGGATTAGTAATTTTCTGTCAATGGACGAAGGTAAACATTATAGCTTTCTACCGGCTTCGATGATCGGCACTTTCCGTGACCACGTGGCACCACCGGACTTGCCGAAAATACCGATATGGCCGATATGGGGGCATTTTTTTTTTTTTTTTTTTTTTTGTGGAAAAATCACAGTCTTTTAGGCGGATTAATACAGTAACCGCAATGGACAGAACCAGGCTGATCCCCGAGGAGAAAAAAATAAATCGGAAATTGCGGGAAAAAAAAAATGAGTCGCGGCGATTATTGCGGGTCGGTCAGAGCACAGCAAACTTACAAAAGTTTAAGGATGGCCTTAGTTCTTCTTTTACACCCAAGAAGCCCAATTCGTTTTAGAGTAAATAACTTTCTGTCCGCTGAAATGAAAGAGCGGGTGACCAAAATGCACTGAAACGCCGGTAATTAGTGTTTTAGCATCGGTGTATTAGCGCTTTATAATTATCGCTTAACCCTTTAAGAGCCAAGCAAAATTTGTAGCTGACAAAACTTTGATTTTTTAGCCATTATTATTTTTTTATCAGAGAAAAAAGTTTTGAACATTTCATGTGAAGCATCTGCTTGACTGATGATTCACAAGAAATCTCAAGGCTTAGTTCTCTGAAAAACTTAAAAGTAAAACTGTTTTCTGCTGCAGTTGTGATTGGCGCATTAGGGGTTAAATGAAGTAATACCCTTTACACGCTCTTGCATTTCTAATTCAGCGACTTATCTGTATCTCCGTTAACCCTTAAACCGCCAGTCACAACTGCAGCAAACAACATTTTTTACTTTTTCTTATTTGTCAGAGAAATTAAGCCCTGACATTTCATGTGAATTGTCTCTTGGTAGACAATATTGGTAGACAATTCACATGATATGACAAGACTTGTTTTCTCTGAAAACAGAAAAAATAAATACCACAAATTTTGCTTGGCACTTTAAAGGTTAAATGTCTTCACAACCTATGTTAACATCAAAGCGTTTTCGGCTCAGATTTCATTCATACATGACACGAGGGCCTTTACAGTTATAGCTGATTGACAGCCAGTTTAACTAACCCTTGAAGCGCTAAGCAAAAATTTTAGCAGACGACGTTTTGATTTTTTTATTTATTTAAAAAAAAAGTGAAATAAGAGAAATGAGTGATGACATTTCGTTCGCAGATGATTCACATGAAATGTCAAGACTTTATTGTCTGAAAAAAGTAAAATAAACAAATAAAATAAAATAAATAAATAGAATTTTTTCTGCTGCAGTTGTGATTGGCGCTCTAAGACTTAGTTTAAACTGTACAGAAGGCATGCGGTAGAATGGAAAATAATCTTTAAAGCGCCAAGCAAAATTTGTAGCAGACAACATTTTGAATTTTTTATTCTTTATTATTATTTTTCTTGACACTTCATGTGAAGCATCTGCTGGGCGGACATTTCACATGAAATGTCAACTTGTTTATCTGAAAAATAAGAAAAACTCAAAATGTCGTCTGCTGCAGACAATTCACCTGAAATGTCAAGACTTAAAATCTCCGAAAAAAAAAAAAATACAAGTTAAGTTTTTGGGTTTTTTTTTTTTTGCTGCAGTTGTGATTGGCGCTATTTGGATTAATTAAAACTGTACAGAAGGCAGCGCTAGATTGTATATTAACCCATAAAGCGCCAAGCAAAATTTTTTTTATTGTTTATTATTATTTATTTTTCAGAGTAAATAAGTCTTGAAATTTCATGTGAAGCATCTGCTTAGGAGATGATTCACCTGAAATGTCAAGACTTTATTCTCTGAAAAAAATAATATATAAATAGAAATAAATTAAAAAAGTTTTTTTCTTTTTTGCTGCAGTTGTGAATGGCGCTTTAAGGGTTAATCTGTGTTAACACGGTTTCTCCAGCTGACTGCAGGTGCTATTTTAAGCATGTTAGTTCTTACCATGCTATGGGCTAATTTAGCAAACGACAAACTGATGACAGTTTTCTATTTTTGTCCTAGAAAATAGCAGCCGACTGTTCTTGCAAATAGTCTCCTCGGGAGACGAATTGCTTGAAATGTCAAATTGTGTACACTGAAAAAAATTATAAGAAAAATGTTATCAGTTCGTTGTTTGCTGAATCGGTAAAGGTTAACAAGGTCAACAAGTATGTTTCACAGAGAATACCCGTGAGCAAGAATCTGGTGTCCGCAAAAGAAAAAGGGATCTTACAAGAATTATTCGCAACCCTATTGGCTGCGCAGGCATTTCAAAATAATAAAACGGCTAACATCTTGCGTAAAGAATACCTGTCCTTTAAGTATGCACTATAAATAAACTAGACCCTTATTGGACCGCGCCGACTTTTTACTAGTTAGAACACTGGGATTTTCCGGTAGACTCGTGAAACGCAAAATGGTTACTTCTTGGGCAAGAAACGATGACCTAAATCAGGCTGCGCATAAAAAACATTTCTAAGTCCTGTTAACGCTGTCAAGCAAACTGTTGGTCCTGATCGGAATAAGCGGATGCGACAACTGCTGCCCTATCATAGTTTTTTTTGTTTGTTTGTTTGTTTGGTAAGGTCAATGACCGCTTTCCGTTATGCAAGCGATTAGTTTGATGTTTTTATAGACGGTTTTTGATGATCGCCTTAGACAACTGTCGTGTGTCACGTCCGCACCAAAGTCTAAGGAATGTTGAAATGCATAGTATACGGATGACTTATTACAAATAAAGACAATTATCCGCATCAAAATGATAATGTTACTCTATAATTGAAGAAAGTTTAGAGTGACGTCAATTGTTTATGATTATGACCAGGCTACTGTTTTCTGAGGACAAGAAGAAAGTGATATAGAATGTTTTTGTTATTGAAAATGGTCCATTGTTATTGATAGGGAATTCGCACAACCATGAGCAATTATCGGTAAATACCGCGAGTTACGTTCAAGTTCAATCAACAGTGGGAAAATAGCTCAAATCGTCGACACATCACACAGGGACTGATGGTTAGTTATTGATTTTTTTTATCATGCTCGTTCAGTTTTTATCGGAGATTTTCCGCAATTTAAAATAGTTCGAACAGTGTTTTTTTTTCTGAAACTGATTTTCGTATAATTCAAACACCCGGATCAATATTTATTTTTTACCTGTTCGAACTAAAGGGAAATCTACCGTAACATTGATATTGTTAACCCTTAACCATTGTCCTGCTGGACCCAGATATACCCTGCCTTTGCAAACAGTGTAGATCCAGATCAGTTAGCTTCTGAAGAAGCCAACTAATCTGGATCTGCACTGTTTGCTATTCACTATGTTAATTTATATGAACAATTTGGATCAAGTAATCTGATTGGCTGTAAATTTGAAAAGGGTGTAGCATCTTAATTTATTCAGCATGACAAGGGTTAAGGGGCCAAGCAAAATTGCAGCAGATGACATTCTCATTTTTTTTTTTTTTTATTATTTTTTACAGAAAGTAAGACAACATTTCGTGTGGATGCTTCACATGAAATGTCTAGACTTATTTACCTTGAAAAATATGAAAAAAAAAAAAAATCAGTCTGCTGCGGTTGTGATAGTCAGTCTAAGGGTTAAGAATGCAATTGCTGCTAGTGCACATTCATTGACCCTGAGCATTCAGATAGGCTTTAGCTGACAGTGTAGACCCAGAGTGGATGCCACATTCTGTGACATCTGATCAGTTTCTATACTGTTAGCCACTAGTCCAGCAGATTTTAGACACATCACCAGGGCCCAGTTGTTCAAAGCTAACGACATCGTTAGGTAATGATTCGTTAAAATTTACATTGAGTGCTACGCAAATATACTGAAATTTTTTGCTGAAAAAATGTTGAGTAGCTTTTGCAGTGCAAAAGCTACTCACATTTTTTCAGCAAAAAATATTATATTATTGTATATTGAATCGGCTAAAACAGTTAACGAAATGACCCTTAACAAGCTTGTTAAGCTAATGACGCTTTGAACAACTGGGCCCAGGCAGGCAAATGGTAGTGTTCAGATTTTAGAACAAGCATGGTAAGAAAAGTTTCCATTAAGACAAATGGCCTTTAGGAAAGATTTGCCAATGAAGGCATTAGCGTTTTTGCCTTTTTGTCCCAAATCTGTTCATTACCTTCGGACTTTGACTGAGTGAAGCAAGGGAATGCGAGTGTAGGGTTCTGGAAGTTCTGGGGTAAATGATGCCATTTCCTTCATTCTGAGCATTTATATACAAGTCATTCATTTTTGCAGATTTTATGTCATTCTAACCATGGATATATTTGGAACCATTTAGGTTGGAACTTCCTTTCACACTTGGTATTATTTTGGCACTTCTCATCTGGCTTATCGTTAATTTTGGTCTTACCGCACATTAATCATCTACAGACCCACTAGATGTAGATTTATCTGACTACAATTTGAATTGAAATAGTTTTATTTTGTCCTGTTTCAAGGGTCACTTTCCTTTTCCTGGAGGAAGCATTACTCTTGTACTGTATGGAAATTGAATGGCTTCTGATTTATGAGCAAAGAGTCATGTTTGATAAACAGGCAATTTAGATACCGACCTGAGTAGCAGATGTTATCCCATTTTTTTTCATTGACTAAGTGCTCCTGTAACTTTTGAATGTGTAAAAGCCTGGACTGACATGATGGACACAGTCGGTCAGCATAGCTGCTTCTGTTTTAACAATCAGTCATTTAAACCTCTTGACAGGATCTTTTTGGTCACCTGTATATTTTTTTGACCAGTGACTGATGGCCGAAGCCAGTCAGAAACACTCACTCAGAGCTCAGGTGTCTGCATATTCATTATGAAAACATGCCTATTCAAATACATAAAAAATTTCACTTCCAAAAACTGAAAATTTTCAGATAGAAAACTGATATTTTTCATATTTCTGCTCACTGAGGCGGTTCTAACGAGTACCCACAATCTATGTTTTTGAGCAGAAATAAGAAATAATGTACACCCCTGTAAACCCCAGTTTTGCTATATAAAAGTGGGGTTTAAAGGGTTTAAAATTATATAGGTATGTTTTCGTGATATAAGATAAATAGGGTACAGTAGATTATTACAGCACAACCTTTTACAATACTACTGCTGGGATCCAAAGCAAAAACCATGTTAGGTAAAATATTTTGTTGTATCCAAAAACATATGTAGAGATTATATAGAAAAATGATCATAAATGTATAGATTATATAGAAAAATTACCATTAATGGTCATTCTTCTGTATAATCTATACATGTTTGTTTGGGTACACTTTTGGGGCCCACCTTTAACCCTTAATCCTTAAGACGCCAAACACAACAATTGTCGTCTGCTTTGTCTTCTGCTGGAAACTTTTAAAGTTATTGTTGCAAACAGTGTGGACCCAGATCAGACTGCTCCTCTAGGAGCAGTCTGATCTGGGTCCACACTATTTGCCTATATACAAAAAGTATGTTTGAAAAGTTTGCAAAAAGATGCAGCAGACGACATAAACAGACGACATTTTCAGATGCAGGTTTTCTTGGCGCTTTAAGGGTTAAAATGCCAAGAAAATCTGCATCTGAAAATGTCTGTTTATGTCATCTGCTGAATATTCTTGCAAACTTTTCAAACCTTTTTTTGCATACAGGCAAACAGTGTGGACCCTGATCAGACTGCTCTTAGAAGAGCAGTCTGATCTGGGTCCACACTGTTTGCAAAAATGACTTTTAAAATCACAAGCAGATGACAAAGCAGACGACAATTGTTGTGAGTGGCAGTTCAAGGGTTAAACCATCTTATATCTGAAACTATCTTATAATGAACCATCTAATAAAGAGGTTACAGTGCACTGTACATGGTGCGGGTTTACAGTACCAAAAATTCCTCACTATTTCAGCATGTTTCATTAACCCTTGTCCTGCTGAATAAATTAAGATGCCATGCCCACTTCTAAATTTCAGCCAATCAGATTACTTTATCCAGATTGTTGCTATAAATTCACATACTTAATAGCAAACAGTGCAGATCTAGATCAGTTGGCTTCTTCAGAAATCAGTTGGCTTCTTCAGAAGCCAACTGATCTGGATCTATGCTGTTTGCAAAAGCAGATGTATCTGGGTTCAGCAGGACTGGGGTTATTAAGATATAAATTTCTCCATAAAAACATATGTTGAGGGAACTCATTTGAAGTACCTTGTATTTATGGAGAAATAAGAAAAAAAATGTCTTAGAATTATCACCAAATACTCTGCCAAAGCCTCTGTATTAAATAAAAAGAAAAGCAATGGTAATGTTTGCTTGTGTTTCTATACTGTTGAATAATAATTAACCTTTACCACTCTTGGCTAATTCAGCAGACAACAAATTGATGATATTTTTTTTTATTTTTCCCAGAAAACAGGATTTGACATTTTATGCAAATTGTCTCCCAGGATTTTGCATTTCATGGAGACAATTTGCATGAAATGTCAGATCTTGTTTTTTGGGAAAAATAAAAAAAAATGTACTTCAATATGTCATCTGCTGAAAATTTTACCCAGAGTTAATATAATGAATATGTAAACAGAGATGCTTAGACTTCTAACTCTGAAAGACTGGAAATCTTATGAACAAAATCTATAAAAACAGCTAGCAGTTACAACTTTGGACATATTTCAAAATGTCTCTGTGAAATATTTACCCATATTAAGGGTGCAGCAGATGCTAGTAGTATTAACCCATTTTAGTCTGGAGACCCAAATATTGGATATTGGCAAATAGTGCAGACTCAGATCAGATGCCTCAGAATGCAACATTTGATCAGGGTCTCCACTGTTTGCAAATAGTTTAACCAGTTTTCTCTTTGAGTACCTAAGTCAAATAGCCTGACATACTAAAATTGAAATTGGACTCTTCCAATATATATAGTATGGTGGTTGTGGGAGGGGGTGGTAGGCAGTTTATTTGGTGTAAAATAGGTTAAATATCAGTTTCTTGTGTTGAAATAATGCAAAATTAAGAGACACATTTTATTTGTTTGTATTGTGTTTGAATACTGGTACCTTGCTGTCAACATTGCAATATTCTTCATAGGAAGAAAATAAAAAAACTGAGGTAACATTAATAGTTCTTAGGTGAGGGGCATGTTTAACCTTTACCATTCTCTGGGCCAATTCAGTGGATGACAAATGATTGTATTTTTCGTGTTTTTCTCAGAAAATAGGCTTTGTCATTTTGGAGATAATTTGCATGGAATGTCAAAGCTTATTTTCTGAAAAAAAAAAAGAAAAAATAAGAAATATATTTCAAAATGTCGCCTGCTGAAATTTTTACTCAGAGTGCTAAGTGTTAAACCTTTATTTCTGTTTTTCATTATTCTTTGCAAGGGTTGTCTGTTTAACCACTATAAATATGAAAAAAACTCTTTCTTAGAAGTAGTAATGTCTTAGCTGAAGTGGTACTTTTGCAAATTTAATAATAAGTTATGTTCAGGTTTGTAATACACATGGACTGGTTTGTAAAAATGGTAGTAGGATTTTTTATTTTTGGCTTGTCTATACAAAAACATAGAAAGAACTGTTGCATTACCTGGCATGGGTATAGGCTTTGGCATCCACCAGTGTTAAAGTTTTGCATTCAAGTTTACTGTCCAGGCCATTTAGGTGATTTACTTCACATTCCGCATGTTGTCCTAAGTTTTATATAATTTAGTCCCCTCTAAACACTCCCCTCACCACACACAATCTCTAACCTAGAGATCAGGGGTTAAAACTTTACTTGTTTTAAAGATCTTTATCATGATTGCCGTAATAGATTTAGTTGATACTTGGTTTGAAGTTAGATACTGGGCCAAAATTTTGTTCAGTACCCACTCCATCAGTGACATAGAGATCAAGGTCACGGACTTGGAATTTTCTAGTTGAAATTTTATGTTCAACTTTTAAGGAGCAATATCTCTTAAATACCTTGAAGGATTTAGTTGATACTTGCAACGATGATAGATACCAGGGCCCAGTTGTTCAAAGCTAACGACGTCGTTAGTTAACGATTCATTAAAATTTACATCAAGTGATACGCAAATATTCTGAAATTTTTTGCTGAAAAAATGTGAGTAGCTTTTGCAGTGCAAAAGCTACTCACATTTTTTCAGCAAAAAATTTCAGAAAACTGTATATTGAATCCGCTAAAACAGTTAACAAAATGACCCTTAACGAGCTCGTTAAGCTAACGATGCTTTGAACAACTGGGCCCAGTTCAGTTTTTTCCAGTACAACGTCATTGCTTCTCAGTAACTATGAAGTAAACATCATAGACTGAAAATTTTCGTAAGGTTAACTTATGTAATTTATGCATCCCAAACCCTTAGAATGTGTTTCCAGAATCCTTAGATGGATATTGTTTCTACTTTGAATGTTATTAGAAATTGCTTAATAGTTTTGTTTATGGTAATTCCTTTGTTTTCATATTTTCTCTAGAATGTTTTTATTTGTGGCTTTTATATTGGTATTTGGAATATTGTAGAATTGTAAACTTTGATTCTGTACAGACTGCCCCAATTGATAATATGTTATGGTTAAGTAATAAAATGTGAGTTAAATTTTGTGTTGGGCATTTTTTACTCTCATTTCTGCTATTTTCTCTGAATGTTTTTTATCTTATCATTTTATCATATCTGGCTTGATGACATCTAGTATTATACATACCAGTATTTATACAGCAGGCATCTACTGATGATCTCAGGGTCAGGGTCACAAACTTAAAATGTTAGTATTAAGTTTTGCATTTACCATTGTGTTTAGGTTTTTTTTTTTTTTTTTTTTTTTTTTTTTTTGCTGTTTCTAGTGAGTGATTTTCTCTGTAATTTTCCTATTTGCTTTGCTTGTTTTAGCATTGTAGACTTTTATCCTTTACAGCATTGACCTACTCATGTCATCATTGTCACTGTCTGCTGACAGGGCAAAGAGCAGGGCATCTGTGTATGCCAGACACATTTCTAGTTTTCTCAGTTTGCACACAAAATAGGACTTCTTGATCTTGAAAGGTGATGAACATAGCTCCAGATAAGAGGGGTAACCACATATTATTTTTCTTATTGCTACGTGAAAACATAGGTTGTGGGTACTCATTAGAAGAGTCTCGACGCTTCTAACGAGTACCTACAACATATGTACTTGTGGATAAATAAAAAAGATATCCTCAATTTTTGGATGAAAAAGGTGCCTTATCTGTTGCTATGATGAATTTCCTGAAATCTCAAACCTTATTTGCAAGGTATTTTTGTCGCAACTGCTTTAAATTATTTTTTCACTTTTCTCCAGATTGTGAACTTAGGCATTTTTCACCCTCAATATATAGACAGTGGGTACCTTGTGGGGCGGGAGGGCGGGGGGGAGGGGGGGGGTTTGGGGGAGGGAGCAGGTGCAACATCAACTTCACCGAAGTTTGATCTATTTTTGTAAATGTCATCTGCTTATAATATACTATAAATGCCACATTCATCCTTAATATTCTGACACATGTGTCATAACTGAAATAGTTTTGACTGGAACAGTAGGCCTCCACTTTTCTGCTACTTATATTGATCAAAAATTGAAAAACAAAAAAACAAAAAAAAAAAAAAAAAAAAAAAAAACAACAAAAAATGAAAAAGTGTCTTTTTCAGGAATGTTTTAAAAATCATACAAGTCTGAACTAACTAAGAATTGTTGCCCTTAAATCATTTATTTCTTACCAAGAGTTCTTCATTGATTTTGTTTTATCTTTCTGACAAAAATAAAGCTTGACATGTCATAGGTGGACAATTTGCATGAAATGTCAAGTCTTATTATTTTCTGAGAAGAATTATAGTAAACAACAAAAAAAAAAAATCTGTTTCAAGCTTAAGGATTAATAGCACTTCAAGGGCTAATATTCTACTCAAGTTTTTATGTACTATAGTTCATTTTAGAATATCTGCAGGGGTACACAAATCCCAGTGTATGGGCTTTCTGATCACAGTCTTACAAGAAAACTAGTTTAAACTCTTAAACTGCCAATCACAACAATTGTTGTCTGCTTTGTCATCTGCTTGTGATTTTAAAAGTCATTTCTGCAAACAGTGTGGACCCAGATCAGACTGCTCCTTTAGGAGGGAGCAGTCTTATCTGGGTCTACACTGTTTGACAGTGTGGACCCAGATGAGACTGCTCCTTCTTATCTGGGTCCACACTGTTTGCCGGTATGCAAAAATAGGTTTGAAAAGTTTGCATGAATATTCAGCAGACGACATAAACAGACAACATTTTCAGATGCAGGTTTTCTTGGTGTTTTAAGGGTTAGGCCATTGGTGGTTGTTGAACATTTGATTATTCAAATTATTTTGTTGTAGAATTAGATAATTGCTTTTCTGCTTCTTAACCCTGCAGACACACCTGTAGATTAGTTATCCCTTTTTTGTAGACCGCTTGCAAAAACAGCCCCTGTTGTCAAGAATGTACCCAAGGACATCAAGATACCGGTCAGTTCGAGAGAGGACACAGACATGCTGCTTGACAGTCAACCCAAACCACCCCCACCCACTGCAAATAAAAAGTAAGATGAGTCATATAAAATAAAACTGTGAGCTTAAGGGGACTGGACACTCTTGGTAGATCTATCACCATTTTTGACAAGGGAGACAACTATTGTGTCTTTCTGTTTATGTTCCTGCACACCAGTCCCCTTCTGGAAAGGGGAGCAAATTCTTCCCCTTTTATAGAAGGGAGACTAAAACAATTTTGATAGATATGCCTCCCTTGAAAGTGTATCCTTTTTCCTTAACAAATGGTGTGAAACAGAAGAAAAGGGCCCTTATGCTCTTTGAGGTCAATGAAGGTCCAGATTAGCCTGAGCATTTGCAAAGTCTGATTAGTGCCTTTATTGCCCACTTAGGAATCATGGGATTTTGTTTCATAAAATATATATTGACATACAGAGAAGACCTTGATCAGACTGCATGGATGTTCAAATTGATCTTGGTCTACACTGTTTACATATGGTATAATGATCCTTTTCTTGCATTATTGATTGCAGAAACAGGGAAGATTTATACTAGTCTGGATCAGTGTCTTCACTGTTCATTTACAGAATCCTTGGCTACTGTGGAAAACAAGCAAAGAGATATCTGATTAGATGCCATGATTATGTAGCCTGATCACAGCCTTCACTAATTGCATATGAGTTAAGCTCCCATTCTGCTAGTTTAGCTTCATAATATACAGAAAATAAATTGTTTTTCTTATTTCTTCATGAAAACATGTTGTAGGAACTTATTAGAAATGCCTCAGTATGGCACTTCTGATGGGTATGCACATTACATTTTTCATGGAAAGATTATAAGAATCCATTGTGAGTGTCCATGCAGGACAGGAAATCTCACCTGCATGAACTGGCTCAAGATGGATTCTTTTTCTCCCACCTTTAAGTTGATTGTTCCTTGGACCAGTGGGCCTAAGACACGGTTATGTGAGATAGAAGTTTCTCACATGAACAAAAGGCCTATCTCATACAGGCAAAAGTGGGAGAAAAAAATATCCACAATATTTTGGGCTGATAAAAGTATCTTAGCTTAAAGTATGACCAGGTCCAATTATCAATACATGTACTAGCAGGTAAGCAATGATGAGGAATTCAGCCAGAGCCGTCATCAGAATTTGTTGTTTCTTCAGTTGAAAGAAGCATATTCATTAGCTTAGACAAAATTCAGCATCAGCACTCTTCTGGCATATTTTCTGGAAAAAAAACCTGCTTTTAATGCTTAAAGTTCCAGTCAGCAGACAGCATTTTGATTTTTGATTTTTATGGGTGAAAAAAGGCTTGACATTTCATGTGCATTGATTCACATAAAATGTCAAGCCTTATTTTATCTGCAAAAATCTGAAAAAAAAAAAAAAAAAAAAAAAGAAGAAAATCGTCTGCATCAGTTTTGCTTGGCACTTTAATGCTTAGCACTTTGAGTAAAATTTTCAGCAGAAGATATTTTGAAATATTTTTCTTATTTTTTCTGGAAAATAGGCTTTGACTTTTTATTTAAATTCCCTACAGTGAAGACAATTTGCATAAAATGTCAGAGTCTATATTCTGGAAAAAATAAGAAAAGTATTATCAATTTAACATCTGCTGAATTATTTAGCCCAGAGAGTGGTAAAGATTAAGAGTTCAAAAGTATGGATGAAGTCACCCATGAAAGGCCACAATATTACAAAGCATAATCTTCCCAAGTGGAATTAGCCCATGTCCTGCTGAATAAATTAAGATGCCACGCCCATTTCTAATTGTCACCCAATCAGATTACTTGATCCAGGTTGTTGATACATATTCATATACTGAATGACAAACAGTGCAGATCCAGATCAGTTGGCTTCTTCAGAAGCCAACTGATCTGGATCTACACTGTTTGAAAAGGCAGGATATATCCGGGTTCAGCAGGACAAGAGTTAAGACAAAATGAAATGAAACAGCTCATTTGCACTAATATATCAATAAAGAGGAACTGCAGCAGAGGAAACAGCAGAATTTCTGTTTTAAACTGATGTCCTATGACAGAGAACTATACTGCTTGTGCTGGTTCAGGCACTTTGAAAAATTAGCTTTTAACCCCGGTCCTGCTGAACCCGGATATACCCTGCCTTTGGAAACTGTGTAGATCCAGGTCAGTTGGCTTCTGATCTGGACCTGCACTGTTTGCCATTAAGTATGTGAATCAATATCAACTATCTGGATCAAGTAATCTGATTGGCTGAAAATTAGAAGTGGATGTGGCATCTTAATTTTTTCAGCATGACAAGGATTAAGAAATGCAGTTATTGTTAGGAATATAAATCAACATTCATTTGCTTGATAACTTAATTATTCCACTGTAGACATTTTCATATCTGGTAAGTCACTGCTAGAGCTAAACATATAGAATAGTAAGAGTAGCTTCTTGTTTGTTGCTGGTTGGCTACAGTTAATGTTGGTTGACCCTTTCATCCCCAAGTTTCTAAAGTGGACTCTTCCATCTTTGAATCTAGTCAGAACCTTTGTTCCAAATAGGGTCTCAGTCAAAAAATCAAAATAGAATGGCAAACAGTGTAGAATTCCTGTTGAGACAGCTGTTTATGAACTGTCTCATCAGGATCTACAATGTTTGCAAAAACCTTTTTTTGGCCTGCAGGGCTGAAATGGTTAATCAGGAAGTTCCTTTTGTAAAAGAAAATCATTTTGCTATCAAAATTGCATATACATGTACATGTATGTCATATCAGTTTAGGGTTTGAGATTGAAGTACATGTGTAGAAGAGAAAAAATGATTTCTGATAAGGTTTTGTAAGTTGCAAATTCCTTTACAATAAAGTGCCATGCACCAAGCTTCTTTCCAAGAGGGCACCCAGCTAGGTGAAAAGGAAATACCCTGACCAGATTGCATGGGAACACACAGATGTGTCTTTAAGCTATTTACATTTCATTTAAAATGCCTACCATAGTAACTCTAAGTATTGGGACAGATAGGCCTTTGCAAACAGTGTAGACCTAGATCAGACACCACAGAATGCGGCATTTGATCAGGGTCTACACTGTTTGCCATTCATACAGCAATATTTTGGACACATCAGGAGGTAGTTGAATGGACTATTTCAAATTTTAGGACAAGTATGGTAAGTAGATAAGGTGTCCAAATACTTAGGGTTATTATGGTATTTTGTGTGATATTATTAGCCAAGAAGTGAACATAGCTCCAGATAGAGCACTTTTTAACTGAACAGTTCTTACAGTTTACGCTAAATGTCCTAAAATTTCGAACCGTTTATTTCTTACTTTTTTTGCTTAAATTTTGCTTTTTAGAAGGTTGTTTCTTAAAATACTTAGTGGAATGGCAAACAGTGTAGACCCTGATCAGACTGTTCCTTCAAGAGCAGTCTGATCTGGGTCTTCACTGTTTGCCTATGGCATTTTGTCAGACACTTTTGTGTACAGAATTTTAGGACATTAACCATACTTATTTTTCCACAAAAAATATGTTGTGGATACTCATTAGGTGGCTTGGTGAGGCACACCTAATGTGTACCTACAGAATATGTTTTCATGGAGAAATAAAAACATTTATGAGGCTACTCCTCTCATCTGGAACTAGATATGCATGAGTAAACAGACCCAGGTGTGGCAGAATGCAGCTTCTGATCAGGGTCTGCACAGATTCAAATTTTAGGACATGTATAACAAGGAGTCTAGATGACTAATATTTAAGGTAAATATGGTAGATATAATATTATCTGATGTGGATCTGTTTTCTTTATGGAGAATACATACCGGTACCAGCTGTAGTCCTACAATGTTTACTCTAAATATTCGCACATCTTTGGTCCTTACAATAATTGTCATAAAATTTGAATATCATATGTTGCTAGAGCTCAAATGCATGAAGAATATCATATTTAGCCCTTAAAGTGCTAGTCACAACTACAGCAGACAACATTTTGATTTTTAGGGGTCTTTTTCAGGGAAAACAAGGCTTGACATTTTATATGAATTGTCATTGCAGATGATTACTGAAATGCCAAGCCTTATTTAAAAAAAAAAAAAAATGAAAAAAAAAAAAAAAAAAAAAAAAAGTAAAATGTCATTCACAACAATTTTGCTTAGTGCTTTACATTGGCCTGCTTAAGACAACTGAGGAGGTGTGTGGCACAACCCAGCCCCACCGTTGGCGTTGTGAATCCTGGTGGTGTAATGAGCATGTTGAAAAGGCCATTGCTGCCAAGCGGAAAGTTTCAAGGCCTGGAAGACTGGTAAAGGCACTAGGGCATCATATGATGCAGCCAAACGCATTGCCGGACATGCAGTGCACCATGCTCATTAAGAAGCCGACAAGAAGGTCTACGAGAATATTTACCCCAAGTCTTCAGAAGTCTACCACCTTGCTAACCAGTTTAGAAGACAGAATGCTGATGTTGTTGGTGACAAACTGGTGAAGAATGATGCAGGGGAGATGTCAGTGAGTGAAGACTCGAAGCAGAAGGCCTTGTTAGAGCTCTACTAAAGGCTTCTCAATGTTGAGTTTGACTGGGACCCAGACCACCTGTCTGACGAACCACCAGTGGAAGGCCCACCCATCCCAATCACCATTGATATGGTTAAGAAGGCTGTCTCTCAGATGAAGGCGGGCAAAGCACCGGGCCCATCAGGCAAAGTGGTGGAGATTATACGAGCAGCCAGAGACCCGGGTGCCTCCATGATCCGTGACCTCGCAGCTGCAATCATTCGTGATGACAACGTACCCACTGACTGGGAACAGAGTTTCATTGTCTGCCTCTACAAGGGTAAGGGGGGATGCATTGGAAAGGGGAAACTACCATGGTCTCAAGCTGACAGAGCAGGTCATGAAAGTCCTGGAGAGGATTGTGGACGGCCTCATCAGACAGTTAGTGTCAGTCAGCGAGTTCGGCTTTATCCCAGTCTGAGAGGCACAACAGACACAATCTTTGTTGTCAGGCAGCTGCAAGAAAAGTATCTAGCTGCCAACAAGAGACTCTACATGGTTTCGTAGACCTGGAGAAGGCGTTTGATTGAGTACCTCGGAAGGTCATCTGGTGGGCACTGAGACAACTTGGTGTGGAGGAGTGGCTTGTGCGACTGGTGCAGGGGATGTATGCTAATGCGCGGAGCCTTGTCCGTGCTGGTGAGGGATACATTGAAGACTTTGAAGTGAAGGTTGGTGTTTACCAAGGATCAGTACTCAGCCCACTGCTCTTCATCATTGTGCTTGAAGCCTTATCAAGAGAGTTCCACTCTGGGGTCCCCTGGGAAGACCTCTATGCTGATGCCCTTGTTATCATCGCTGAATTGCTTGAGGAATGTGTCAGGAGGCTCTTGACATGGAAAGAAGCAATGGAGAAGAAAGGAATGAGAGTAAATGCAGGAAAGACAAAGATCATGATCTGCGGTATGGGACTGGACCTCCTGCAGAGTTCAGGTGAGTTTCCATGCACCGTCTGTCGCACTGGAGTGGGCAGCAACAGCATCTTCTGCAATGGCTGCAAGCACTGGGTGCACAAAAAATGCAGTGGGCTCAAGCGCTTGAAAAAAGACCCTGACTACAGATGTACACAGTGCCAGGGAACTGCTCGCCCCTTGGATGGCAGGCCACAGAAGGAAGTCCAGGTCGGACCTGACAAGCTTCATGTGGTAGCTTCCTTTTGCTACCTAGGAGACATGCTCTCAGCAGCAGGTGGCTGTGAACTTTTAACCACAACACGTGTGAAAACCGCCTGGAAGAAGTTCATGGTTCTGCTACCAGTTCTTTCTTCACGCCACCTCTCTTTCAAAACACCTGGCCGTGTGTACAGCTCTTGTGTGCGGAGCACAATGCTCCATGCCAGCGAGACTTGGCCATTGACAAAGCCAAACCTCCAGCGTCTGCAGCGAACTGACAGGGCAATGATCAGACAGCTCTGTAATGTCAGACCACAAGACATTGTTACCACCAGGTCCATTGAGCTACTTGTGCGGCTTGGCATTGAGGATCTGGACCTCATTCTGAAGGAGAGAAGGCTCTGCAAGTATGGACATGTGGCACGCTCCAGTGGTGCAGTCAAGACAGCCTTTGACATACATGATGGAAAGCATGGGCCTGGGAGGCCAAAGATGACATGGAAACAGCTGACAGGTAGGGATTGCAGAGAGTGGAAGCTCTCGGCCATCAACCCTCATGATAGACATACCTGGAGATCTGGTGTGAGATCTGCCATGCGTGCAGCAAGCCAGCTATCTGGAAGGGGGCCCACTGGTGTGGATGTTGCCCCTGTACCTGCATGTTAATCAAAAATCTGATTATGATATGAGCTGTTAATAAAACAAGTTATAGGTGTTGTAGTTAAATTTAAAAATAAAATGTGCTCTGTATTTTTATATTATTATACTGATCAGTTAGTTCCAAGTATTTGAATAATGCCACTATCCACTTATGACATCATCACTGTTAGGCTTAAGTGATGTCATTCAAATGGTGTCCAACAATAATACAAAATTGTTAATGCCATTCACAAATAGTTTGGCAGTTCTCTGACTGAACTGTTTGTTAAAAATAGCTGGGCTAACGTCAAGGACCAGTCAACATCACTTTGGTCACTGCTGCCAGACAATTAAAAATAGTCATATAACAAATGGCCAAGCTAAGGTCAAGGACCGGTCAACATCAATTTTGTCACTTCTGCCAGACAGCTAAAAAAAGGCATATAACAAAATGATTGATGCATGCTATTGAGGTTAACTTCAGAATTTGTCAACCCTCGAAGGTGATGTCCAGTTTGGCTTTACCTTGGTGAACATCATTTTCTCAGGTTGACAAATCCTGATGTTAACCTCAATAGCATGCATCAATTGTATATTGTTACTTGGTTATTTCATTTAGACAGGATATGATGCAGTATCTTTAAGCTATCTCATTAGGTAAGATCTGCGAGGTACTTATTCAGTTGTTAAGTATATTTGACAAATTTCTTGCATATGTTATTTGCTAAAAAGTTTTTCTACTATGAGTTGAGAAGCATACTTGACAAATTTCTTGTATATATTATTTGCTTAAAATGGTTTATATTTTTTTCATGCATAGCTATGATTCCATTACAATAACAAGTCTATTTAATATAGACCTCCAGGTTCCATAATACATGTATAGAGTATGGGTATGCAGGGGTATTCATTATTAAGTGAATTTTCAGAAACTGTCAGTTTTTAACCCTTTCATCCCTGAGTTTCTGAATAGGACTCTTCCATCTTCGAATTTGGACACTGATGCAAATAGAGGTTTCAGTCTATGAACCATCTCATCTTGATTTACACTTGGTAATCTGGACTGGAAGAGTTAAATCTGATTTTTATTTGGTTGGTATTTCTATCCACCATTTATACACATAAAATATCATTATCTGTATGGAATGTACAAGTAAAACATTTTTACTTGTGAGAAAATTAATGTTTGTTCAGAAGAAGAACTGTTATACATGCAGGAAAAGTTTAAAGGTCACAGTTTGAATGAAATAAGCCTATTTTGTGGGAAAAATAAGAAAAGACATTGCAGGTTTGTTGTCTGCTAATTGTTCTGTGTTAACCTTTATAGTGCTAAGCAAAACTTTAGTAGACAATAGTCTATTTTTTATCATTTTTCAGAGAATATAAGGTGTACAGTTCATATGAATTTTTGATTCAGATGAAATGAAAAGCCCCTTTTTCTCTGAAAAGTAATAAATATTTCAAACTGTCATCTACTGTAGTTGTAATTGGCACTTTAACCCTATCATCCTTGAAGACCAACAGAGATACCTTTAAAATGAACAGTCTCATCAGGATCTGCACTGTTTGCCATTCTATTACTGTATTTTGACTAAACTCATGTTTGCAACAATGGATGTGTCCAAATTCAGAGGTGGAATAGTCCATTTCAGAAGGGTGAAAGGTTAAGTGTAAAAAGTGGTTTTGCACCGTGTTTCAGGCCAGAATTAGAAGAAGATATTGTGATACAGGAAATATCAGATGAGAAGGATGCTCGTCGAGTGGTTAGTCCACAGTCAACACATCAACAGGCAACTGCTAGTCCCACCAAAGCTCCCACACCCAATCCACTCAAGGTATGTACAGTGTAACCTCTTTATAGCAGCCACCACTGGAAAAGCATAAAACTGTCTGTTGTAGGGAGATAGCTGTACTAGAAAGGTTGATTTTACCACTCTCAGGAGATGAGAGATATTTTTCTTAATTTTCCTAGAAAACAGGATTTGACATTTCATGCAAAGTGTCTCCATTGGAGATAATTTGCATGAAATGTCAAAATCTATTTTCAGGGAAAAATAAGAACTATTTTAATATGTCTGCTGAAAATTTTATCCGGAGTGCTAAACATTAAACACATAATGAAATTCAGAATAGTGGCAATTATAGGGAGGTTACTGTTGTTGGTAGGTGATGGTTTGTGGAGGTGCCATTGTTTAGTAAAACAAATTAACTTTACTCTTAGCCACCTCAGGTAAAAGATGTAGTCATGACATGCATGTATACATTTAGTAGAGACAGACATTAGTGCATACATATATTCTGCCATTGGGAGTATGTTTTTTTCTTTTAAGAGTAGACCTACTGGGTTTGGTAGCACAGCTGGTAGCTTGTCTGTTGAAGATTCAGAGGTCACAAGTTTGAATCCCAGCTTGCCACATAGTTTTGGTGGAGATTGATCAAGAAATAATTTCTATGGTCATTCTACCTCTGATTCAAAAATACTGATGAAGGTATGTGCTCAAGTACTGGTTAACCACTTAGAGGACTAGGCCTGCCCAGGAAAAGTGTGAGTAGGTTAACTGACTGGCTTGACATGACCTTAACAGTGTTGATTTGGCTGTAAAACTAAATCAAAGCAAAAAAAAATAAAATAAAAAAAAAACAAAAAAAAACAAACAAAAAAAAAAAAACACAAAAAAAAAACACATATATATGACTCCTTTCCAAAAGGGAGGTGAAAAACATTTTTACAATTGTCTCCTCTAAAAAATGTATCATCTCCCTTTATTTTTTTCATGAAAATATGAGAAAAAAAATCCTTACTATTTGCCATTATACATGTATATATTAGGATCTGGCTAGAACTATTTTGTTTTTATATAACAAATGCTGGGTATGCATAAGAAAATATTTACTCGAACATTCTAGCTGTCAGTCATACTCATACTGTTATACTGTAATTATTCACTCTAAATATTGAGACACTCTTAATCATACTTAGCCTGAATTTGAATAAATGCATTTGACTTGCTGTTGATGTGTTTAAAACATTGCTGGATGAGAGACAGCAGTGTAGACCTTGATCAGACACCATGTTCTGCAGTAGCAAATCTGGGTCTATACTGTTTGCTCAGGCCTGTCTGTCCCAGTACTAAGGGTAAATACAGTATTTTAACTTCATAATACATTAACCTATAGATAATGTGCTATTCTCTTCTGTTTTCACACCTTCCACAGAAAAAACGACCTTTCAGTCGTTAATTAAAGTCTTAAACCAGAAGATCCCTTAGGCAGTTACCTGTGTGACGTAACTCTTCCCTCTCAATTGATCACGTGTCAGTTTCTTTTCTGTGGACAAAGAAATTCAACAAGGATTTTTACCTGTGAAAAAAATTTGGATTATTTCTATTCCTCACGGATAAATTTCTGTATCCTTGTGTTTCTTTTGTTTCTTTATCACTCCTTTCACTAACCATGTTATTATTTAAAATTTTCGATTGTCGATTTTGCATTTATTGACTGGCTATTTCGACATGCATTTTTGCGACTCTCGCTATAATCGGCACAACGCTCGTGTGCGGTCGGTTCGAAAGTCGTGTTTCTTATATCAAAAATTTTAACTTGTTTCTTTTTGTTCCAGATTATTCAGCAATGCGACATGCTATACCTGGACTGTTACTGGATATCTTGCGAGTTGGCGAAGATTTCTATGGTGAAGAAGCTGATTAGTAAAGAACTTGTAAACCCTTATGGGTTATACGACAGTTCTTTACTGATGGGAGCCCCACCCCATATGGCTACACTGCCGGGGTAAGACCCATCAAGGTGGCTTCTTATAGATGCTTTAGTATCCAAAATAAGTCTAAGTCCACCAGTCACCGGTCACCAGTCACCGGTCATTCATTGTCAGCTTCACCAGTCACCAGGCATCCAGGCATGGATAAAATCACCGGGCATTTCTTACCGGTCACCGGTCATCCAGTCACCAGTCATCCAGGCATGATAAAATCACCGGGCATTTATCACGGGTACTAGTGTCCGGTCATTGTGACGGATTACTAGTTACTCCATCAATTACGAGTACTAGTGTCCGGTCATTGTGTCGCATTATTAGTGATTCCTACCGGGCAACAGTTACGAGTACTAGTGTCCGGCCATTGTGTCGAATTATTAGTGACTTCACCGGGCAACAGTTACGAGTACTAGTGTCCGGTCATTGTGTCGCATTATTAGTCACTCCTACCGGGCAACAGTTACGAGTACTAGTATCCGGTCATTGTGTCGAATTATTAGTGACTTCACTGGGCAACAGTTACGAGTACTAGTGTCCAGTCATTGTGTGGAATTATTAGTGACTTCACCAGGCAAACAGTTACGAGTACTAGTGTCCGGTCATATGTCCAGCTACTAGTGTATACCACTGGCAAATAGTTATGATTACTAGTATCCAGTCATTGTATTGGATTACTAGTGACGTCTCCTGGGCAATAGTTACGAGTTCTAGTGTCCAGTCATTGTGTCGGATTACTAGTGATTGGGTAACAGTCACTAGTCCCCGAACAATCTATTATTGTTCATAGAGCTTTATAGATAAGTCAAGTCAATGGATATAGGTTATAAAAAGAAATACATAGTAACATTTTATATAATAAATTTCTGTACAGTCTTTCCTGAATTAAGACTAGAATTCTAAATATTCCATTGACTTATTATAGAAGTGTAATTCTATTAATATTTTAAATTAACTTATGCAATTTATCTCTTTCATTCGCTAGAAAGCTGTTAACTTCCAATTCTAACGAAAATTCATCGGGCAGTAGTTTCGTAGACTAGTGCCAGAGCATTGTGTTGGATTACTAATGACCGAGTAGTAGTCACTAGTCCTCGCTCAATATATGTTTATTCATTGAGCACTATAGACATGTCTAGTCTTGGGTTATAGGTTATAGAATGACAGCGATGGGTTCTAATACCTAGTAGCCCCTTATATTGTTGAACTCTGTCAAGTCATTTTTGAACTAGATATATATTCTTTAAAATGAATTAAGAATTATCGGTTACGATCAAATTCGCAATTCATTCACAAACTGTAGATGATACTTCCATCTATAATTATATAATTTATATCTCTTTTTATTCGTTACAAAGAGATTAACTTCTTACATATTCACCTTATTCGACTGTAAGACAAAGGTGAACTCTATAAAAATATCCTTATTTCTAAGAAGAAAAATATACATGAAATCTAAAATTTCTACATGCTCCGATATGTAATCAGCATGTAATCTATGGAGTAAATTGACAAGAAAGTAGTAATAGATCCTTTCTACTTTCTATTAATATTTCATTCATAAGGTTTCGGAAATCTACACGAATCAGATAAATAAATTAACAGTTTATTTATTTATCCGCTACCTCTCTAGATTACTACGATTTAAAATTCTAGTTGAGGTACATATTTTCCTTTTGCCTTTCTACATGGAAAATGGTTGATCCGTTAAGCTTATTATTCTATTTTATACTATCTTTTGATTGATTATATAAGAGTCTAGGTCAGTCGTGCTCTGTCTAACCTCTGCTATAAAATAATAAATAAGAAGAAAATCTTATATTTAGGCATAGATATAATTCGATAAGTTCTTTACTTTGCCTGTTTTATTTTTTCTTCTGGATCATTTAAGACTACGATAGCAATATACCAGATAATTTTGTCTCAGTAAGAATCTATTACGCTGAAGATTCTTCATCTTGGAATAATAATTTTATTATGATTATGATTAGAAATTATTTAGGAAGGTTTAAAACTTATAATTACTAGACCCAATTAATCCTCGTATATTATAGGTCTACTTTATCTTTATTGAGGAATAGTTTTGCTTCGACTAGCTCTATACCTCTAATATTTTATTTATAACTAGAGTCCATGTCAATCAAAATTTTCTCGCACCTTTGATATTGACAGTGGATACATATTTAGTAAAGGCATTAATTATTCAGTACGTGACAGATTATTATTGCCTAAATTAGATATTATATATAATACTTTCCTTTTGATTTTTTTTTATTGACTTTGTAACTATTCAGAAGCTGCCAAAGTCAATCATTTCCTTCCTCTAAACTTACCGAAGCTCTAGATTATGTTGATATATATTTTTAATATATGCTTAGAGGTTAATTAACGAGAGTTAACTTACCGAAGCTCTAGATTATGTTGATATATATTTTTAATATATGCTTAGAGGTTAATTAACGAGAGTTTACCTCATAATAGCAGATATTATCATATTCATATTAATCAATGTACGGTCTAGGCTTAGACAAAAGGGAAAACATCCTTAATTACGAGCCTGTAAAGAATTAAGATACACTTAATTATCTCTTTACCCCTTCTTTATGTTTACATTCGTTAAAGGGATCATAGTAATTCTCGCTAAGAGTTCAAGTTCAGTTTGTGAATAATGCAAAGATAAATATCTTGATTTCCAGTCCGCATCAAAAATTGTCTATATATATAGATAAATATCTTTTCCGAAACTGGATATTTATTTTTTTTTTTCCACACAATAAGTCATTTCAAGACGTTTCGATGATTTTGAAATGCACTGCTTCAATTTATAATATAGAATATGTTTATATAAACTTCACAATGTAGTAAGTGCTGCACCTACGTTCCTGGTCAGATCTTACTTTTGTGATACGTTTTCGAACATACTGAAAGTTTCTCCGATTATACATTCGGTAAATAAACTTTCGAGTAGCATTTATGCTTTTAAACATTCAGATTATTTGATAATAGTTGGAGATAATATATTATACCGATATTTATATATCTATCTTCATTATTTATCTTTCTCAACTTACTTTTAAGTTAGATTGACCTTCTTGCTATGTTCCAGGTTTAAATCTAGCTAACATTATGGACCAGTCACTTTTTTATTTCCTAAACAATATTTAAACAGTTTTCTCAGTATTCAGAGCATAACGACTTCATGAATACTTGGAAATAATTCAATTCTACGCTTGTTAAACTAAGCCTAAAACAAGCCCTATATAGTTTTTAGAATGGATATTATCCTTCGATTCAGTTCTTGGAGATACATCCATTTAGATCCCATTATCTCTATTTCAATCATACAAAATTCTAATGACTAAGTACTCTTTTTCTACGTACGAATACAGAATATCGAGTCACTGTTGCTGCATATTGGTTAAAGATTAAACAAATTTTATCTTAAACCTATATGACGTTAAATTAATTATTATCTCTTTCTTATTTATACATGTTTTTACCCTTCCGTCAGGGATCATGGTAATAATATTTTATTACTCTCTATGGTTTACGCATAGATCTCGAGAGTATATATATATATATATATATATATATATATATATATATATATATATATATATATATATATATGTATGTATATGTATATATATTTTCTTCCTGAATTCATTTGCGAGTACGTAATTTGATATTTCAGGAATTACCAATTATGCAGACATAGATTTTATTCTATTAATATTTAATTCTAAAAATTTGATTGAATATTTATCTATAAAATTCTGGGCAGTAATTTTATAGCGAGTTATATGTTTAATAATTCCTTGCTTAATAAATAGTTACGCTTAACCTTTTATTTATAGCAGGAATTTGTTCCGTAGTATAATTTTAATTTAGTATTCATATATTTCTTACTATTCTTAAATATGCGTATAGAATAGTAATACTATCTATTAACTTATAAATTAAGTGTTTTAGAGATTATTAATCAGTACTATTGTATAATCTTTCTTCAGAGATTATCACACTATTACTTTTTCTCTGAGTCCTTCTCTTTTTATGAACATTTTGATTCGTCATTACAAAGTGGACTTTTTAACATTTCTTGATTTCCATGATTATTTACTCAGGAGTACTTTTCATGGCAATCTTCTGGTATAGAAAGATTCTATCCAGCTTATTTATTATTGCTTAATCTTATCAATACGGTAAGATTTAGCAAAACTATGACCGTCTTACAGTTAGCTGCGATCAACCATATTCTTATCTCTCTTATTGTCTGTCAAACTCTAAGTTATGATGTTGACAGTTTCTTCTTTATTATTGAGTCTGCTAGCGACAGCTAGCAGGCTCTATACAATCGCATGGGGTTTTTTACTACGTCACAAGCGGATTTTCATCACAGCTATTTATGCGTATATTCATACGCGCACTACTTCTTAATCAGACGCAATGCCGCACTATTACGGCGAACTGAATGTGAAGCAGGGGAATTTTTTATGGCTTTTCTATTTCGCTAACATAACTGTAACTGAAATCGATTTAGATAGTGCAATTTGAAACATAGACTTCAAAATTCGGTGTAGTAATACACGCGCTACTTTTGTCAATCACCCCACGGCACCCCATGGTACCCCACGGCACTACATTATTTCATTGTATTTATTAATTAAATGCTGAAATTACACCAGGGTATTAGTTTTATGTATCCAAGTTTGTTTTTGTGATAGTTTAAGACATTAACCTTACTTCAAGCGATTATCTCAGGGTACCTACACCAAGATTCAAACTGACGCTAAAATAAGCAAAGAGACCAATGGTTGATAGTCTATCAAAAATAAGTTTTAACTTAAAATTACATTTTATATTCAAGTTCAAACACAAGTCATCAGTATAAATACTATGTTTATTTAGATCACAGGGACTTGTAGCAATTTATCTTTTTTTTTTTTTGAATTTGGATATATTGTCTAAGTATTCTGTGACATTGTAGCAATTTATCTTTTTTTTTTTTAGAATTTGGATATATTGTCACAGAATACTTAGACAATATATCCAAATTCTAAAAAAAAAGAGAAATTGCTACAAGTCCCTGTGATTTAGATAGAGACAAGTATTACAAAACTTTTACTGGCCATCTAAAACACATATTTTATGGTAAATATACATATATTTTGATGTCATGGGGCACAAAAAATTACGAGAGTTTTAGACATAATATTTTAAACAAACACAAGTCATCATCATCAATATAAATCTCTGTTTATTAAGATGAAGACGAGTATTGCAAAAGTATACTTGGCCATCTATAACATATTTTATGCCGTGGGCTGCCATGGGGTACCGTGGGGTGCCATGGGGTGATTAGTAGGACCGCTCGCCATCTTTGATGTTGTGCTTAGCAACGGAAGCTGAACGAAAAGAAAGTATCAGAATCTACTTATTCGATATTGAATATAGCAAGACATCAGGCATTTAATTCATTCCTCCTACATGAAATTACGTTATTCACACCTCAGTGACACGGAGTTGTCTGACGACTGCTGGCCCATTTATACGTTATGACCCTTCTTTTGTGGACATCGGAAAATCTCTTGAAAACAGAAAAGGGTAGGCATAGCTGGTCGGCTAATCTGTTGATGCTTAGGTGAAGCACTATCAAATGACAATCAGTTATTAAAGCTAATCTGGATTGAACATAGCCATTTCAAATTTATTTAATCTGCTCTTGTCTTCATAATAAGGTGATAAAGATAAATTTATAAAATTGAACTAGAATAATCGTGGAGCTACATCAGGTGTTGAATTTGTATGAACTGGAGCATATCTAGACTTGAACTTTAATAATTCTAGAAATTGGAAATTGCTGCTGGAGATACACTCATTTGGAATAATCAGGTGGTAAACTTCATTGGAAAATAAAGAGGTTCATTAATCCAATCACTGAATTGGCTTATATATGCAGATAATAAAATGGATTTTTTTTGTGAAGAAAGAAACAAAACAGAAGAGAAATAATTGTATTTAGTTTTTCAGTACATGGTTAGATTATTTATGTATATCTGTTTTACACAGATGCCTCAATAAAGACCCATTCTTATTTATACATTAAAAGAAGTAGAATGCATTTCCATCTGACTGATTTTGAGAAATTAAATTGATAGTGAAAGCATGTAGTACAAAGTGTTCATGTTGGTTGTTTTTCAAGGAATAGTAAATTTTCTCACAAAGCCTCGTCTCTGAATGTAAATTTAATATTGGATGAAGCCACTGGTTGTAAGAAAGTGTGAAAATATGGATATAGAGCAAAATCCAGGTCCATCAAATCATATAAATCTAATTATGTAATTAAGTCAATGCCTTTTTTCGCGACACCGCCTTCTGAACAATTCAGAGTAACTACAGTTGCCATACTGGATGTACATTACTCTGTGGTGGTTCTGAATCTCTTTTAACTACACTTTTATTTAACTTTAACATGCGTAAAGTAACATTATTATTTACCGGTATTATCAGTTAGATAACACACTTTTTGAATAAAAATTACTGGCATGTTTCTTATTTTTCTTAAGGAATATATGTTGTGGATATTCATTAAAAGAGCCCTACCAATGAATGACCTAATAAGTTCCAACATGTTTTTGTGTTGAAATTATAATGAACTAGAACGTGTGTTTGAACAACACTATGACCCCAACTATATGGTTTCCCTTAAACATGCATTGTCCATAATACTGAAACACTAAAAATGGCTAACTTCAAAAGTAAGAATAGGATGGCCGAAACATTCCCATACATTAAAAGAAGTGCTGTGGTGCAGTGGTAAAGCGTCGGACTCGAGATCGAGAGGTACCGGGTTCGATCCCCACTAACTGCAAGTGTTGTTTCCTTGAGCAAGAGACTTTATCCACATTGCTTAGTACTGGTTTCTACCCAGGAAAAAAGAGGGCCACATGGAAGATTAGTACTAGATTACTAAATGTGTTACCCTCTATAAATAAAGTTGATTATTATTATTATTATTATTATTATTATTATACAGAACTAGTATTTTTACCGCTGGGCGGCGAATAAATTCCAACCACAGTTTCGTCTGCCATCATAATGAGAGTAAAGCGAAATGCAATTGGCTGTCAGTCAAGCGTCATCCAATCAAAATTGCGCTCTGAAAATGTCACTTTGTAGACCGGATTAAAGAATGTAACGAACACAAATAAGCGAATCTGAATAGAAGCGTTCATCATATCGATACTCCATCATGTGTATCGATACATGAAGCGTATCGGGATGCACCAATGCATCGATGAATCGTCCCACCACTAGGCGTAACTCAGCTAATATTTGGTGGACTGTAACCTCAAAACAATACGCCCTTCTCTACATCTTGGTCTAACTATAGCATAAATGAAGTTTCAGCTTGATCGGATATAAATTGTAGGAGGAGTTAACCAGAAACTAGAAGTTTAAAGAAATTTTCAATGGGGCTTAACTCTGCTAATATTTAGTGGACTGTAACCTTGAAACAATATGCGCTGCTCCACATCATGGTCTAGCTATAAATGAAGTTTCAGCTTGATCGGATGTAAATTGTAGGAGGAGTTAGCCGGAAACGAAAAGTTTAATGAAATTTTAAAAGGGGCATAACTCTGCTAATATTTGGTGGACTGTGACCTAGAAACAATATGCACTGCCCCCACATCTTGGTCTAACTATAAATGAAGTTTCAGCTTGATCAGGTGTAAATTGTAGGAGCAGTTATCCGGAAACGAAAAGTTTAAAGGAATTTTCAAAGGGCTATAACTCTGCTGATATTAAGTGGACTGTAACCTCGAAACAATATGCACTGTTCCACATCATGGTCTAACTATAAATGAAGTTTCAGCTTGATCAGATGTAAAGTGTAGGAGTTAACCAGAAACGAAATGTTTTCTGAAATTTTCGAAGGGGCATAGCTCTGCTAATAATTGGTGGTCTGTAGCCCAAAAACAATATGCGCTGCTTCACATCATGGTCTAGCTATATACCAAGTTTCAGCTTAATCGGATGTAAACTGTAGGAGGCGTTAGCCGGAAACGAAAAAGTTTTCTGACGGACGTCATACCCCGTAAAATAATATGTCCCGTTTTTCAAACAGGTGTATAATAATTCAAAAAGTATAAATGCAAGAGTTATGGTTCTTGCGCTCTGCATGTTGTCTAATGCTGATTGATATTTACATGACGTTTCTTGAAGATATCTTGAACAGGTTTCAAGTTACAGAGCGGACACGATTTTGTGACGCATAAAGTTCCAAGTGAAATAACTCAAAAAGTATAAATGCAAGACATATGGTTCTTGTGCTCTGCATGTAAGATAATGTTGCTTGATATTTATATGAAGTTATGTGGAGACAGCTTGAACCATTTTCAGGTTACAGAGTGAACAAGATTTTGTGACAGACAGACAGATGCCCGAGGGAAAAAACAATACACATCTCCCTACCCTAAAGGGAGGAGACATAAATATCAGAATCCTAGCTCAAGTGGGAGGGGGTATATTGCTTTTGGTGCATCTTATCAGCACTGGCGTCCCTATTCAAGGGTGTGTGTGTGGGGAGGTGGGGGGGGGGGTGAATATTTAGAACAGAATAGATTCAAAAACAGGCATAACTGGCATGCTAGGTCCAATGGGGGAAAAAAAAAAAAGCAAGAGGACCATGATGGTCCTATATCGCTCACCTGAGCAAACAGCTTTGCATACTTACTGTTGAAGTTTCAGCCAAGTTTACTGCTCTAAAATTTTTGTATAAATTTTATAGCCCTGCACCCCATGTTTTTTTCATCCATCATGATGGCTTGAACTGAATAGTGAAAGAGGATCACCAAAGGAACAATTCTGCTGTTATATTGAAATTGGTCCAGTGGTTTCTGACAAAAAGATTTTTAAAATGTCTTATATAGATATATAGGGAAATTAAGCCCCACCCCCTAACGGCCATGTTTTTTGACAAATCATGACAGCTTGAACAAACTTGGTAGAGGGTCACCAAAGGAAAAATCCTGCCAAGTTATATTGAAATCGGTTCAGTGGTTTCTGACAAGAAGATTTTTAAAGTTTTCTATTTAGATATATAGGGAAAATAAGCCCCACCCCTAGCAACCATTTTATTTATTTATTTATTATTTATTTATTTAAACAATGTTTAAAGAGGATGACACAATTAGCTATAAATAACTATTCTACCTTGTGGTCCTCTAACTAAAATTTATATACATATATACAACAAGACTTAACTAACAGCTAAGAAATTCATGGGATAAAAGTAGCTTGTAGCGAAATGAATGCTTGTATAAAGTCTTTATCAAATAAAAGTGCTAACAGGTATGTGCAAGTGATTTAAAACCAAACATGGCACTGAATTATATCAAAGACAAATCTGTATGTTATCACAGTTTTTGTAAGTGCTTTAAGATTTGACGAGCGCATAAAACCAATATCTAAAACAATTATGCTAGGTCATAAAAGCTCTCAATTCAGTTACAATAACGGTTTCAGCGATAATTTTACACATGGTATATCATTTAAAATCATAGTTAAAGACATTTTATAAGGGTTAAAATGTTGCTTTAAGAGACTGCTTAAAGGTAGAGAGCGACCCCGATGTTTTTTGACGAATCATGATTGCTTGAACAATCTTGATAGGGGGTCACCAAAGCAACATTCCTGGCAAGTAATATTAAAATCAGTCAGGTGGTTTCTGACAAGATGAATTTTAAAGTTTCCTATACAGATATATACGGAAAATAAGCCCCGCCCCATGAAGGCCATGTTTTTTGACGTATCATGAGGGCACAATCTTAGTAGAAGGTCACCAAAGCACATTCCTGTCAAGTTACATTGAACTCAATCCAACGGTTTCTTACGAGAAGATTTTTAAAGTTTTCTGTATAGGGAAAATATGCTCCGCCCCCTAGCCGCCATGTTTTTTGATGAATCATAACGGCTTGAACAATCTTGGTAGAGGGTCACCAAAGAAACATTCCTGCCAAGTTAAATTGAAATCGATCCATTGGTTTCTGAGAAGAAGATTTTTAAACTTTTCTATATAGATAGTTGGAAAATAAGCCTCTACCAGTGGCGGCCATTGTTTTTTGACGAATCATGATAACTTGAACAATCTTGGTAGAGGGTCAACAAGGAAAGATTTCTACCAAGTTATAATGAAATCGGTCCAGTGGTTTCTGACAAGAAGAGTTTTAAAGTTTTCTATAGAGATATATAGGGAAAATAAGCCCCACCCCCTGGCAGCCATGTGTTTTGACGAATCATGACGGCTTGAACAATCTTGGTAGCAGGTCACCAAAGTAAGATTCCTGCCAAGCTATATTGAAATTGGTCCATTGGTTTCTGACAAGAAGATTTTTAAACTTTTCTATATAGATATATAGGGAAATTAAGCCTCCCTCCCCACCCACCACCCGGCGGCAATGTTTTTTTGACAAATCATGATAACTTGAACAATCTTGGTTAAGGGTCAAAAGGAAAGATTTCTGCCAAGTATTAATGAAATCGGTCCAGTGGTTTCTGACAAGAAGATTTTTAAAGTTTTCTATAGAGATATATAGGGAAAATAAGCCCCGCCCCCTAGCTGCTATGTTTTTTGACAAATCATGACGGCTTGGACAATCTTGGTAGAGGATCACCAAGGAAACATTTTTGCCTAGTTATATAGAAATCGGTCCAGTGCTTTCTGACATGAAGATTTTTAAAGTTTTCTATATAGATATATAGGGAAACAAGAGGTCCACGGGCCATGGCTCGCTCACCTGAGTCACTGCAGACATGCAGATGTTATGCAACATTTTTCCAATCCTATCATCACAACTAATGAAAATATCATCATTTGAGCAGTTCTTAGTTTTGAAGAAGAATATATGGGCCTTACAGTCAATGGAGCATGATCATTTGAATAAACCATCAATCACATTTCAACAGTAGGATCAATGTGAAATTTGGTGGAAATTGGCTAAGTGGTTTCTGAAGAATCATGATTTTATACATGTAAACAGCACAGTGGCAGAGAAATATAATAAATATAAACAAGATGATGGCCATCTAAGATTTCCAATCAGAACAATTTTAACTACTGTTGATCTCCAATTCACTTGAATACTTTCAATATAAATGTATATGGCCCATACAAATGCATGGGGAAGCAAATTTGACCTTGGAGGTAAAAAGGTCAAACGTCAACATAGAACCATCATTTTAGCAATTTTGGTAGATTTCCTGTCCCCCATAATTTGTGCAAAGATAAGGGCCCAGGGCTTATTTGGTTATGGAGAAGAAGATTTGTAAAGTTTTTTTTACCATTATATGGGCATGGCAGCCATTTTGATCAGTGGACCATGCCCATTTTAGCAATCTTTCATTCTCCTGCTCAAGGAGGCTCTGCATGAAATTTGAGCAACACTGGCCCGGAGGCTTCAGAGGAAAAGTCATTTGAAATTATCAACATTTTTTCCATACAAATGTATGGGGCCCATACAAATGCATACAGAAGCAAACTTGACCTCGCCGTAAAAAGGTTAAATGTCAATGTATGACAATTATTTTAGCAACCTTGGTAGACCGCCCGTTCCCGATGATATATGCAAAGATTCAGCCACAAGCCATCCTCGATTTTGGAGAATAACATTTTTAAATGTGTTTTTCCCATACAAATGCATAGGGATGCAAACTTGACCTTGCCGTAAGAAAGGTCAAATTTTAGCAACTTTGGTAGACCCTCCGTCCCCGATGAATTATGCAAAGATTCAGCCCCAAAGCATCCTCGGTTCTGGAGAAGAAGATTTTTAAATGTTTTTACCATATATGGGCATGGCGGCTATCTTGGTTAATGAACTGCGACCATTTTAGCAATCTTTTGTTCCCCCAACCTAAGGAGGCTCAATATGAAATTTGAGCAAATTTGGCCCAGAGGCTCCAGAGGAGATGTTATTTGAAATTCTGAACATTTTTCCCATATAAATGCATAAGGAAGCAAAATTGACCTTACCGCAAAAAGGTCAAATGTCAGTGTACAACCATTATTTTAGCAACTTGGTAGCCCTCCCATTCCCAATGATATATGCAAAGATTCAGCCACAAGGCATGCTCGGTTTTGGAGAAGAAGATTTTTAAAGGTTTTTCCCATACAAAAGCATAGGGAAGCAAACTTGACCTTGCCGTAAAAAGGTCAAATGCCAACGTACGACAAATCTTATAACAACTTTGGTAGACCTCTTGTCCCTGATGATTCTTGCAAAGATTCAGCCCCAAGGCATCCTCGGTTATGGAGAAGATTTTTAAAGGTTTTTACCATATATGTGCATGGAGGCCATCTTGGGTCAACGGACCACGACCATTTTAGCAATCTTTTGTTCCCCCTCCCTAAGGAGGCTCCACATGAAGTCTGAGCAAAATTGGCTCAGCGGCTTCAGAGGAGAAGTCATTTGAAAATGTTAATGGACGGACGAAAAGTGATCACTATAGCTCATCCTGAGCAGAGGTCAGGTGAGTTAAAAAAAAAAGCCCCACCCCCCTGGCGGCCATGGTTTTTGACGTATCATGACGGCTTGAACAATCTTGGTAGAAGGTTACAAAAGAAACATTCCTGCCGTGTTATATTGAAATCGGTCCAGTGGTTTCTGACAAGAAGATTTTTAAACTTTTCTATATAGATATATAGGGAAAATAAGCCCCGCCCTCTGGTGGCCATGTTTTTTGAGGAATCCAAATGGCTTGAACAATCTTGGTAGAGGATTACTAAAGGAACGTTTCTGTAAAATTATATTGAAATCGGCCCAGTGTTTCTGACAAGAAGCTTTTAAAAGTTTTCCATATAGATATATACATGTAGGAAAAATAAGCTCCGCCCCCTGGCAGCCATGTTTTTTGACGAATCCAGATGGCTTGAACAATCTTGGTACAGGATCACCAAACAAACATTCCTGCAAAATTATATTGAAATCGGTCCAGTGGTTTCTGACAAGAAGATTTTTAAAGTTTTCTATATCGGTATAATGGGAAAATAAGCCCCGCCCTCTGGCGGCCATGTTTTTTGACGAATCCAAATGGCTTGAACAATCTTGGTAGAGGATCATCAAAGTAACACTCCTGCAAAATTATATTGAAATAGGTCATACTTTACTGGATGTATTTGGCCAGACAGTCCCAAGCAAACATTGTAAACCCCCATGAGATGCTACAAAATGCGGTGTCACATCAGGGGCTAAACTGTTTGCCACCCATTGAGCTATTTTTAGACAAAACATTCGGTAGTAAATTGTACTTGTTAGCTCACCTGAGCACGAAGTGCTCATGGTGAACTATTGTGGTCAGCCAATGTCCGTCGTCCGTCGTGCGGCGTCAACAATTGATTTAAAAGCCTACTCCTCCTACACCCCTGGGCAAATTGACTCGATACTTGGTAGGAAGCATCGGGGTGACTTGTACATCAAAAATAGCTAAAATCGTGCCAATCGGAAATCCAAGATGGCGGCCATGGCCGCCATCTTGAAAATCTATTTTTCGCTTCTTCTCCTGAACCGAAAGGCCAATTGACTCCAAACTTTCTAGGAAGCACTGGGGTGACTTGTAGATCAAAAATAGTTAAAATCTTGCCATCGAAAATCCAAGATGGCCGCCATGGCAGCCATCTTAAATCTATTTTTAGCTTCTTCTCCTGAACCGAAAGGCCAATTGACTCCAAACTTGCTAGGAAGCATCAGGGTGACTTGTAGATCAAAACTAGCTAAAATCGTGCTGATCGGAAATCCAAGATGGCCAACATCTTGAAAATCTATTTTTCGCTTCTTCTCCTGAATGGAAAGGCCAATTGACTTCAAACTTGCTAAGAAGCATCGGGGTGACTTGTAGATCAAAAATAGCTAAAATCATGCTGATCGGAAATCCAAGATGGCCGCCATGGCGGCCATCTTGAAAATCTATTTTTCGCTTCTTCTCCTGAACCGAAAGGCCAATTGACTCCAAACTTGCTAGGAAGCATAGGGGTGACTTATAGATCAAAAGACGCTAAAATCATTCCAAACGGAAATCCAAGATGGCCACCATGGTGGCCATTTTGAAAATCTATTTTTCGCTTCTTCTCCTGAGCCGAAAGGCCAACTGACTCCAAACTTGGTAGGAAGCATCAGGGTGACTTGTAGATCAAAAATACCTAAAACCATGCTGATCGGAAGTCCAAGAGGGCCACCCTGGTGGCCATCTTGAAAATCTTTTTTTCGCTTCTTCTCCTAAACCCAAAAGCCAGTTGACTTGAAACTTGGTAGGAAGCATCGGGGTGACTTATAGATTAAAAATGGCTAAAATCGTTCTGATTGGAAATCCAAGATGGCTGCCATGGTGGCCATTTTGAAAATAGATTTTTCACTTCTTCTCCTGAATCAAAAGGCTTATTGGCTTTAAACTAGGTAGGAAGCATCAGGGTGACCTGTAGATCAAAAATAGATAAAATCATCCCTATCAGAAATCCAAGATGGCCGCTATGACAGCCATCTTTAAAATCTATTTTTCGCTTCTTCTCCTGAACTGAAAGGCCATTTGACTCGAAACTTGGTAGGAAGCATTCAGGTGACTTGTAGATCTAAAATAGCTTAAATTGTTTGGATAGGAAATCCAAGATGGCTGTCATGGCAGCCATCTTGAAATTCTTTTCCTTTCACTTATTTTCCTGAACCAAAGGGCCAGTTAATTTGAAAATTGGTAGGAAGCATCAGGATGACATGTTGATATAAAAATAGCTAAAATCATTCCGTTTGGAAATCCAAGATGGCGGCCATCTTGAAAATCTATTTTTCTTTACTTCTTCTGAAGTTTATTGACTCGAAACTTGGTAGGAAGCATCAGGGTGACTTGTAGATCAAAAATAGCTCAAATGGTTGCGATAAGAAATCTCAAATTGCGGCTATGGTGGCCGTCTTGAAAATCTGTTTTGAACTTTTTCCCCTGAACCGAAAGGGCAATTGACTTAAAGTTCATTGGAAGTATCCAAGTGACTTGTAGATCAACAGTAGCTAAAATCATTCTGATTGGAAATCCAAGATGGCTACCATCTTGTTTATGTTTATTATATTTCCCTGCCACTGTGCTGTTTACATGTATAAAATCATGATTCTTCAGAAACCACTTAGGCAATAGCAACCAAATTTCACATTGATCCTACTGTTGAAATGTGATTGAGAGTTTGTTCAAATGATCACGCTCCATTGACTGTCTTGCCATATATAATATTCTTCTTCAAAATTAAGAACTGCTTAAAGGATGATCTTTTCATTAGTTGCGATGACAGGATTGGAAAAATGTTACATAACATCTGCATATCTGCACTCACAATGCTACTCAGGTGAGTGGCCTGTGGGCCTCTTGTTCAATTTTAAATAAAGTATGGTAAGGAGTTGAGGTGAGTAACCGACACAGAAATCAAATTTCGGGTAAGGTGTTCACATGCTGTGTAGAAAGGAGTGTAGATATTGATGTAGTGTATGTACAAGAATCTAAGACATGTGACAGACTATTGAAGCGATATATGAGCCTCTTCATGGGATAAAAAGCTTATGCCATATGCGAACAACAAAGACACGTGGTTTTTGCTATGCGCAGTCTGATCAGCACCATTGTTGTTCGCTGTCTAGACAGTAAACAACCTATCAAAACTTTCAAGACTAGCTAATCCGGCGCAATGGCCGAGTTAGCCAGTCTACGGCTGAGTAAGCAGGTCTGAGTCTTATTTGGTCGAAAACCTCGACAGACAGGTTTTTCATGTCGTCGCTTATATATTATCTGCACTTTGACAAAGTGCAGGGAGACTTTGTAGCGGCATCACACAGTGCTAAACACAAGCTACAATTGGATTAATTAACGCATAATTTTACTGCAAGCATATTTTATTTTCGGGCTTCAGAAGGGGGAAAATAGGACCTTATGCTCCTTTCAACTTCTTAAACCTCATTGAAATATATTTATATCGGAAAGATTATTAAATCCAGAAAATAGGAGCTAAATTTTGCAGTAAGGAGGGTGTAGATGCCGAAAAATTGTTATGCCATGAATTATACGATTTTTGCTTAAAGGATCTGTTTTAAGGTCTTTGTGAACATGTCGCTTTGTGACAAATGTCTTTATATTGAATTAATTTTCTCCGTAACACATAATACAAGTTGATAAAGTAATATATAGAGGCTGTTGCATTATGTGAGGGATTTTTACAGATCCCTCATTTATTATTCAGAACTAGCGAAACTATTTGGAACTAGCCAAATCAGTGGAGAACTTCACATTCATCACAAGGGCAGATAACCTAAGGCAAAGGACAAAGTCTTTGGTGTGGTATTTCAAGGAAGGCTAGTACTCTGTATCAGCCAATAAAATCCAAATTTTGATCAGCCACTTATTTGGAAATTGTTATGAAGCATAACCTTACCTGGAACTAGCCAAATGACTGTATCTGATCAATTGTGCCAGCTTTAGTGTTCAGACAACAAAATTCACTTGCCTACACCTATATGCTTATGTGTGTGCAGGGTTGGAGCATGGGCATGTCACTATGACTTTGAGGATTCAAAATGTTCTTGGTATTTTTGCAGCTAATAAAAATTGTCCAGATAATTGAGGAGTGTGGGTCAAAAATATTTCAGTCATTATAAATAAAGATAAAGAGACTTAAATAAAAGGTTGCATATAAGAATTTAAGAAATAGACAACATAAGCTGTGTAGAGCTTTTAATGCTTATAAGTTCTTTCAACAGCTAGCCCTACTGGAATGTCCAACAGAACCATGATCAAAATCAAGATTTGTGATCTAGTTTTGCTAAGTTTTTACTATATATATGTGTACAGTATAATAATTACTATATTTTTTATGTCTAGTCCCATATAATTCACATCTTAGAATTTTTTGCTGTTATTATTTAGCCCGGTTTCATGTATTTTCGCGTTACTAATGGTAAAACGTTTCATCATAACTACTTACAGAGACAAATGCTGAAAATAATCCTGAAGTCATCTAAATTATTATCTGAGCATTTATTTTATGTACAAATAATGCAGTTCTTTGGTTTTGATTTGTGAAAGCATTTGTGTAAACAAGCCAACCATGTTGCCGCCATTTTGAACCAAAAGCCATGTGACTTCGCGTTAATTAAATTTTTGGCAGAAAACCATCATGTAATTGTAATGTGATTTTTGCAAATTTTGGCTATTTTCAAAATAAAGTACGGATACCGTATTAATCCGCCTATAAGACGATTTGTTTATAAGACCGGGGCTGTTTTTGGGCCCTTCCCAGGCAGGATTTTGCTTTTACTTAATTATAAGACGGGTTTAAAAAGTCGCCTGTCGGAGACATTCCCTGCCACTCAGAAATTCCTAAAGTACATGACGACATCGGCGATGATTGGTCAGATTTGTAAGTGAATTTATCACAGAGCAGCAATTAAAAAAACTTCCAACACCACTTACAAACATGCATACCCTATTTAACTGTGTATAACACACACCTTATTTACCCAGAAAACGTTTATAAAAATCCGATGTGTATTATTTATAGGAACACCAAAATCGGGACAGAAATCGCCAAGATAATCGGTCGCGAAAACTCATGACATTCACGATCGCCCGATAAAAATGCGAAATAGAATGATTGCTATAAGATATTCATGATTTTTTATACCTATCTCGCCCATACCAGGATTCTGGCAGCTCAAAACAAGCAACTCGATCTGATTTGCAGTAATTTGATATCCTTTTCATGTCCATGCTCTTTTTGTTTACGCTTTTTTATTTTGCTGATCATGTGATCTCTTCAAAGGGAAACAACTCAAACAGGCATATGCATATGAATCTGTATTGATTACTGGACTTTGACAAGACTCAACCGTAACTTGAATAAATCAGCCTGCACAACTGATTTATTGTAGTTCAAAATAGGAAATAAATTTGGTAGAACATAAATATTGGCACGAACGATCGTACATTGAAAAAATAAAAAAGTATTTAAGTTTATGCAATTATTAAAATTATTGATAATAAACAAAACCAACTGGGCTTTTGAGGTAGGTAGACTGGTCATTTGCATTTTATCTTTTATTTTCTTACCATATGTTTTTCTTTTCTTTTTTTTTTTCTTTTTTTTATTTAAACTTTTCTTCCAACTTACCAAAAAAATTGTTTGAAATAAACAATGTTTATGATAAAGAAAATCAAACTACCAGCATACATCTGTGCACTTAATTGATTAATTGGCAGTCAGAATGACAACTAGTTGACTTTAGTTGTTGTTTGCATTGCCCTGAGGCACTGAGTTGATAATTTCACGTCTCAGGTAAGAAAGTGACACAAAGAAGGTGTTAATTATGAGAACACAAAAGAAATAACTACATTTTTATTATCATAGCGTCTGCAGTGGGGAAGCAAAGAACTGCCTACACTACATCAAGTTGCCTGAGGCCCATGGTAACAGAGCTGCACAACGAAAATTCAGTTAGCATTATCGTAAATTCGGCATGTTTCTACTCTAAACCTTCCGAGTTCGGCCATTTTCAACTCAATCCTAGTGAAATTTGACACTTAGTATCTGGTAACTTAGTAAATAACGCACGTATAAATTCTTCGTGTTTTACATAGGAACATCTCTTTTTTTTTATTTCAAAACTATTTAGCAAATATTCAGTGCGTGTTATACACGGGTGCGAGTAATACACAGAAAAATTCGGTACTTCACCTACAAAATTACCTTGCTGCTATTTCTGTCAAGTGACGAAGGTAAATATTATATCCTTCTACCGGTTTTGAAGATCGGCATTTTCCGTGACCACGTGGCACCACCGGACTTTGCCGAAAATACCGATATGGCCAAAGATCTTGATTATAAGACAGGTCTGGATTTTTGGGGGCCTTTTTTTTTTTTTGGAAAAATCCCCGTCTTATAGGCGGATTAATACGGTACCTTAGATTTGATATTTTCATAGAAAAAATAAGTTAGTCTTAGCTGTAAAAATTGATTTAATAGATATAGGTGTAAATGTCATTAAGGACTGTTATCACCACAGTCAATATATTTCTTTTCTAAGCGGAAATCACAAAACAACAGTGTATTTCTGAAAACAAACCTTGCCCACTAAAGCGTGACTTTGTATCTAAAACATCCAGCAGGTAGGTGGCGCTGCCGTTTATTTTCATTGAGAAATCAGTTTAACGCAATATTGAATTTAACGCAAAAATACATGGAGTATATTACTTTTATTCACACAGACTATTTAGGCCGACAAAATTAATCAGATAATTGATTAACTGATCTATAAATTCCACAAAAATGATTATCATTACAGATGTCTTATAATCAATGAGACGCCACATTTTGCGGCATCCCATCTGGGTCTACACTGTTTGCTCAGGCCTATTTGACCAAATACATACAGTAAAGTATAACATGGGAAGAGTCCTGCTCAGACAGACAAGTAAATTGACCAAATCTTTTGTGATAAATAATCGATCACAATGACAGGAGTGATAATCGACCAGATTAGCCAGCCTTAGAGTCTATTTATACATTGTATTTGCTGTATGATGATTCTAGCGAATAAAAAGAAAAGAAAAAATGCAACAATGTATCCATTTAAAGATATTGCCTCCAGATTTGTGGGACTTTTACCCAACCCGATCACATGATGAACAGGCCCTGCCTAAGGCAACTCTGCCCTGGAGACTATAGGCAGCCCAACTACTTCGCTGGCCCCGATGGGCTGGGGCCGTGGTCTGCGGGCCGTGATTTCTGAATACCCGATAATCAATGCACGCCGGTAATAGGTACCAAGTTACGCTACACTGCCGGTCACAGGAGCTTGACATTGGATAATTTCTACCTATAGGGCCTGTCCTTTGAACCTTCGATTAGTTCATAATCGTAAGGACAGGCCCTATAAGTAGAAATTAGCAAACGTCAAGCTCCTGTGCTACCGGTTGCCTACATGAAATGCACTTTACGGCATCAGGAATTTTGCTGAAGAACTGAACAAGTATCTGTTGTTGTTTTTCGCGAGCGACACACCATGGATTTCAAAAATGCAGGTAAAAGAAGCTTTCATGTCTGTAGCCTCGCGAAAAATAAACTGTTCGACAGCCGGTAGATTCTAGTAAACAAGCTGGTTGTCATACGACAACACACACAGTTGTCGCAACACCCAGAAGGTCGGAAACCAGACACGTATTGCTGAGCACTTTCATTGGCTGACTGACATCACATGTCTCAGTCGAAACACTCGGTGTTATTCGCTTTAATCATTGTGACTTTTCAGGCCATGGCAAGGGTCCGTACACACAATTCTGTTCTATTCCATACGTGTTATCATTTGACGCCACCATCGTGGCTGCTTCTTCGCGGCTGCTTCTTCGCAGCCACGAGGCAGTGTCGCTACAAGAAAATGCATCTGTATTATTGCAAGGAAGTATCCATCAAAGAGATGGGATATTTAGTCCTGATTCAAGAGGGCGTCAATGCCTACCATGTTGTTTAGTATTATTGGTGAAAGCTGTACAGAAAAGGATCTGTACCAACAAGTTGAATGTCAACAACATGAATGAAATTCTGTTTGCAGGAGATAAATTATACAAGTATGCAAAAAAGAATGCCAAGACATATCATGACTATTTAGAGCCATGTGATTTGCCATCTTATTTTTCACTTGACAACCAGCATTATCCCTGGAAAGTGGAAAAAAAAAAAAAAAAAAAAAAAAAAAAATACATTTTCAGGAAATTTAAATATCTTATCCTCAGTGGAGTGTCCTTTCCTTGATTTAGAGACAGGACTCGCTATGACTTTCTCATTCAACCCATATGCAGTCTTCATTTGCAACGGCTTTTCTATTGCATTATTGGAACAAGGTGACTGTTTCTACCTTTTTGAGTCACATGCAAGAGCTTCAGATGGAATGCCAAATGTTAATGGCAAAAACATTTTGTTAAAGAAAACAAATATAACTGGCATTTTCCTTACATTTGCGTAGATTGTTTAGTTCTGATAATTCCTTTACTACAACAGTGGTGAGTCAGTTTGATTTGCATTCGCTCTGTATATCTCATGTTTGCAGGGAGACCATAAAATGATACCAATGAGCTGGGTTTCAAATTTGTGACATAACTACCTATCCTCCTTTACAAGAATGTATTTCATTTGAGTTGTGTCCATCACAGCCTTATGCTTCCTTCCAGCTTGCTGACAGCTTAAATGAACACAGTTCCGCATTACTTGATTCACCCCTTATATGTGAAGAATTGCAAACCTCCCTGAATAAGAAACGTAAGTTAAGTGACACATCAAAAGATGGTTTGAGCAGTAAGAAATTTAAAAACAAAGAAAGTGCTATAGTCACACAGTTTCACAAGTTGGTGTCTTGTGTCCCCAGTACATATGTACAAGTTGTTGTCAAACATTTTTCAGACATTCTGATGTTAAATTTGATATTCAGGGTCTAAAGCCTGAGATGAAAAGACTCTGTACGTTAGGACATAAAAGTGTGGAGGATAAGGAATGGATCTGTCAACAATGTGCTAATAGTTTGAAGAAAAATAACTTGAACAAATATCTTCCTTTTTGTCAAGCCCGCTTGCGCTGAGCAAGACATAGTCACCACAGCTGCATTTAAGTGTATATTAGTGAGTCCATCCGTATTTGTCCATCCTAGCTAGAAATTTTGCATGCAGAATCATCTTTCAGTGTAGTTTGAAATTTCTCCAAGACTTGGCCTTGAGGTCAGATTTGTCAAGGACATGCACTTACCAGCAGAATTTAAGAGTTTTTAAAGAAAGTCTTCTATTCAGGAAGTGCAATGCCCAGATGCTTGATATATTCCATAGAGCTCCATCTTATGGTGTAGTATTGGTAGCATTGGAATGTCGTCTATCTTCTTTGCATGTATTGTGTAAAATTGCATAGAAAATACACAGCACTCCAGTAGTACTTTACAAGCTAGCAGACTCTTAGGACTATCAGTCCTTTGATTTTGTCAGGACATCAAACGCTTTTATATGTCTATGACAAAACTAATTATCAATGGTTTAGGTTATTTTTTCTTCCCAGCAGTTTTATGCAAACTCTGTATTATTTTATTGCTTGACTAAAAATTCGTAATACAATTAGTCTAGCAATAGTTTTAACCATTATGTTTGTCTATACCTTTTTCTTCTAATGGATAACTGAGTTATAGTTAAGTTAACTCCATCTACTTTTATTATCTCCCCTTCTTTAATTTGATCAAAGGGGAATAATTATACAACATTATGGTTATTTTAAGTCTATGTCTGTTCATCGGAAACTGTCCTATCACTCCAATTAACAGAATCTAATTAGTTTATAATTCTAATAGCTTAGACTATTACGATTAGATAGCTTCACATGTCTAGAATTTTATCCAAAATATCTACATATGTCAGTTATCTATAGGAAACTCCACCGAGTAGACTTTTCCTTATCCCTAGATAGACTACTTACAGTGTATGGTCTTGGCTTTTTGTTTTACAAATTTTGTTTTGAAAATATTATTTCTATATTCCTAGCTTACTTTGCGATGGAATATTTATGTTATGTCTCAATGACTCCTTTTTCTTTTTGAAGCCAATTGTTTCCCAAAAAGAAAAAAAAGGGAGGGGGGGGGGGGGGGCAATGTTAGGTCTCTGAGACTTAAGAACTGGCTTCCTCTAGAGTCTACTATTATATATAAGGTTGTTAGATCATAACACCTTAAAGATATGCTATTTTGTGAATCTAGATCATTCTTTCTATTAAATATAGAATTAGAATGTATCTGATTCCTTAGAGTTTCCTGAGTCTTTAACCAGAAGTGGTGAGATATTATTGGTGTTAGAATTAGGAGAGCACCTCCCTCCTATTCTGCAAATTTTAGCACATTATCTATAGGTTAATTAATGTATTATGAAGTTAAAATGAAGTTTTTTTAAAAGTAAAACATATTTTAACGAGTAATACTTAACCTATAGATAATCAATTATCTCCCTCTGCCCACCCTCGCTTATCTCTCCTAATTGTGTCTATTGTTTTACACATAAAAGAAACTGACACGTGATCAATTGAGCGGGAAGAGTTACGTCACACAGGTAACTGCCTAAGGGACCTTCTGGTTTAAGACTTTAATTAACGACTGAAAGGTCATTTTTTCTGTGGAAGGTGTGAAAACAGAAGAGAATAGCACATTATCTATAGGTTAAGTATTACTCGTTAAAATATGTTTTACTTTTAAAAAACTTCATTTTTTGTTGCAGGGCAGTGAATTACCAGGAGCCTTATCTGAAGAAGAGCAAAACAAGCTTAAGCAGACATTCCGAAAACTTGACACAGATATGGATGGGTAAGAACAATTATATCACAGTTTGAGCAGAAACATAAAACGTTTTCTCCATGAAATCAGTTTTTATAACTTCTCTTTAGAATCACTATATCTACTCTAAGCATTCAGAAAAATATGCCTGAGCAAACAATGTAGATCCTTAAGGAGCAGGTTGGTCAGGGTCTATATCGTTTGTATTCTGTCACAAAAGTTAAGACATATCATCAGTTAGTCGAACAGACTTGTTTAGGCTGTAGAATGCGTTTGCTGATATGAGATAAGGTGCCAGAATATTTAGGATAAAATACATATGTTAGATGACAGTGGTTTGTTGGAGAAATAAAATAATTATATAGTGGAAAAATGAAATAAAAAACAATACCAATATGTTTTAGCTGACTTTTTCTCTGGAAGTACAAAAGATTAGCTTAACCCTTGTCCTGCTGAGCTCAGATATACCCTGCCTTTGCAAACAGTGTAGATCCAGATCAGTTGGCTTCTGAAGAAGCCAACTGATCTGGATCTGCACTGTTTGCCATCAAGTATGTGAATTTACAGCAACAATTCTGATCAAGCAATCTGATTGGCTGAAAATTAGAAGTAGGTGTGGCATCTTAATTTATTCAGCAGGAATAAAAGGGTTAATGGTACAATATGTTCCTGAATTTTAATTACCCTAAGTATTTCAAAACCATAACTCACCATACTTGTCCTAAAAATTGAGGAAGTTTATTGCACATTTCGGCTATGTGTTTAAAAATTTTGCTGAATTTTGAACGGTGCAGACTATGATTTAAGAGGTAATAACCAGGTCAACAGTGTTTGCTCACACATATCAGTTCAAACACTGCTGTGCAAGTTAATAAATTAAAAAGTGCTTCTAATGTAAAATATTCAGTTGAAATTGAAAAAAAAGGGGGTGTGTTTTGAGAAAAAGATCTTCTTTATTTGCCAGCACCATCTGATCAGTGTCTCAGTAGTCTACTTGCAGAATCATGGGATACATACACATTAGTATACAGTAATGTGGTCTGATGCTGTATATCACATTGACTGGCGATTCCGAGATCACATGCATGTGTTGGGTGTGCTCCAGAGATGGGAATGTACATGAAACATGTTATTGCAGTATTGTGTTTATTGTATACCCTGAAAATTAATCCTTTAAGCACTATTCACAGCAGCAGTAGATAGCATTCTTTTTTATTATCATTATTATTTACTGAGAAAATAAAGCCTGACATTTCATGTGAACCATTTGCATTGAAGACAATTCACATGAAATGTCAAGCCTTATTTTCTCAGAAAATAATAATGATAATAAAAAAGAATGCTATCTGCTGCTTGGAGCATGTCACTTCAATGTCATGACATCAGCATAAACAAGTCTTGTTTAACATGCTACTCTAAACTGTAAATTTTTAATAGGCTTTCTACCATTTCAGTCATTTGTTGTATAGCCAGTTACAATCCCAGTTACCCAAACAGTTTTCACAGACCCAGGAGAAGTTTATCAAACTGGTCTATGATATAACCAGTTCTTGTACCTTCTTTGGTGTGGATGAGTTCATGACTATGTCATATCTTACAAATACTGTTACAAGTCTCAGGTTAGTACATAAAATATAATCTGTCAAGTTTATAATGTATTTACTTAGATTTATATTTCAGGTAGAAATACTTAATGTTAGCATGCTGGGAAAAAGTTTCAAAGGATAACATTTTGAAATGTTTTTTTTCTTATTTATCCCAGAAAATTGGGTTTGACATTTCATGCAAACTGTTTCCTTAAGATATGTCTAACCCTATTTTCTGAGAAAAATATCACTTTGTCTGCTGAATATTCCCAGAGTGGTAAAGGTGAATATTCCCAGAGAGTGGTAAAGGTAAATATTCCCAGAGAGTGGTAAAGGTGAATATTCCCAGAGAGTGGTAAAGGTTAAGCTATTGTTGCTGAACATGCTCACCCACCCGTGAGACAGAATCTCCCACATTTAGAAATTTATTATTATAATATTTCTGGAAAATATTGCATGTAATCTTACACATTCTGTCCATGGTTATCTAGTGTTTACAGCAGTTAGTATTAAAATGTCTGCATGTTTACCTGTGTTTGTGCCATCTTGATCTTTTTTATGACCAAGACACCCATGGGTTTCTGTTGGTTTGAATAAAAAATGACAAATTCAGATCACAGTTGTTGCTAATAGGTGGGTCCATATTTATTAGGGGAAGCTGTTTAAATAGAGGTGACAGTTTTACTCTGTTTATTCATAACTATGATCTGTGTGGTGGAAAGTGAAACCTGCAATCAGAACAATGCATGAAATGAACACCAGTTAGTCTTTGTTTAACCCTTGTCTTGCTGAACTTGGATATACCCTGCTTTTGCAAACAGTGCAGATCCGGATCTGCACTGTTTGTCATTCTGTATGTAAATTTATATCAACAAACTGGATCAAGTAATCTGATTGGCTGAAAATTGGAAGTGGGCATGGCATCTTAATTTATTCAGCAGGACAAGGGTTAAGGGCAGTGGATACACATTTAGAGGAGGTAACGATTTCAAAATTATTTTGCCTCCCTTCTGAAAAGTGGTCTGCTCTAAAAATAGAGTTAGTTCCCCTGCTCTGACAAGTTTGATAAGATTCTTCAACAAATATTGATAGTACCTGATATTGCTGATATCTGTAGTATAAACAAAACTGAAAGTAGAAATTGTTTTTTTATAGTGTATTCTCAGAGAAAATCATCTGCAGCCGAAGAAAGGTTCAGGGAAAAAGGCTTCCAACCCGTAACTTCACATTTCCTGTTTATTTTCAGCATATTATAAGGGAGTTGTTAAATTGTTTATAAACCGAGCAAATATTGTTTTCTAACCTTTTTTACAAGTGGGAAACACCATGCAAAAGATGTTTTTTTGGGCATAATGTGGACAGCAAAGACACATATCAGCCTGTGCATCCATGCAGTCTGATCAGGGCCTTCACTGTTCACTAACAGAATAACTGGATACTTCAGAATGTATGAATGGAGAGCAATTAAAGGCCAGGGCCCTGTTGTTCAGAGCATCGTTAGCTTAACAAGCTCGTTAGTGGTCAAAATGTTAAGTGTTCCTGAAAGAACAATATCTAATTCACAGGTATTTTTGCTGAAAAATTGTGAGTAGCTTTTGCAAATGCAAAAGCTACCCACATTTATTTTTCAGCAAAAATATTAGCCTATATGCCATATTTAATGATCAAAGTTTTAATGATACATTAACTAATGATATCATTGGTTTTGAACAAATGGGCCCTGGATGATACTTAGCGCATGCACAGGATCATCTGATTCTGCATATTTTGTGCATGTTTGAAGACACTTTTTTGCTTGATGTGGCCCAAGTGTTTTGGCATGTAAAGGCACTTTATTTTGTTGAAAATTTTGAAATAAAAAAACAAAAGAAAAAAACAAAACAGAATATGAAAAAACTTAGTAAATTGTATCCATTTCAGTACAGTACAGGAGTTCTGACTAGACTGGCTGAAGTCTCCAGTGACTAAATTTTTTTCTCATAATCCTCTTTGATAATCCACTACGATAAAACCCAAAAAAATATCATGACTATAAAGGCTGGTCACTAGAGACTGGTGACCAGCCTTTATAGTCATGATATTACTTTGGTTTTATTTTAGTGGATTATTAAACAGATTATAAAAAAAAATATTTTGTCACTAGAGACTGCAGCCAGTCTAGAGTTCTGACCAGTCTTTGATTTATTTTTATTTTTCAGTGGTCCTGTATTGCAGGCTTATGATACTATAGATTTCTACACTCTTCGAGAAGTTATCCTGAAGTATGTTGTAAGTATGAAGAGTATTTAGTAATATAAAATGTTATATATGAAAAGCAATTTGTGACATAATCTTAAAAAATTTGCTTATTTCCTATGGTCCTTGGCAACAAGGGCCCAGATGAGCCTGCACATTGACACAATTTGCTCGGGGTCTTCTTAATACCTTGTCCTGCTGAACCCGGGTATACCCTGTTTTGCAAACAGTGTAGGTCCAGATCAGTTGGCTTCTGAAGAAGCCAACTGATCTGGATCTGCACTATTTGCCATCAAGTATGCCAGTTTATAGCAACAATCTGGATCAAGTAATCTGATTGGCAGAAAATTAGAAGTGAGCCTGGCATCTTAATTTATTCAGCAGGACAAGGGTTAATTAACAGCTTACAGAAACTTTTGATACTGTACATGTATATTATATCAGAAAAGGCCGTGGTGAGACTGTGCAGAGAAGTACAGGTTGATCTGGGCCTTTATTATTTACATATTGAGGAACGGATACAGTTTCAAGCCAGACAACTCTGTTAAAACTGTTTTGCCTTCCTCCTGAAAAGGGGTCTACTCTAAAAAGAAAGAATTTGCTCCTGTTGGGAGCAAATTCTTTCCTTTTTGAAAAGACCCCTTTTTAGAAGTGACTTGGTGTGTGCGAACAGGAAGTCACAAACAGGAAGTCACAAAATTTGTTTCCCTTGTATACACTGGGGTGAATCTACCAAGTGTATCCAGTCCCCACAAGGCCCTTTTCTGATATTGTGCATTACATAATCATATATGTCTACACTGAAGATCAGCAAACATATCCTCTGGGTATTATTTGGCTCATACAGAACATTCATTGCTCCAGGTAAGGCACTATTTTTTTTCAACCAAATAATGTCAGCAGTGTCCTGTATCTCCATGGAAACATGTTATGGCCTGTTATTAGATTTGCCTTATCATGGTGCTTCTAATGAGTACCCACTGCATGTTTTTGTTGCAATATAAGAAAAAATATATCACCAGATACCCCATTTAAGTGGAGCTTTGAATTGCTTGCAGAGAAGTGCCCGACATGACTGATGTGGAGCTGAATAGAGTGCATGGGTATTGCCTGGCTCTTCAGGGCTTATGTCTGGCTGAAGTTGCATCTCTTATAAATAAGTAATGGGGTTTATCAATGTCTCCATGTACAGTTTGGTGTACTGTATTAACATTTATTATCAAGACAACTTTTCCATATGTGTCCTACAATTTGAACAATCTAAAAATTGATGGGCTGAGTGCCAAACAGTGTAGACCCTGATCAGGTGCTGCATTCTACAGCATCTGATCTGGGTCTTCACTGTTTGCCCAGGCCTATGTGTCCCAGTACTAAGGGTGAATACAGTGAACCCTCTTTACAATGACAGCATTTGTTTCCAAAGATATTGCTATTAAAATGAATTTGCTATTATAAAGAATTCTTAATGAGTCTGAATACTTTGGGCAAACATGGTAATTATTTGTTGCAGGAACTGTTCCAGTCTGTTGATAGAAGTCACAAGGGTAAAATCTCCCTCAGCTCATTACAGGATATACTAAGTGCAGCATTAGTCATAGATCTGAAAGCAGATCCTCAGAGATGGGCACACATAACTGATCTTATAGCCCCGGTAAGTTTTACAGCATCAAATACATTACGAAAACAAGCCTATTCAAATATACTGAAAATTTTACCACTAAAAAAAAATAAAAAAATTTTCAGATAAAAATTCTGATATTTTTTTTATATTTCTGCTCAAATCATAGATTGTGGGTACTCGTTAGAACTGCCTCGGTGAGGCGGTTCTAACGAGTACCCACAATCTGTGTTTTGAGCAGAAATAAGAAAAATAATGTATACCCCTGTAAACCCCAGTTTTACTGTTTAAAAGTGGGGTTTATGGGGGTCAACATTATATAGGCATGTTTTCGTGATGAGTTGATTCCCAGGTTTGGTTGTTATGCTTTAATACACTGAATAGAAAGCCACATCTTGCAAATTATCTCTTGCATACGGTAATTTACAAGAAAGACCAAACCCATTTTACTAGGGAAGATAAGAAAATAACATAGAGTGCTTATTGTATCTGAGATATCATAGGGTTTATGGTTTGTTACCTTACATTTCAAACATAAAAGATTTTGTAGTTATTTAATGTCAGGCATATTTTTGTCTTTTTAATTTAGTGAATTGCTATCTGTATGCTCCGTTTTATTTAAGTTTTAAGTACTTTAAAAAATGTTTGTGGCTGTATAGTTGGCAGGGCCAGTTTTCACTACATGTATGTGTAGAAACTTAAAATCTTAACATTGAAAATCAGCAAATGGATTTTCAAATAGCTTTGCAAGAATGCTTCTTGGATTACCCTTTGTAAAACTTGTTCAGGCTGTTTTGATTCATTAAAAAAAAACAAAAAAAAAACAAAAAAACATGACCACCAGGAGGTAGGGCCGATATTCCCTATGTGTCATATACAGAAAACTTTAAGAATCTTCTTGAATAAAACCAGCAGCTGGATTTTCAAATAACTTTGCAAGAATACTCATTATTTCTTTCTGTCAAATCTGGTCAGTTTGCCAGAGTTTCAAGCAGAATTTTATAATTTCCATTGCTGACAGTGAAAACATGTATAAAACATCATTTGGGCCATATCAAGCAAAAATGTGTCTTTGAACATGTGCAAAATGTACAGATTCAGATTCTTCCTGTACATGTGCAAAGGCTTATCCGAGCATTTGCTCTCCATTGGTACATTCTAAAGTGTCTTTGAACATGTGCAAAATGTACAGATTCAGATTCTTCTGTACATGTGCAAAGGCTTAGCCGAGCATTTGCTCTCCATTGGTACATTCTAAAGTGTCTTTGAACATGTGCAAAATGTACAGATTCAGATTCATCCCGTACATGTGCAAAGGCTTATCCAAGCATTTGCTCTCCATTGATACATTCTATAGTGTCTTTGAACATGTGCAAAATGTAGATTCAGATTCATCCCGTACATGTGCAAAGACTTATCCGAGCATTTGCTCCCCATTGGTACATTTTATAGTGTCTTTGAACATGTGCAAAAAAAGTACAGATTCAGATTCATCCCGTACATGTGCAAAGACTTATCCAAGAATTTGCTCTCCATTGATACATTCTATAGTATCAAATGATTCTGTTAGTGGACAGTGAAGGCCCTGATCAGACTGCACTTATGTGCAGTCTGATCTGGGCCTTCACTGTCCACACATGCTCTGAAGGCATATTTTCACCTGTTGGGGTTCATTTTATTCTTTTTCTTTCAGTCTGAAACAGGCCAAATCACCAAGATAGAGTTTCTTGCCCATATTCCATACTTCCAAACCCTTGTTCACAAATGATATTAGGTGTGAGAAATTTGATCTGCCAAGAACAATGAGAAGAGGATCCTACATTGCCTGTTAAACACTGCGATGCAGAAGTCTTCAAAGAAAGCCATATTTATACAGGCTGTGCTGATTACACGTACTACAGTTGTGATTATTTTATCAAGAGCTTAAAGCATCGAAGATGGAAAAAGAGAAAGATCAGCAAATTCCTTAGGATTAAAACACTATCATGTGACATGGACATTGTTTCAGATAAATTTGAAATTAGTCAAAATTTATTTTAGATGAATGAAACTTCTGTTTGTGTATGCAGCAGCAAATTCCTAAAAAGTTTACTAGTAAACACCATCATGTCAGATGAATGTTGTTATTTCTTCAGATAAGTTTGAAATTGGTCACAAGTTATCTCTATGAAATGAAAGTTTTTGAATATGTATCCAGCAGCAAATTCCTTACAATTTTGTAAATACCATCAAACTTAGTCAAAAGTTGTTTTTTTTTATGAAATTTTATGTATATGTCTGCAACATGAGAAAAAGGCCCCCATCAAATATGCAGGCACGTTCACCCAATCTAATCGGGATCTTCATTGCCCGCTTACTGAATTATTGCATACTGTCAACCTTATGGACCAACAGAGCAGAGAAGGGCCTGTTCATACTGCTCAGGTGCACAGGCTTATCTAGGTCTTTGCTTTTGGCTTACGGCAAAGAACAAAAAAATCAAACGTTTATTTTCTATAATTGTGCATGCAACATATGATGGGCCGTATTTATTGCTCCAAATAAGGCACTCTTTTCTTATTTCTCCATGAAAACCTTGTGGGTTCTCATTAGAAACATCTCACCATTTTGTGGGGAAATATGAAAAATTTTAATCTGGATACCCCTCTATCTGCAGCTCTGCATACAGTGGTTATTTTTAAACTTAATTGCTATTTTTTTTATTTATTTTTTTTTTGTGTTTTGTACTGTTGTAAGTGCAAACAAAAACAGGTGATGTAAGGTGCAGGACAATATCCTTCTGTTTTCATCAAAAGTGAACAGCAGATGCCCCCAGATCAGGGCCGTCTTTGTTTGTCAGTTATGGTAAATGTCCTAAAATTCTGAACACTTCATTCCATTCTTTTGGGGGCTAAATTTTGCTTTTTATGTAGTTAGTTCTTAAAATACTTAGTGGAATGGCAAACAGTGTAGACCCTGATCAGACTGCTCCTTCAGGAGCAGTCTGATCTGGGTCTACACTGTTTGCATGTGCCATTTTATCAGAAACTTCAGTGTATGAAATTTTAGGACATTTACTGTATATGGTATCTGAGGCTTTCCCAGGGGTTATTCGGAGTAAGACTTTGTAAACATGCCCATTTATTTTCAGGGAACAAGGGAACAGTGGCAAATATTTTAATTAGCAAGGGAACAAAACTAAATTTTGGTAACAGAGAACATAGAAATTTTAAAAATCACTTATGGAACAAGGGAACATGGCCGATTATTTTTAGGGAACAAAGGAACATGGTACCCCTCAACGAGGGCCTTGTATCTGTACAAGATTGATCCTGTAATATGGTATGAGTGGGTGATAGGGTGGTAAGAGCCTGCTATACTTGCAGCAGATGTGGGATAGGGGCATGTTAGTACTGCTTCTGTTTCTGCACTATCGTTCAGTTTTTCCTTCATCCCCCCCGTTTCTATTTTACTCTTCTCCACTATCTCTTCTATTTACTTTTCTTACATTCTCTGGGAAACAACACAGAATGACCACAAGAGTTGATGTGTTGTTAAAAATAAATCAAAATCAAACATTTTGTATGAATCCTCTGCAAAGCAGAGCATTCTCTTGAAATGTCAAGCCTTATATATATTCTAGGAAAATTTAAAAAATGGGATGCCATTTGCTACAATTCTGAATGGCACTATAACTGTTAAGCTAGAAAAAAACACCAGTATTACTACACTAGAACCTCTTTAAAAGACGGATTGTTGTAAGATGGTTTGTTATAAGATGGTTATAAGACAGTTTCGGATATGAGACGGTTTAGAGGTGGACCCAAAATGTGTTGTATCCAAACAAAAATGTATAGATTATATAGAAAAATGACCATAACTGGTCACTGGATGGTTTTTTAAAAATCCATCCTTTAAAATAGTGATGTCCGGGCGAGCCGGCTTGTGCGTCGTCCGAGGTTTACCTTTTGGTTAACCTTTTTTTCAAAGTTATATGTTACTTTTATTCTTCAGTGGATTGCTTTCATATTCGGTAGAGATGAAAAGGAGGACCAGTAGGCATGTTGCATGCAAGAGAGATAACTCTTACTTTCTTTGTTATGTACTAATCTCCACTGATGTCCGAGGTTTACCTTTTGGTTGACCTTTTTTCAAAGTTTGTTAACTTTATTCTTCAGTGGATTGCTTTCATATTTGGTAGGGATGAAAAGGAGGACCAGTAGGTGTGTTGCTTACAAGAGAGACAACTCTCACTTTCTGTTATGTACTTATCTCCCCTGATTCCTAGGTTTACCTTTTGGTTAACCGTTTTGAAAAAGTTATATGTTAACTTTATTCTTCTGTGGATTGCTTTCATATTTGGTAGGGATGAAGAGGAGGACCAGTAGAGGTGTCACATGCAAGAGACACAACTCTCACTTTCTTCCTTATGTACTTATCTCCCCTGAAGCAGAAATCTTGTGCAGGCCATAACCCCCATACTGTTTGAGATAATTTGATAATATTTGGTAGGGACATATATCAAGTCAAGTAGGAGTGTCGCTTGCAAGAAGGACAACAATGCTTTGTTACTCCCCTGAAGGAATTTCTAAGCCAAATTCTTTTGCACTTCATAACTTCTTAATGGTTTGAAATATTTTGATATTTGGTAGAAACATACCGGTAGATAAGGACCAGAAGATGTGTCATGTGCAAGAGAGACAACTCTCACTTTCTTCCTTATGTACTTATCTCCCCTGAAACCGAAATCTTGTGCAGGCCATAACTCCTATACTGTTTGCGATAATTTAATAATATTGGTAGGGACATATATCAGGTCAAGTAAGAGTACCGCATGCAAGAAGGACAATTGCTTTTTTTTCTGTTTTTCTAGTTATCTCCCCTGAACAGATTTCTAAGCCAAATTCTTGTGCACTTCATGACTTCTTAATGGTTTGAAGTATTTTGATAATATTTGGAAGAGGCATAAAGGACCAGTAGGCTTTTTTACTTGCAAGAGAGACAACTCTGACTTTCTTTGTTACATACTTATCTCCCCTGAAGCTGAAAGCTTGTGCAGCCAAAATTGTTTTTTTTTTTTTTGTTTTTTTTCACTTATGCAGGTTGTAGCTTTTTGCGTGTGAAAATTGATTTTGTTTTCACTTATGCAGGTTTTAGCTTCAGTGGCTGAGCCTCTTCTATATACTTACCAATGACCACATCAGTGTCCAGCATTTGTTTGATAAAAATAGTATTTTTGGACAGGCTTTTCATGGAAAAATTCTGTCCTTTAAAATAGTGATGTCCTGACGGTCAGGCGTCGTCCGAGGTTTACCTTTTGATTAACCTTTTTGTTTTCATTTTTCTATATAATCTGCATTTTTGTTCGGACAAAAAAAGTATAGATTATGTAGAAAAATGACCATAAATGGTCATTTTTCTATATAATCTATACATTTTAACAAAAATTTATAGGTTATGTAGAAAAGTGACCATTTATGGTCATTTGTCTATACAAGCTGTACATTTTTGTTTGGATACAATATAGCTGTAAACTCGGACAGTTTTTGCTTTGGATCCCAGCAATAGTGTTATAAAGAGGTTCTGATGTAATTGTATAGTGCACTTTGAAAAACAAGCGTCTCTATTTCAACAATAAAACACCAGATAAGCTTATGCACTTTTGCAGTCAAGTTTTTATAAGCCATATTTATTGTGACAGAACAGACACAAATCAGAGTGTGTAGACTGTAACAAGAGCTTCCTGTTCGTTTATGAAATACTAGTAGGTTCCCAGTCATTTTAGTTTTACTGAATCTTTGAGTATGAGTTCAGTGTATCATTGCTGTATTATACAAGTTGTGAGAGTCCAGAACTGTGTTTTGCACATGAAATGCTAAAATTGTATCACACATATGACAGATTCCGAGACTGCATTTATCCAAACATGGAATGCTAAGTCACATATATGGCTGAATGGGTGGTGGGGTGGTACCCTTTCCTGCTGTAACTTTTGGAGAGTTGACCCTGCCTTCTTTGGCTTTTAGTAGGAATGTCCTTTCCTCACTTGAAGTAAGTTCAGGGGTTGGGGCCTTTTTCTTAACTACCCCATTTTTCTTTTCTTTCTCCCTTTCTCAGGAAGGCATCTGAACATAGCTGAAAATTGTGGACAGGGCTGTTGAACCTCAACTTAAACAAACAAATGTGGATGATTTCAGAACAACATTTAGTTTAACATGAAATACCATAACCTGTTAACACTAGTTCTTAACCCTTGTTCTGCTGAATAAATTAAGATGCCACGCCTATTTCTAATTTTCAGCCAATCACATTACTTGATCCAGATTGTTGATATAAATTCACATACTCAATGGCAAACAGTGCAGATTTAGTTCACCAGGCTTCTTCAGAAGCCAACTGATCTGGTTCTATACTGTTTGCAAAGGCGGGACATATCCGGGTTCAGCAGGACAAGGGTTAAGTTTATTAGCTTTGAAAGGTTAGTGGGAATGGTAAAAATGTCAGGCCAAGTTTACAAATTATTGTTCCTTTATTTTGTTTTTGGATCATAGTGTTTTACAATCTAGTTAATATCATTTAAGTTAAAGAATTGGCATTGCATTTTGACATTGCATTTTACCTGATTTCATTTCCCATGAAAGTCAACATTATAGGTTTAGATCTATGCATTTCTGTATGTTTTTATTTGACCATATTGGACCTAATTACTGCCATGTGTGCTTAGGTTTTTCAAACTTACTGGGAAAATTTATGGTATAATACGTATCCATCTATACCGAGGGTACACTTAAAAAAAAGATCAGCAAAATGATGTATCTAATGATGCTTATGCGATGTTTTTGTGTTTTTTTTTTGTTTTTTTTGTTGTTTTTTTCTGATTTTCTTTATAAAAGCATATGTTGTGGGTACTCCTTTGAATTGCATCAACAAGTGGATGCAATTCAAATGGTACCCACAACATATGCCTTTATAAAGAAGTAGACAAACAGTATACTGGCTGTAATCTGAAGACTAAGGAATTGCTTGACTGTGCCCTTATAGGGGCATGTGTGGTAATTAGGTCAAATACGGTATTTTTGTTTACATAGAGAACTGTGAACTGCTTTCAAATACATGCTGTACTTTGTTATGGTACTTTGTTAAAGGCAGATGACAAGATGAATGTCAGAGAATTATTATTTGAGCTGCTTTGTGCAAAATAGCAATATACTTCAGAGGACTTGATACTCTGGGACTTCCCCATTATTTTAGAATAGTGACAACTTATTTGACTCCCCTTTTTATTTCCTGCACACCAAGTTTTTTATATAAGGGGTTTATTCTTATAGGAAAGAATTTGCTCCTAGGAGAACCAGTTCTTTACTTTTGGAGTAGACCCCTTTTTGGAAGGAAGACAAAAAACATTTTGACAGAGTTGCCTTCCCTGAAAGTGTATCCATTCCCTAGTAAAGGCCCAGATCAGACAGTCCAATCACTTCTGTCATTGTGTATACAATCAGCCTGCTCATCTACACACAGGATGATCAAAACCTTTGCTCTTTGTTTATGTGTTGAGCTGAGCATCTTGTGTTTGTCATGTAGCACATTTGAGCTTATTGTTTTAATTGCATCTTTTTGCCACTAGATGAAACATATTGCATATAGACAGTGCATCTTATGTATCATGCATGTCCTGTTACACAACTGTCCACTTGTGTTCTGTTTTCCTTCATTACAGTTTTGTTTTCATCTAGCTTTATTTATAACAACAAAACATTAATTTATGAAAATCATTTGAGTATGTATGCACCAAGAGTAATGAAAAAAAAAAAAAAAGACAAATAGCACAGATAAAAAGTCAGTTTATACTAAGAATGCAGACTTTAAGGACACATCATTTCCAGCATTTGCACAGTCTGTCCATCTTAAGATGTTTTGAATCCTTGGCTACCCACAGACAGCCATGCAAAGACTGATCAGACTGCATGAATGCCCGGGCTGATCTGAGTCTTTGCTGGACACAGATATTACGAAAACATGCCTATTCAAATATATTGAAAATTTTACAACAAAAAAGGAAAAATTAGATAAAAAATTCTGATATTTTTCATATTTCTGCTCAAAACATAGATTGTGGGTACTTGTTAGAACTGCCTTGGCGAGGTGGTTCTTATGAGTACCCACAATCTATGTTTTTTAGCAAAATAAAAATAATATATACCCCTGTAAACCCCAGTTTTACTATATAAAAAAAGGCTTTAAGGGGTCAAAATTATACAGGTGTGTTTTCGTGATGGCAACCTTGTAGGAAATGCTATGCCCCAGCTCATATGTGAGACAGCTTATTACAGTAGAACTTCAGTGGCTCGAATCCCGATGTTTCGTTTACCATGGATGAGTCGAACACGTTCTTGAGTCCGCAGAGATTTCCTCCAAATACGATATACGGATATTTTAGGGAGATTTTATTTTTAGCTCAGGGTGAGCTATTGTCATCACCCTATGTCCGTCGTCGTCCGTCGTTCGTCGTCCGTCGTCAACAATTAGTTTGTTAACACTCTAAAGGTCACAGTTTTGATCCAATCTTGATGAAACTTGGTTAGAATGTTTGCCTCTATGAAATCTAGGTCAAGTTCGATACTGGGTTACTTGGGGTCAAAAACTAGGTCACCAGGTCAACTCAAAGGAAAAACTTGTTAACACTCTAGAGGTCATAGTTTTGACTCAATCTTGATGAAACTTGCTCAATATGTTTTCCTCTATTAAATCTAGGTCAAATTCGAAACTGGGTCACTTGGGGTCAAAAACTAGGTCACCGGGCCAGATCAGCAGAAAACTTTGTTAACACTCTAGCGGTCACATTTTTGAAGCAATCGTCATAAATCTTGCTCAATATGTTTGTCTTGATGCTTTCTAGGTCAGGTTTGAAACTGGGTCACTTGGGGTCAAAAACTAGGTCACCAGGCCAGATCAGCAGAAAACCTTGTTAACACTCTAGCGGTCACATTTTTGAAGCAATCATCATGAAACTTGCTCAAAATGTTTGTCTTGATGATTTCTAGGTCAAGTTCAAAACTGGGTCACTTGGAGTCAAAAACTAGGTCACCAGGCCAAATCAGCAGAAAACCTTGTTAACACTCTAGCGGTCACATTTTTGAAGCAATCATCATGAATCTTGCTCAAAATGTTTGTCTTGATGATTTCTAGGTGAAGTTCGAAACTGGGTCACTTGGAGTCAAAAACTAGGTCACCGGGACAAATCAGCAGAAAACTTTGTTAACACTGTAGCAGTCACATATTTCAAGGAATCATCATGAATCTTGCTCAAAATGTTTGTCTTGATGATTTCTAGGACAAGTTTGAAACTGGGTCACATGGTGTCAAAAACTAGGTCACCAGGCCAAACCAGCAGAAACCATTGTTAACACTCCAGCGGTCACATTTTTGAAGCAATCATCATGAATCTTGCTCAAAATGTTTGTTTTGGTGAGTTCTAGGATATGTTTGAAACTGGGTCACGTGGGGTCAAAAACTAGGGGTCCGGGCCAAATCAGCAGAAAACCTTGTTAACACTCTAGCAGTCACATGTTTGAAGCAATCATCATGAATCTGGCTCAAAATGTTTGTCTTGATGATTTCTAGGTCAGGTTTGAAACTGGAAGACCTGGGGTCAAAAACTAGGTCACCAGGCCAAATCAGTGTAAAATCTTGTCATCACTCTAGCAGTCACATTTTTCAAGCAATCATCATGAATCTTGCTCAAAATATTTGTCTTGATGAGTTCTAGGTCAAGTTTGAAACTGGATCACTTGGAGTCAAAAACTAGGTCACTGGGCCAAATCAGCAGAAAACTTTGTTAACACTCTAGCGGTCACATTTTTTAAGCACTCATCATGAATCTTGCTCAAAATGTTTGTCTTGATGATTTCTAGGTCAGGTTCGAAACTGGGTCACCTGGGGTCAAAAACTAGGTCACCTGGCCAGATCAGCAGAAAACCTTGTTAACACTCTAGTGGTCACATTTTTCAATCAGTCATCATGAATCTTGCTCAACATGTTTGTCTTGATGATTTCTAGGTCAGGTTTGAAACTGGGTCACTTGGGGTAAAAAACTAGGTCACCTGGCCAAATCAGCAGAAAACCTTGTTAACACTCTAGCGGTCACATTTTTGAAGCAATCATCATGAATCTTGCTCAAAATGTTTATCTTGATGATTTCTAGGTCAAGTTTGAAACAGGGTCACATGGGGTCAAAAACTAGGTGACCTGGCCAATCAGCAGAAAACTGTTAACACTCCAGAGGTCACATTTTCGAAATAATCATCATAAATATTGCTCAAAATGTTTGTCTTGATGATTTCTAGGTCTAGTTTAAAACTGGGTCACTTGATATAAAAAACTAGTTCACCTGGCCAAATCAAAGGAAAACCTTGTTGATGCTCTAGAGGTCACATTTTTGAAGTGATCATCATGAATCTTGCTCAAAATGTTTGTCTTGATGATTTCAAGGTGATGTATAGTTTTCTGTCCAGTGACTCTCTTAAGTTTTTTCCATTTAGGTCAGTTTCTCAGTAATTATTGGTCCTACAGAGTGATATTTGGTACTTGTGAAGTGTTTGTGTTTAGGTCAGTTTCTCAGTAACTATTGCTCCTACAGCCAGTGATACTTAGTACATGCATACATCTTAGCATGGCCTCTTGAGTGCAGTCATCCATATTTGACCTTGACCTTTATTTCACAGTCCATTAGACATGCTACATTGTCTTACTTGTTAATATAATCATTTTGAACTTTGATCAGAATGTTTGCCTTGATCAGTTCTAGATCAGGCTCTCAAAGTACTATGTTGCTCAGGTGAGTGTTACAGGGCCATCATGGCCCTCTTGTTTTATCTTGTAAATGTATGCTGTGTGTACTCATTAGAATCATCTCTATGAGGCAATTCTAATGAGTACACACAACATACATTTAAAATATAGAACACCGAAAAGATATCCCACAATTATCTCCATTGTGCCTCCTGGTGTGGCACTAATAGTAACATTCCGAGGCTCGAACTACCACTGTCTCGAACAAATTTTCATGGTCCCAAAGGGGTTCGTGCCATCGAAGTTCAACTGTACTTAGTTGTGCAAAAGGCAGGTACCAGGTACTATATGGAACCATACTATCTAAAGTATTTAGACTGAGCGACCTGTGCAAATAGTGTAGACCCAGGTCAGATAACACAGAATTCAGCATCTGACCAGAGTCCACACTCTTTGCCACTCATATACATCAGTAGGTAGCACAATGGACTTGCTGAAATTTTAGTACAAGCATGGTATAGAGTTACAGGTCTGTAAATTTGGTATTCTCAATTTAAAGTCACATATGAAGAAGTATTTTGTTTGGTACTTTAAGTATTCAGTCAGATTGATAAAATATATATTCACAAACCTGATTGCCATTTCTCTTTCTATGCTTTACACCTTATAAATTTATGACCAAAAATAGGTCTAACCTAAGCATGTTTGCAGTGAAGCAATTTTCTTGAAAATAATTTTTATTGCTTTTCTATGAAAATTGTAATAGCTGATTCAAGTGGCATATAAGAAGAGGGCTATGAAGTGAAGTCTTAGAAGGTTAGTGATGCCCCTGTTCTGACTGGTTAAAATTTTGTCTGCCAGAAAGCAGTATTCTAATCTTAAATAAACAATTAATGTCATTCTGTTATGCTCATGATTATTGCCAGATGCACAAAGGTGATACCAGTGAAAAGGGGTTGGTTTGCATGAAAAGGGACTTTTCTGCATTGTATGACCAATTTGTGACCATCAAAAGAATTGATTCTTTCAAGGTGATATTACTGTCTCCAAACAGAAACATAAAATTCATCAAACTGAACTACATGTATCAGTCTGCATAAACAGGCTGATCAAAGCATGACATATATTCAAAAAGGGGAAAAGGTACCTTTTAGTGCATTTATGCTAACTGATAGGGGCCCAAAAGTATATAATAGCCATGAATGACAGATTATTGTTTCTTTTGAAAACAAATCATTGCAGATAGCTACTTTCACGGCATTTTACTGTTGCCTTCAAAGCCAATGAACAGGTTTCAGAAGATATTCACACTAACCTTCTGGTCTCTTTGGTTATTGAGAGACTTGGTAGCCCTGCCTTATATGCCACTTGCTCATTCAAACAATATTTTTTTGTAAATTTTGAACATCAAGTGGAACTTGCTAGAAGTGCGAAAGTACAGGAAGAGCTATAGCAGTCACCATGGCATCGGCATTGGCATTGTTAAAGTTTTTGGTTAAAGTGTTTAAAAGGCTATATCTCCTGAACCGCTAGATGGAAGTAGTTCATACTTGCCCTGATGTTAGATGGTCTGAAATTATATGCTGAGTAACCATAAGGGTTAATTTATAAAGTGTTTAGAGGCAAAGCAAGATTCAGGTGTGCTAATCTCTCCTGCAAAAAATAGTTCTTATAATAATAAAACTGTCATAAAATAATGACTTTCTGAGAGATGTCTAATGGTTGAGTAGGCAAAGAGCAGATTAAACAGAAATGCATTGCAGTCTGTGTAAAATAATTGAAAACTGGAATTACTTTTGTGAGCATGCTTTACGAATGTTTGTAATATGTTGGCCAGTGATAGTTCTGTCCAAAATGAATCAGTGTGTGGTATGCTGCATTGTTTTTATGTATCACACAGTAATCTCTTTATTACTCTGCACGCTGGGTAAAAATTTAGCAGGCCACATTTTGAAATATATTTCCCAGAAAATAGGCTTTGACATTTCATGCAAATTTTCTCCTAAGGAATGAGTTCAGAGTGTGATAAAGGTTAAAATGATGCCCAAAAATGTATCCAAACAAAATACAGTCGACTCTCGTTATCTCAAATTCCAAGGGACTCACTGAAACACTTCGAGATATCCGTACCTCGACATATCAGAGTTGAGAGAGTGAGGAAAACAATAAATTGAACAACCATATTTAACAAATGGATATGTAATTTGACTCCTGAAGTTAGAAATATATATATATAAAATAATATTTCTCCTCTTTTCCACATTATTTTGTTACCTGTTGTCATAGTTTCATGTTAAAACAGGGACCAGATTTTCACTTCGAGATAAGCGGTAATTTGAAATAAGCGAGTTCGAGATAATGAGGTTCGACTGTAAATAGATTAAATAGAAAAAAAATTTTTGTTTGGATACAAAACATGTTTAGCAATCATGATTTCTCCTTTGGATCCCACCAAAAGAGGTTATAAAGAGGTTGTACTGTATTTGCCAAAATATGCCTATGGGCATATGTGGCGAGAAAGGCACATCTAGACAGCCTGTTCCTTTCCTGTCTACTAACAGAATCCTGGGATATTGTAGAATGTACCGTAATAACCCTAAGCATTTGGACACCTTATCCACTTACCATACTTGTCTTAAAAATTGAAATAGTCCATTCTACTACATCTTGATGTGTCTGAAATAGTGCTGTATGTATGGCAAACAGTGTAAACCCTGATCAGATGTTGTGTTCTGCAGTGCATGTTTGGGTCTACACTGTTTGCAAAGGCCTGTCTGTCCCAATACTTACGGCTATTACAGAATGGATATAGGGCAAAGTCCCTGATGAGACTGGTAGGAGGATCTGAACCTGAATATTTTGCTCAAAGACACATTTTGTTTGATGTCGCCCATTTTATGCAGTTACATTGTTGTTTCAAAGCAAACATTTTTGTCCCATCTTTGGGATCTGTATAATTGATGTGTGAAGTTTGGACAAGGATGTATTTAAAACAGAGATTTTCTTTTGATTTATTATTTTTCTTTCTTTTCGCTTTTTTCCAGTCATTGCTCTGCTCAATTTAAGTGCTGCTATATATATATGAAGATTAGGAGCCGCAATGTGAGAAAACGCATTTTCTGACATCTGCTCCAAACGAAGACTCAAATCAGCCTGAGCAGCCATGCAGTGATCAGTCTTTCTTGTACACATGAAGAAGCTTTGCATCCTTCACTATTCAAAATGTGCCCAGTGAAGATTCTGATCAGACTGCGCAAATGCGCAGTCTGATCTGAATCTTCACTGGGTGCACATCCAGAGGAGTGATTTCTGACATTGAGGCTCATATTGTATCATAGTTTAGAGAGATGATTTACTAAAGATGCCATTATTTAAAACTGTGATATTTTTGTTGTTATTGCATTAAAAAATATATATATTAAATGAAAATTGAAAAGTATTCTGTTCTTGTCTTTTGTTATTTACTTTAGCCTCTTAACACCTGGCATGCTTCGCAGATATTTCAGATGACATGTTGACATTTATTTTCTCATTTTCACATTTTTTGCAGGAAATAGGTGCACATTGTTAGGAGAATTTGTATGGAATATTAAATCCTATTTCTTTTGGAAAATAACTTTGGCTTAATTTGCTCTGACTGTGAAAGGTTAATTTAATAAAAATGATTCAGTTTAATGTTGTACACACTTGTTGTTTAACCATTCTAGAGATAAAAAAAGAACAAAAAAACAACAACTTGATTTTTTGTGGAACCTTGCATGGACAATTTGTTTGGTGCTCATGGAGTCAAATGTCATTTTAGTCATGCTCTAAACATAAAAAAGATTGTCTCTGAACTAGCGAAGCAAAACTGATTGACATAGTTGGCCTATCATTCTGTTTAAGTCTACTACTGATGTCCTTTGGACTGTTCAACTACTGATGTCTTTTGAACTGTTCTTGAGTAAAAATTTTAACCCTTAAAGCACTAGTAGACAAAATTCATTTTTTTTTTTTATATATATATATATATTATGTTTATACTACAATAGTAGTGTGTGTGTGGAGGGGGAGAGGAGGGTGTGTGTGTGTGTGTGGGGGGGGGGGGGAGGGGGGGTGAGTATTATTGTATCACATTGGTTGGCCATGTGTCTGTCAATGTCATACATCCATATTTTTTTTTTTCCGGATGATAACTTGAGTAGATATCAATGGATTTTCACCAAACTTCATGTGTGCATTGATACTGTGGAGATCTGCTTTGGGATTGCTAATGGGCAGATTTTGACAATTTTGACACTTATCTGCCCGCAACATTTCCTTTTTTTCATTTCCAGATGATAACTAAGTAAATATCAATGGATTTTCACTAACTATGTGCATTGATATTGTGGGGATCTGGTTTGGGATTGCTAATGGGCAAATTTCGTCAATTTTTGAAAGAGTTATCTGCTCGTGACATTTGTGTTTTCATTTCCAACAATAACTTTAGTAAATATCAACGAATTTTCACCAAACGTGGTATTTGCATTGACATTGCCGGGATCTGGTTTGAGATTGCTAATGGGCATATTTCATCAATTTTTGATAGAGTTGTCCACCCGCAGCATTTCAGGACAATAACTTGAGTAAATCTCAATGGATTTTCACCAAATTTTATATGTGCCTTGATATTATACAGATCTGGTTTGGGATTGCTCATTGGCAATTTTCATAAAACTTTGACATTTATCTGCCCATGGCAAGATAATGGCTGGGTATTATCATTCCGTATCCAAACTGGAAAAGACATCATACATGTAAACCATGTGATGAGCTAGAAGATCTCTGATATCACTAACATATAAGCAAACCAGAATAAAACTATATTTTTGTTTTTATTTATTTAAATTAAAACATTCCCTGGAGAACACATTTGAAAATAACATGCAAAAACATGACAAAAGTACAAACATAAAAATCAGCTAAAAACACATCCACACAGACCCTTTGTCATATAAAACTGTCAGCTGTTTTACATATTTATAGATGAGAAGGGGTATGCACATAATATTTTCTTAATTCTCAATGAAAACATGTTGTTGGTACTCATCTGAAGCACCTCACCATGGTGCTTTTAATGAGTACCCACAATGTATATTTTTGTCAAGAAATAAGAAAAATATCAAAATAAGAAAAATATCAATACTTTTCAAATGAAAAAAAGCATCTTACGTATCTGAAGCTATGGTATTATTATTATATGTCACAATAAAATAAAACTTTTCTAGAAAAACAAATGGCAATGATTTTTTTTTTTTTTTTATGACATAACAAATGATATCTTTCTTATTTTTCTATTAGGAGACAATTTGCATGAAATGCCAAAGCCTCTTTCCTGGGGAAAAAAAGAAAAAAACTATTTCAATATTGTTGTCTGCTAAAAATTTTACCCAGCATGCTAAGCATTAAATCATATCAAGATGATGAAGGAGTGACAATAAAAGGCTCCTCAGTAAAGCACCGTACAGTGGTGCCTCTAGCGGGAATCAAACCTCATATATCAAGTTCCAAGTCAGGCTTGCAGTGCTAAACGTTCAGTCACCCAGGTGCAAAAGAAAATGTATTCATCTTACTGTCCATGTCTGATGACTAAATATTAATTCTGATAATCAAAATTAAAAATTGAAAAAAAAAAAAACAAACAAAAAAATACATTTCATCAGAGCCCTAGGACAGATTATAAGAATCTGACATGGGTGTGAGAGGTACATAGAAAATCCATCCCGAGGGTTACTGTCTGGCATCACAAGGCTTGCCAAGTGATGTCAGACTGTGATCCCGAGGGACGTATTTTTCTATCTATCCCTAACACTCATGATAGATTCTTTTTCTTGCATACCTTTCATTTCTCAAAGTGGGTTTTGAATAAAGTCACTTCGATTGTAGACATCCGCCATATTGTGATGGCAATACCGTGCCGTTTAGCGACGTCATTACGTTCAGTGATGTCAGCCTTGATGATTACATACCATGACATCCTATACAACCAGGACGGATAGGGGTGTGTGATAAGATTTGCTAGCACTGATGTAATTTGTGGAAATCCGTATCCGGTAAGCAAGAAAAAATGACTGATCTCAGGAAGAGAAACAAATCCACAAGTAAAACATAAAAAAAAAACACACTAAAGAAAAAAAAAAATCCAGCATAAAGTTATGGCAATACTAGTAAAACCTAGATTTGCAAAGACTGATCATTTCATCGTTTGTTCACCGATATATTCTACACTATCCAATGACTCAGTAAGTGAACAACAAAGGTGGGCAGTAACCAGACTCAATATGCAGGCCTTTGCTGCTTTTCTCCTAAGGGCCCTTTTCCCAAATTAGGTTGTAACCATTGTCATGCTGAATAAATTAAGATGTCAGGCCTGCTTCTAATTTTCAGCCAATCAGATTAATTGATCTAGGTTTTTGATACAAATTCACATACTTAATGTCAAACAGTGCAGATCCAGATCAGTTGGCATCTTCAGAAGCCAACTGATCTGGATCTACACTGTTTGCAAAAGGCAGTGTATACCCAGGTTCAGCAGGACAAGGGTTAAGGGGAATTGACACTTCCAGGGGAGGCAACTGTGAAAAACAAATTTGTCCCCCTTCTGAAAAGGGGTCTACTCTAAAAGGAGCAAATTCTTTCCTTTTAGAATAGACCCCTTTTCAGAAGGGAATTGGTGTACAAGAGCACACCAGGAGTTATAAAAGTTGTCTCTCTTGGTAGAAATTGCTAAAATCCTACAAAGTGTATAGAGTCCTCTTTGGCCCACTTTGTGCTTGATACATTTCAATGCTTACATGTAGGTCAAGTGAGACACATAAATATACTACATATAACAAAGGACTGATGCACCAAGATGAGCAAGCTTTTACCTCCTCTAGCAGAACTGAACAGGCTGACTAACCCATTGTATACTGAATAGACTCTCCCACACTATATATTGGAAGTCTAATTTCAATTTTAGGTACATTATACATCAGGCTTTGAGATTTACATATTCCTAGAGAAAAATGGCTAAACTATTTGCAAACAGTGGAGACCCTAATCAGACGCCGCATTCTGCGGCGTCTGATCTGGGTCTGCACTGTTTGCCAAATACCTTTTTACGGGTCTCCCGACTACAATGGGTTAAAGGATGAACACAAATCTTGATACTATTGTTGCTGCTTATGAAGCTATCAGTATGAGAGGGTCTTCTTATTTCTCCTATAAATGATAATGGGTTACACACAGACAGATAAAAGTATATAAACTGATATAGCCTGAATTTTTTCAAAGTGGGGTTATAGTGTCAGCCAAGTCCAGTTAACACTTTAATACCATGCTATGGGCAAAATCAGCAAACGACAAATCAATGTTATTTTTCCAAGAAAATAGGCTTTGACCAGTGCTCCAGCTAAAATTTGAGGGCAGAGGGGTGCAAGGTAGGGCACTTTTTTGTGTAGTCATACAAGAATGAGGGCACCATGTGTAATGTGTTGTGCTTAATATCAAGACATGTTACAAAATATAACCCCATTCCACAATAAATACTTCAAAAATAGAGTACATATAAAACTGACCTTTAAACACTGATAACTTTTTTTTTTTAATTTTGGTCCGATTTTCATGAAATTTTCACCAGAATGTAGGGTTTTATGTCTGGAGTTGAAATAAGACAATGGGCAGCTTTAGAAGGGCAGAGGGGCGACAGGAGAAGGCAAGACATATAGGGCTAGCTGGAGAACTGTTTGACATTTCATGCAAATTGTGAAATGAAAGTCTAAGCCTATTTTCTGGGAAAAAATAAGAAAAATATTTTCTAGTGTTTTCTGCTGAAATTTTTACCCAGCATGCTAAGTTTTAAAGACATGAGCCAAATGCCATATATTGTAAACATTATATCAAAACTGGACAGACGTTGCACCTAGCAAGGAGACAAGTGAACACTTACACTGGAGAAGTAAAATCCATTATTTTTCTTCCAAGAAATTTGTATAGAATATGCAGATATCTGCATTTTTACTTTTATTTTATTTTTACAGACAAAAAATATTACTAGGAAAGTAAACAAATCTGTAGCCCTGAATCATGTCACACACAAGACTTAATGGAAAGCTTGCAGTCTGGACAATCTTTATTGCACACACACATATACACAATATGGAATACAGAAGAGTTGCCCAGACTGAGAATATGCTGCAACTTGACTGTTTTAATGTCCCATAAACATGTACAAGCAGGGACCACCTCATCCTGGAGAAATAGGACTCACAATGTCCCAATCTTAAGCTGAATGAAAAATTAAAATAATGTAGAAAATCATGTCAAACTTTCAGTCGGACAATGAAACCTGTCCGTTTCTAAACCCTGCATGGTCTTTCATACACCATAATGTGCCTGGCCTTTGGCTTATTGCAACACACACATAAAAGGTGCATTACTGAAGCACTTCTAATAATTACCTTCAACATGTTTTTCTAGAGTAGTAAGAAAGGTCTCCATTTAGACACGCAAAGTTACTTATCCATGGAAAGGTTGCGATTCCAAATAAATACCTTTTTTATTTCTCTATGAAGACAAATGATGTAGGTATTCCTTAGAAATGCATCAGTAACATTACGAAAACACGCCTATTCAAATATATTGAAATTTTCACCTCCAAAAACAGAAAATTTTTAGACAAAAAATCTGATATTTTTTTATATTTCTGCTCAAAACATAGACTGTGGGTACTCATTAGAACCACCTCACTGAGGCAGTTCTAACTAATACCCACAATCTATGTTTTGAGCAAAAAATAAGAAAAATAATGTATACCCCTGTAAACCCCAGTTTTTCTATATAAAAGTGGGGTTAAAGGGGGTCAAAATTATATAGGCATGTTTTCGTGATGAAGAATACTCAGTACTCGCAAACAAGGAGAAACAAACACATCTGTACTTTTGCTTTTAAAGCATCATATCAATGACAATATTCTCTTACATACAATGTATGGCATGGTATAGACTGAGCTGGTCTCCTGCTCTGTAATGTAGCAATGATGTGTGTGGCACTTTTACTGTATAAGGAAACCAGACAAGATATTCCGATAAAATAAAGGCCATCACTGCTCCAGATACGAGGGTAGCCAGTTAATATATATTTCTTATTTCTCCATGAAAACATGTTGTGGTACAGTGAACCCTCGTTACAACGACAGCATTTGTTACCAAAGATGTTGCCATTAATAAATTGAATTTAGCTGTTGTAAGGAATCCTTAATGGACAGAATGATATGTAAGAAAGACATCGTTTTATTCTTATTTCCTTTTAGAACATATGTTTTTGATATTTGATAGAATCACCTCAGTGAGGCAATTCTAACAAATATCCAAAAATTTCTCAAAAGTATTCAATACAATATCCTTGCATAATTTGTGACTGTTACCTCTTAAGCGAAGATTTCGTGACGGTCAAATTGCCATTATAACTAATATTGTCATTGTATCGAATGTCCGTGTAAAGAGGGTTATCTGTACTTCTTAGAAGTGCCTTAATAAGGCCCCAAGTATTCCACTGAGTACAACAACATACATTTTCATTGTGAGAGAAGAAAAATAATTTTGGCTGAAAAGGAGCCTTACCAGGAGCTATGGCCTTCTAACAAAGTACTGGTAAATGGTCTTACAGGATACCATAATAACCCTAAGTATTGGGACACCTTGTCTACTTATCATACTTATCCTAAAATTTGAAATAGTCCATATTACTCCCTGTTGATGTATCTAAAATATTGCTGTATGTATGGCAAATAGTGTAGCCCTGATCAGATGTCGCATTTTGTGGCATCTGATCTAGGTCTGCACTGTTTGCAAAGGCCTATCTGTCCCAATACTAAGGGTTATTATAATTTTGCAGCATCTGATCTGGGTCTACACTGTTTACAAAGGCCTATCTGTCCCAATACTAAGGGTTATTATGGTATGCAGAGACAAGTCTTAGAATAGCCTGTGCATCCCTGCAGTATGATTAGGATATAACTCGTTGATGAGGAATTTAATAGCGTGCAGTGATTCTGCAGGTGACAGCATAGACCTCAATCAGACTAGCTCCAGAGAAGTATGCAGATATATATTTTTCTTATTTCTCCATGAAAACAAATGTTGAAGGTACTCATTAGTGCATCATGGAAACGCTGATCTTGAGTACCCACAAGATATTTTTTTTTTTGTGGAGAAATAAGAAGTCTATCAACACTTTTCTGATGAAAAAAGTACCTGATCTAGAGCTATGTTTGTTTGTGTTGAGGTTTTAGGGCCCAGTCAACCCAATGGGGTCATGTCGAGCGCGGTCAGTTTACCTAACCACACGTTTACTGGGCAGGCTTAGTCCTCTAAGCGGCTAACCAATATTGTGCACATTCTTTTGCCAGAAACTGACAAATGCCCTTCTTGAATCAGCGGAAGGGAGAGAATAACCATAGAAAATATTTCATGATCAATCTCCACGAAAGAATGTTGCCGACCTTGGTGGGGGTTGAACCCGCGACCTCCTGGTCTCCAGTCAGACGGCGCATCCAACTCAGCCACCGAGGCCGGCTATCTAGAGCTATGTATATCAAAATGCATGCACAGGCTTATCTGGGCCTTAGCTGTTCATAACTGACAAAGTGGCCCTTTCCTCATGTTTTAGCTCAAATTATATTTTTCTCTTTTCTGGCTCTTATATGAATCAATTTTAAAAGCCTAGTCCTGCTGAACCTGGATATGTCCTGCCTTTGCCTTTTGATGAAGCCAACTGATCTGGATCTGCACTGTTTGCCATTAAGTATGTGATTTTGAATCAATACTAGGATCAAGTAATCTGATTGGCTGAAAATTAGAAGTACATGTATGTGGCATCTTTATTCAGCAGGACAAGGGTTAATGAAATCCATGGCTCTAGATAAGGCGCCTTTTTTTTTTTTTCTTTTTTTTTTAAACTAATAAAAACATGAAATCATAATACCCTGCCATTATTGTGTGGTGGGCAGATAACTGTCAAAAATTGATGAAATTTGCCCATTAGCAATCCCAAACCAGATCCCTACAATATCAATGCACACACCAAGTTTGGTGAAAATCCATTGTCAATTACTCAAGTAAATGTTTGGAAACAAAATATGGATGTGTAGCAGGCAGATAAGTCTGTCAAAAATTGAAGAAATTTGCCCATCCGCAATCCCAAAACAGATCTAATATTTACCCTAAAATTAAATTTCCTGCCAAAACTTGGTCTGATCTAATATGTAAATTCTATATTAACCCTAGTTCTGCTGAACCTGAATATGCCCTGCCTTCACAAACAGTGTAGATGCAAATGTAATGGAAAAGAATCAACAACCAAAAAAGTTTATAACAATGATCTTGCAGAATGCTATTTTGTGTACCGTATTAATCCGCCTATAAGACGATTTGTTTATAAGACGGGGGCTGTTTTTGGGCCCTTCCCAGGCAGGATTTTGCTTTTACTTAATTATAAGACGGGTTAAAAAAGTCGCCTGTCGGAGATATTCCCTGCCTCTCAGAAATTCCTAAAGTACAATTAAAAAAACTTCCAACACCACTTACAAGTATGCATACCGCATTTAACTGTGTATAACACGCACCTTATTTACCCAGAAAACGTTTATAAAAATCCGATGTGTATTATTTATAGGAACACCAAAATCGGGACAGAAATCGCCAAGATAATCGGTCGCGAAAACTCATGACATTCACGATCGCCTGGTAAAAATGCGAAATAGAATGATTGCTATGAGATATTCATGATTTTTTATACCTATCTCGCCCATAACATGGTTCTGTCAGCTCAAAACAAGCAACTCCATCTGATATGCAGTAATTTGATATCCTTTTCATGTCCATGCTCTTTTTGTTTACGCTTTTTTATTTTGCTGATCATGTGATCTCTTCAAAGGGAAACTACTCAAACAGGCATATGCATATGAATCTGTATTGATTACCAGACTTTGACAAGTCTCACACCGTAACGAATAAATCATCCTGCACAACTGATTTATTGTAGTTCAAAATAGAAAATAAATTTGGTAGAACATAAATATTGGCACAAACGATCATACATTGAAAAAATAAAAAAGTATTTAATTTTTTGCAATTATTAAAATTATTGATAATAAACAAAACCAACTGGGCTTTTGAGGTAGGTAGATCGGTCATTTGCATTTTATCTTTTATTTTCTTACCATATGTTTATCTTTTTTTTTTTTTTTTTTTTAAACTTTTCTTCCAACTTACCAAAAAAATTGTTTGAAATCAACAATGTTTATGATAAAGAAAAAAAAAACTACCAGCATACATCTGTGCACTTAATTGGTTAATTGGCAGTCAGAATGACAACTAGTCGACTTTAGTTGTTGTTTGCATTGCCCTGAGGCACTGAGTTGATAATTTCACGTCTCAGTTAAGAAAGTGACACAAAGTGACACAAAGAAGGTGTTAATTATGAGAACACAAAAGAAATAACTACATTTTTATTGTCATAGCGTCTGCAGTGGGGAAGCAAAGAACTGCCTACACTACATCAAGTTACCTGAGGCCCATGGTAACAGAGCTGCACAATGAAAATTCAGTTAGCATTATCGTAAATTCGGCCTGTTTCTACTCTAAATCTTCCGAATTCGGCCATTTTCAACTCAATCCTAGTGAAATTTGACACACTTAGTATCTGGTAACTTAGTAAATAATGCACGGATAAATTCTTTGTGTTTTACATAGGAACATCTTTTTTTTTTATTTCAAAACTATTTAGCAAATATTCAGTGCGTGTTATACACGGATGCGAGTAATACACAGAAAAATTCGGTACTTCACCTAAAAAATTACGTTGCTGCTATTTCTATCAAGGGACGAAGGTAAACATTATATCCTTCTACCGGTTTCGAAGATCGGCATTTTCCGTGACCACGTGGCACCACCGGACTTTGCCGAAAATACCGATATGGCCAAAGACCTCGATTATAAGACGGGTCTGGATTTTTGGGGGCTTTTTTTTGGGAAAAATCCCCGTCTTATAGGCGGATTAATACGGTATCCAGAAGATAATTATTTTAAACATATATTTGTATCAAAACATACTTCAGAAATCCATAGGACGATGGAAAAGTCACATAAAATTTGTTCAGTCCTGCAAAAATTCCAAGGATTTCAAGAATAGTTTAATAATTTGTCTGATCAGATGTTGAAAAGTTTTCCCATACTCTTGTATTTTGTAGCTACACTGGATTTGCCTTGCCAATGCAATTTCAATGGCTACACATATGATGTAAAAGTAAAAAAAAAAAAGAAAAAAAAAATATATCCCAAATTATTAAATGACAATTACTGCCTTACCTGGAAAAAACCTGGCTTACTGCCTTACCTGGAACTACATCATTTAAGGGTAATGGATACACTTTCAGGGGAGGCAACTCTGACAAAATTGTTTTTGTTCCCTTCTGAAGAGGGGTCTATTCTAAAAGGAAAGGATTTGCCCGCAAAGGAAGCAGCCCCTTCTGTAAAGGGGTCTTCTCTGAAAGAAAAGAATCTGCTCCTAAGGGAGCAGATTCTTTTCTTTTAGAGTAGACCCCTTTTAGAAGGGGGTTGTATGCTAGAAAGGAGAAAAGAAAGTTACAAAAGTTGTCTCCCTTATACAAATGGCAGAAAATCTACCCAGTGTATCAAGTCCAATTAACAGGCTTACTGTGCGAGTTTTGAATGATAGTACAGCCCAAAGCCCATGGAAATTGACCATGAAGTACACACCCACCACGTTACAAATGACACAAGTCCGCGATACCACAATGGCGTAAAAACTTTCCGTAGGTTAGAAAATGTTAATGAAAACTGTACAGCTTTGTCCACTATTGTTTCATTCCCTGTACTGGAGTCAGCAGTTGTAGCAATAGTGGGTGTCTTTGTGAATGAGGACACAAAATTTTCTGCTTCTTCCCCAAAGATTCCTGACCAGGAGTATTCTCCCAGTGTTTTATACAGAAATGCCAAAAACAGAAGTAAGATGACTGGAATAAGATACTGTAATGTCACCATACAGAGGACATAGAATACTCTAGCAACCATTTTCTGTATTTCAATATTACTAATCCTGCCACTCTCTTTTCTCATATTCTGTATTTTCTCATGAGCTAAATTAAGATGAGACTGTAAATGAGTGGGTAAGAGGAGAAGTCGAACCACAAACAGGATTACAAATAAGAAAATTCGTAAATTGTCAAACACATTTTCTGGAATAATTCTTGTTGTAATCCGCCAGCTGAGACCACACAACATGTCCCGCCCAATGGGTTTTACCCACATGAGTACTATGAGCAATGGTAAAATGAAGTTTAGATGTAAGAGGAACTGCTTGCCACGGTTTTCTCTACTGTATCGCAAACAGTCAAGATGTAACTTAGCTGTCCTAAGTCCTGGGAAGCAGAGCAAAGCACCAATAAAAGAACACATAAATGCTAAAATTATTTTGAATGTTAAAATAGAAACTGGTCCTGAATAGTCACTGCCCTGCTCAGCAAGAAACTGTGAAGCACTTCTTGAAAAGTTTTCGTATCCTTGTACTAATCCAAACTCCAGAATATTTTCATCTACAACCAATATTCCCATTGCCAATACAAGATAGAAAAATCCAAACGTAATAATGAGAACTCGTTCCCCACCATCTTCTGTCTTGAAGTAAATGCCAGTCTGACTGAGCAGTAATCGTACACAGAATCCAATTGCTAACAGGCACCAGAGCAGGCTAATGTTCATCTCATTCCAGTTACCAAGAACATAATATATTTCTGTTAATATGTACACAGCTACTGCACATATCGTATAATCCAACAGCCATATGTATTCCTCATAATAGTTCAGATGAATAAGGTCTATAGCTTCTACTTTAGCCATATCTAATGTCAGAGGGGTACTACAAGGAATTGTAAAAGTCTCATCTCTATCTTTATGATTAGATCCTTTTTTTGCATCAGAACGCCTATATTTCCCTTTGTTTCCTCCTCCTGCATGACCTTTAGCTCCTCCAGACTGTATCCCAGCAGCTGCTTTTAACTCTTCATCTTTTGGATACAAATATCGAACCAGTCTACCTGTAAGAGATTAATTGAATAGCTCTATAATGAAATATACTGTAAATGTCCTAAAATTTCAAACACTTTCTTCTGTACTTTTTTTTGAGTAAATTTTGCTTTCAATACAGTTGTTTCTGAAAATACTTTGTGGTCTGGTTTACACTGTTTGCATATGCCATTTTGTCAGCCACTTTGAAGTACGAAATTTTAGGACATTTACCGTTCATGTACATGCACTAGTACTAACATATTTACCCTAAATTCCTGAAACCTTTTATTCTCCTCATACAGGGTGGCCACACATTTTTAACAATCAAATTCCCTGATTCTTCCCTGACTTTTCCCTGATTTGATTTGATTTTCCCTGATTAAAAACCTTAATATTATCGCAATGGCCCCTACTTTTAGAAGTCATATACTGATTCAAATGCTGTCAAGTGACATGTTTATACACAATGCTGTCACAATATTCTTAATTAAATGAAAATTTATCTAAAATATGATGTACATGTGCTAATTTACTTTCATGGTAGTCAAAATCAAAACTGGTAAAATATATGGCCTCCAACCTCCCCTTTAGCCACATCTGAACAGCTATAAAATTTGAATATTTTGACCTTACAAAGAAAAGATTTTCTGAAATTCCCTGATTTTTCCCTGATTTTCAGCAAAATTTCAAATTCCCTGATTTTTCCCTGCAGGGAATTTTTTTTCACCATTTTCCCTGTTTTCCCTGTTTTCCAGAGTGCGTGGCCACCCTGTCATACCAGTCCTTAAATTTTGAGATCAAGTTTACTACAAACAAAACAAGAGGGCCAGGATGGCCCTATATCGCTCACCTGAATCATGTTATACATAGCATTGCTAACAGAGATGCGGTTCTAAAGGTCATGGTGACCTTAAACATAACCTTTGCCTCAGGGTCATCTTCTGGTCATAAGAAACATCCCTACTATGTTTGAGGGTCCTAGCCCCAAGCATTGCCGAGTTATAAACTTGTTTTATACTAGAGGTCACTGTGTTTGTTTGTGTTGAGGTTTTACGGCTCAGTCAACCCAATGGGGTCATGTTGAATGTAGTCAGTTTACCTAACCACACTTTTACTGGTCCTCTAAGCAGTTAACCAGTATTGTGCACATTCTTTCATCAGAAACTGACAACTGCCCTTCTTGAATCAGCGGAAGGCAGAGAATGACTGTAGAAAATATTTCATGGTCAATCTCCATGTAGAATGTTGCTGACCCTGTGGGGATCGAATCCGCAACCTCCAGATCACCAGTCAGACGCACATCCAACAGAAGTCACTGTGACCTTGACCTTTGCCATTAGGGTCATCTACTGGTTGACCAACATCCCATCTAAGTTCAAGGCTTCTAGCTTCAAGCACTGCCAAATGATTAGCTTTTCAGTACTAAAGGTCATGGTGACCTTGTTTGTTTGTGTTGAGGTTTTACGGCCGAGTCAACCCAATGGGGTCATGTCGAGCGCGGTCAGTTTACCTAACCACATGTTTACTGGGCAGGCTTAGTCCTCTTAGCGGTTAACCAGTATTGTGCACATTCTTTCGCCAGAAACTGACAACTGCCCTTCTTGAATCAGCGGAAGGGAGAGAATGACCGTAGAAAATATTTCATGATCAATCTCCACGAAAGAATGTTGCCGACCTCGGCGGGGTTGAACCCGCGACCTCCTGGTCTCTAGTTGGACGGCGCATCCAACTGAGCCACCGAGGCCGGCTATGGTGACCTTGACCATGATCTTTAGCCTCGGTGTCATCTACTGATGAGGACCAACATCCCTTCTAAGTTTGAGGGTCCTAGCCCCAAGCATTGCCAAGTTATCAAGCTTTTTAGTACTAAAGGTACTGGTGACCTTGACCTTTGCCTTCAGAATCACCTACTGGTGAGGACCTAAGGAGGTAGCGGGTTTGACCCCCGCCGAGGTCGGCAACATTCTTTCGTGAAGACTGATCATGAAATATTTTCTACGGTCATTCTCTCGCTTCCGCTGATTCAAGAATGGCAGATGTCAGTTTCTGGTGAAAGAATGTGCACAATACTGGTTAACCGCTTACAGGACTAAGCCTGCCCAGTAAACGTGTGGTTAGGTAAACTGACCACACTCGACATGGCCCCACTGGGTTGACTGGGCCATAAAACCTCAACACAAACAAACAAAAACTGATGAGGACCAACATTTCTATTAAGTTTGAGGATCCTAACCATAAGCATTGCTGAATTATAAACTTTTTTTGGTACTGAAGGTCACAGTGACCTTGACCTTTGACTTAAAGGTCATCTACTCTTCAGGTCCATCCTCCCTATTAGTTTGAAAGTCCTAAGCCTAATCATTGCCAATGGCTTTTTGTTCTATGTTAAACAAGTGACCCCACCATCCCAACCCCACGCCCACCCCCTCTGGGTGGGGCCTCTTTTCATGCAAGGGGCATAATTTGAACACTCTTGTCAGAGGACCTCTAGGTAACGCTACATACCAAATAACAAGGCCTAGGCCTTGCACTTTCAGACAGGAAGACTTTTTAAATTTTTTTCCTATATAAGTGTATGTAAAACATGTCAGCCCCAGGGTGGGGCCATTTTTGGCCCCAGGGCTATAATTTGAATAATCTTGGTAGAGGTCTACTAGGTGAAGCTATGTATCAAATATCAAAGGCCTGGGCCTTCTGGTTTCAGATAAGAAGATTTTTGAAGGTTTTCTCTATATATGTCTATGTAAAACATCTTGCCCCGGAGTGGGGCCATTTTTGGCGCCAAGGCAAAGACTTGAACAATCTTGGTAGAGGTCCACTAGGTGAAGCTATGTATCGAATATCAAAGGCCTGGGCCTTCTGCTTTCAGACAAGAAGATTTTTTTAGTTTTTCCCTATATGGGTCTATGTAAAACAAGTGACCCCTGCCACGGGGCCAATTTTTATCCTAGGGCTATAATTTGAACAACTTTGGGAGAGGTTCACTAGATGAAGCTACATACCAAATATCAAACATTTCTGGTTTCTGACAATAAGATTTTTTTAAGTTTTCAGTTAAAAATTTCTATTTTTAGCTCCCGTGACCTAGATGTGCAATGGACCGGAACCATTTGAACAACTTTGCAAGAGGACCAACCAAGGATCATTACAGTGAAGTTTTGTCAAAATCCAATCAGTGGTTTAGGAGGAGATGTCATTTGAAGAAATTGTTTACGGACTGGAAGCACTGAGGGACGGACGCATGCACGACAATCAATGGACAAAATGTGATCACAAAAGCTCACCTTGTCACTATGTGACAGGTGAGCTATAAAAACGTGAAAATAAAATGCCCTGCCATTATAGTGCCGTACAAATAACTCTGTTACAATTGATGAAATGTACTTCTTAATATCAAGCTTGGTGAAAATCTTTTGAGATTTACTCAAGTTATTGGCCTGAAATGAAAATACTGATGTGTTGTGCGCAAATAACTCTGTCAAAAATTGACGAAATTTGCCTAGAAACAATCCTGAACCAGATCTCCACAATATCAATGCACACACCAAGTTTGGTGAAAATCAATTGATATTTACGCGAGTTATCATCTGGAAACAAAAATACTGATGTGTTGTGGGTAGATAATTCTGTCAAAAATTTATTATATCTGCCCATTAGCAATCCCAAACCAGATCTCTACAATGTTAATGCACATACTCAGTTTGGTGAAAATCCATTGACATTTACTCAAGTTATCGTCCAGAGATGAAAAATCAGATGTGTCACAAGCAGACAACTCTATCAAAAATTAAAGAATTTGCCCATTAGCAATTCCAAAACAGATCTCTACAATATCAATGCACATACCAAGTTTGGTGAAAATCCATTGACATTTACTCAAGTTATCGTCCAGAAATGAAAATTCACATACCTTGCGGGTAGATCTGTCAAAAATTTACGAAATTTGCTAATTAACAATCCCAAACCAGATCTCCGCAACATCAATGCACATACCAAGTTTGGTGACAATCCATTGATATTCACTCAAGTTATCATCCGGAAACAAAAATACAGACCGACACACAAATGACCAATGTGAAACCAAGATACCCTGCCACTATTGTGTGGCAGGGTATAAAAAGTCATGCTGATTTATCTAAAAATTGCTGAAAGAATGGCAAATAGTCTTAACCCTCATCAGATGCTGCATACTGCTGTTTGCTCAGTCCTGTCTGTCCCTATATGTAATCAGTACAAAACAGCTATAAGTAAAAGTTAAACCTATTCAAACAGTGTGGTTTCCAAATGGGAACACAGCTTTAAAATAAATATAACTTTGAGGAATTATTGAGAAGGAGTATTTGGTGATTATTATGGGATTAATTTTCTCCAGTTCTCCATAAAAACGTGGGTACTCATTAGATGCACCTCAGTGAGGTGCTTCTGATGAGTACCCACAAAGTATTTTTTATGGAGAAATAAGAAAAAAAATCCCCAAATTATCATCAAATACTCCTCAGTAAAGACTGGGCTGGAGTATAAAAGAAATCTAAAGCGTAAGACCACCACTTGGTATCTACCTACGATACACTGTACACTGTAAGCTAGGAAAACTAAAAATTGAAACTGACTATGACTTGCCCAACAAGTTCTGTGAAAAGGTGGCAGAAATGTTCTTTGTAATTCTATTCACCAACATTGAAAAAATTATTCCAAAATAACATCTCCAAATACCGTAGCTTCACATTTTTTAGCAAAAATACCAATGAATTAGATATTGTACTTTCTAGAACAGTTAACATTTTGACCGCTAACGAGCTTGTTAAGCTAACGATGCTTTGAACAACCGGGCCCTGATTTTTGATTAACGTGCAGGTACAGGGGCAATATCCACATCAGTGGGCCCCCTTCCAGATAGCTGGCTTGCTGCACGCATGGCAGATCTCACACCAGGTATGTCTATCGTGAGGGTTGATAGCTGAGAGCTGCCACTCTGCAATCCCTCTCTGTCAGCTGCTTCCATGTCATCTTGGGCCTCACAGGCCCAAGCTTTCCCTCAACCTGTATGTGAAAGGCTGTCTTGATCGCACCACTGGAGTGTTTCACATGTCTATACCAGCGAAGCCTTCTCTCCTTCAGAATGAGGTCCAGATCCTCAATGCCAAGCCGTGCAAGTACAGCAGCTCATTGGACCTGGTGGTGACAATGTCTTGCGGCCTGACATTGCAGATCTGTCTGATCATTGCCCTGTCATTCCGCTGCAGATGCTGGAGGTTTGGCTTTGTCAATGACCAAGTCTCACTGGCATGGAGCATTGCGCTCCGCACACAAGAGCTGTACACAGGGCCACATGTCTTGAAAGAGAGGTGGCGTTAAGAGAGAACTGGTAGCAGCTCCTTGAACTTCTTCCAGGCGGTTTTCACATGTGTTGTGGTTAAAAGTTCACAGCCACCTGCTGCTGAGAGCATGTCTCCTATGTAGCAAAAGGAAGCTACCACCTCCAGCTTGTCAGGTCCTATTTGGACTTCCCTCTGTGGTATGCTGTCCAAGGTGCGTGCAGTTCCCTGGCACCATGTACACCTGTAGTCAGGGTCCTTTGTCAAGCACTTGAGCCCACTGCATTTCTTGTGCACCCAGTGCTTGCAGCTGTTGCAGAAGATGCGGTTGCTGCCCGCTCCAGTGCAACAGACAGTGCATGGAAACTCGCCTGAACCCTGCAGGAGGTCCAGGCCCTCTAATCCAGCAAACAGTATAGACCTTCATCAATCGCTGGATGCTGGATGAAGAACGATGATGCGTCAACTTCCAATTCTCAGCCAATCAGATTACTTGATCCAGGTTGTTGATACAAATTCACATACTTAATGACATTACTTATTAACTGATCTGGATCTGCACTGTTTGCAAAGGCAGGGCATATGCAAATGCAGCAAGACCAGGGTTAACTTGGAAAAGAAAAGACTTACCTGAAAGGAGCCAACGACCAAATGAATAGAAACAGGAAAGCTTCTGTAGGAAGCTGAAGATGATCAGACTGAATACAAGCTGTGCTCCCAAAACAGCCATCCTTCATTACAATCTGAAAAACAATAAGGCTAGCTAATTAGAGCTGAACAGATAATAGATTATCGTCCTGCATTGCAATGGATAATCAATTAGTAATCACCGAAGATTTTGTCATAATTTTACCTGTCTGTTTGAGCATGACTCTTACCATACATTGTACTTTACTGTATGTATTTGATCTGACAGGCCTGAGCAAACAGTGTAGACCCAGATGAGATGCCGCATTTGCAGTTTGCCACTCATCCAGCTATTTTAGACACAACATTGGGTAGTAAACTGTACTTGTTCAAATTTTAGATTAAGTATGGTAAGGAGTCGTGGTGTCTGAATACTAAGGGTAAATATGGTAAAGTAAGAGACACAGAAATTAAATGATCCATTATTATCAAATCTGTAACGATTATCATTTTTGTGGAATTTATTGACCAATTAATCGATTATCCGATTAATTGTTCCAGCCTTAAAAAACAATATATGACATTTTAACAAAGCAATCTCTGGGATAATTCAGCAGATGACAAATTGGTGATATCTTTCCCAGAAAACAGGATCTGATATTTCATGCAATCCTGACACTGGAGACAATTTGCATGAAATGTCATATCTTGGGAAAATAAGAAAATATTTCATTATGTCTTCTGCTGAAAATTTTACCCAGTGTGCTAAACCTTAAGATCCAACTAAAGCATGTTGTATTCTGCTGAACATTTTTTTTTCTAATTTCTCCACAATAATAGTTATTGATAAAGTAAAGGAAATGTAATACATATTGTGGAGCAAATAAACATAACTGTGGATCTCATTACAGTGGGTCCATACTGCAGACCTCATCACGTGGTATTCAGTTTCAATAATTAGTCACAGACACAATTATGCTCAGACTATGTGACCATAACAAAATGGGAGACAGTAGACTACTCCAAGTACTCTCTGTCCTTGACTTTTATCAATGTCATCTCCAATAAGTATAGCTTCCTTTTAAAGTTTTTATTGAGAAATCTGACTAATAATTAATAAATACATAGTCATATATATGCCAATGAAGTTTCCAAAATTTAAAAAAAAAAAAAAAAAAAAAAATATGTTCTGTATAAAATATATACTGATAATAACTCTTTCATGTGGATATTTTAACAATCAGGGCTCAGTTGTTCAAAACTAACGATAACGTTAGTTAACTTATCGTCAAAACTTTAATCATTAAATATGGCAAATACGCTATTATTTTTGCTATTCACATTTTTTCAGCAAAATACCTGTGAATTAGATATTGTACTTACTAGAACAGTTAACATTTTGACCACTAACGCACTTGTTAAGTTAACGATGCTTTGAACAACTGGGCCCAGGTTTAAAACCCTTAAAACACCAAGCAAAATTGTAGCAGACAACACTCTAATTTTTTTTTTTTATCATTATTATTCTGGGAAAATAAGATTGGAAATTTCATAAGAATCATCTGTTATATACAAAAATAAAAAAAAATAAATAAAAAATAAAATAAACTAAATAAAATCAACTGCCTGCTGCAGTTGTGATTAGCAGTGCTACCTCCTTGGTGTAGTCCCTTTTAAGACTACAGAGCAATTTAAAGCCCTTGTTTGAACCCTTAAATCAGAGTTATGCATCAACATTTAAGTATCTCTGATGTACTGATTGCATCATGCTGTAAATAGTTTTAATAGCCTACTGTATCAACAAATAAATTTGGTCCTTATGAATGACTTTTTGCAGATGACTGTTTGCTATTGACTGAGGACTCACTGAAACTTCAGATACACAGATTTGGATGTTGGACAAGAAAATGGGGTGAAATTTACAAATGTATTACAGCTGTAAAAGAGACAGAAAAGAATGTAAAATACTTTTTACAGCTGTCCAAAAGAATGTTTGTTTGTGTTGAAGTTTTACGGCCCAGTCAACCCAATGGGGTCATGTCGAGTGCGGTCAGTTTACCTAACCACACGTTTACTGGGCAGGCTTAGTCCTCTAAGCGGTTAACCAATATTGTGCACATTTTTTCGCCAGAAACTGACAACTGCCCTTCTTGAATCAGCGGAAGGGAGAGAATGACCGTAGAAAATATTTCATGATCAATCTCCACGAAAGAATGTAGCCGACCTCGGCGGGGGTTGAACCCGCGACCTCCTGGTCTCCAGTCGGACGGCGCATCCAACTGAGCCACCGAGGCTGGCCCAAAAGAACGTAACTGTTACTGAACCTTTTTTACTGCTGGAAAATAAAAGACAGAATGAAACTAGAAATGTGTCAATATGACACAGATGCCCCTGCCCAGGACCATCCTCAACCACACACAGGTATTTTGCAAAAAATGAAGTTGAAAAAAGGGCCATAACTCTCATAATAATTGGCAGATTTTACCCTAAATCGAACTTGACCATATTTTATGATTATATACCTGGGTATAAAATATGAATCCAATACACACAAATCAATCTTTTTTTTAAAAAAATATCGGAAGGAAAACATCTTTTGAAGGTGAAAAAGGGCCATAACTCCCATAATAATGGGTTGATTTTACCCTACTTGGAACTTGACCTTTATTTTATGATTATATACCTGTGTGTTAAATTTGAATTCAATACACTGCTGTTTTCAAGATATCAAACTGAAACTTTTTTCAACATTGAAAAAAGGCTGTAACTCCAAATATAATTGGTGGATTTTACCCTAAATCAAACCTGACCTATATTTTATAATTATATGCTTGTGTATAAAATATGAATCCAATTCACTAATCTTTTCAAAAGTTATGGACTGGAAACCATTTTTCAAAGTTGAAAAAGGGCCATAACTCCAAAAATAATTGGTGGATTTTACCCTAAATCCAACTTGACATACATTTTAGGATTATATACCTGTGTATAAAATTTGAATCCAATAAACAAATCTTTTCAAAAGATATCAAACGGAAACCATTTTTCAACTATTTTTCAACATTGATAAAGGGCCATAACTCCAAAATAATTTGTGGATTTTACCCTAAATCAAACTCGACCAATATTTTATAATTATATGCTTGTGTATAAAATATGAATCCAATTCACTAATCTTTTCAAATATTATGGAACAGAAACCATTTTTCGAAGTTGAAAAAGGGCCATAACTCCAAAAATAATTGGTGGATTTAACCCTAAATCCAACTTGACATACATTTTATGATTATATACCTGTGTATAAAACTTGAATCCAATAAACTAATCTTTTCAAAAGATATCGAACAGAAACCATTTTTCAACTATTTTTCAACATTGATAAAGGGCCATAACTCCAAAAATAATTAGCAGATTTTACCCTAAATCAAACTTGAATTATATTTTATAATTATATGCTTGTGTATAAAATATGAATCCAATTCACTAATATTTTCAAATGTTATGGAATGGAAACCATTTTTCAAAGTTAAAAAAAAGCCATCTCCAAAAATAATTGGTGGATTTTACCCTAAATGGTACTTGACCTACATTTTATGATTATATACCTGTGTATAAAATTTGAATCCAATACACTTATCTTTTCAAAAGATATCAAACGGAAACCATTTTTCAAATATTTTTCAACATTGATAAAGGGCTGTAACTCCAAAATAATTGGTGGATTTTACCCTAAATCAAACTTGACCTATATTTTATAATTATATGCTTGTGTATAAAATATGAATCCAATTCACTAATCTTTTCAAATGTTATGGAACGGAAACCATTTTTAAAAGCTGAAAAAGGGCCATAACTCCAAAAATAATTGGTGGATTTAACCCTAAATCAAACTTGACATACATTTTATGATTATATACCTGTGTATAAAGTTTGAATCCAATAAAATAATCTTTTAAAAAGATATTGAACAGAAACCATTTGTCAACTATTTTTCAACATTGATAAAGGGCCGTAACTCCGAAAATAATTAGTGGATTTTACCCTAAATCAATCTTGAATTATATTTTATAATTATATGCTTGTGTATAAAATATGAATCCAATTCACTAATCTTTTCAAATGTTATGGAACGGAAACCATTTTTCAAAGTTGAAAAAAGGCCATAATTCCAAAAATAATTGGTGGATTTTACCCTAAATGGTACTTGACCTACATTTTATGATTATATACCTGTGTACAAAATTTCAATCCAATACACCAATCCTTTCAAAAGATATCGCACGGAAACCATTTTTCAAAGTTGAAAATTTTTCAAAGTTGAAAAGGGCCATAACTCCCAAAATAATTGGTGGATTTTACCCTAAATTGAACTTGGCCTACAATTGATGATTATATACCTGTGTATAAAATTTCAATCCAATACATCAATCCTTTCAAAAGATATCGCACAGAAACCAAAAGTGTTATGTACGGGACGGACGGACGGGACGAACGTACGGACAGCGGTGATACTATATGCCCCCCACTGAAAATGGCGGGGGCATAAAAAAAAAATTAACAGTCATAAAATGAATTTAAAAATATTTTGTGATCATTTCCTAAGAGTTTTTAAACTAAGTTCTCATTTACAGTTGTAAAAAAAAATTACAAGTACAGTTGTAAAAAAGAACTTGTCACCTGTGATGCCACTCTAGATTTACTTCCTCCTCCTGAGGCCATACTTTTGCAAAGCAAATGAAAAGTTTAGCTCTCTTTGAGAATAGGGTTTCTGCAAAAATTGATAAAAAAAACCCACAAAAAACAGTGGCAGGTTGACCATATTGTGGGCTATGAGGAAACCATCTCTCTAGCTGGAAATGCAGCTGAGGAACCAGGTATAGGTATGGATAGTGTGGAATAGCCAGCAGGTATTATCCACTTTGATGATGTATTTTAAAATATGCATTTGGAAAAGCAAAATTCTGCAGGTCTTCTAGAAACAGAGCCTTTCAGATGTGATCTTTCATAATTTAATATTCATATTCCAAACCAAATATGGGATAAAATTCTAAACCATCCATCAACATCAATCTGTCCATCCTTATGAAAACAAATCTGTCTGTATTTTTTTAGCAACTTTCCCAACAATTTTTTGGAGATCCTTAATATATACATTTGTATGTCATGTTGTTGTTATTTTATATCTCTCTATATATATGAGGTATAGACATATATATAGTCTGATTTTTGGCCCTACCCCCTGGGCAATGTAGTGTTGGGAATCGGCAAAACTTTCATAATCAAGCATCAGTTTTGTAAAACTGACTGATCATCAATTAATAATCAACTTGCAGAAAATACATGTATATTCACTCTTAATTTAGGTGCTTATTCATTGCTCCAGATCAATAAGAGGGGTATCCAGATAATATTTTTATTATTTGCAGCGCTTCTAATGAGTACAATATATGTTTTCATGGAGAAATAAGAAAAATATCAGTGCTTTTGGGTTTACTTATTTAAGGCTATTTGATCAATTTTTTTCACTTTTATTGACCACAAATCTAGAATGACCCAAATACATGTAGACAGCTTTGCATTTCATTTCTTTATAACTTGCCTATAAAAATAAAATGTGAGAAAAAAAATGTTTCTAAAAATAGAATTTTACGATTAGTTGACTATAAAAAATCTTTCCGATCATCAGTCACAAGAGGCAAAAGTGACTGACTGATTGTAATTGATCATCAGTGGCAACACTAGGGCATGGCCTATCATTGAGAAACTTTATACAAAAACCAAGCAAATGTAGTGAAACTGGCCAGTAATATATGGAGAAGACCCTTCTGTCTAGCAAGGTCAATCAATCTGGCATAGATTTTACAGCCATAAATTCTTCTGGTTACAGCTGTAAATCATATACATGAGAGCAGGTCATGAAAAAAATACAGCTGTAAAAAAAAAAAAAAAAGAATTTACAGCTATAAAAAAAAAAAAATAAAAAAAAAAAATAAGAAATTTATAGCTGTAAAAAAACAAAATTTTACAGCTGTAATTGTATGTAGTTCAGCCGTAATCTGTGCTTTTTACAGCTGTTATTCAAAGCTCATAAATTTGCATATATTGCCAAAATTAGTTTTCTTTTACAGCTGTATTCTGCTGTAACATGGCTAGATTTTCCTCTTTGGTGAGAGCTAGGGACTAATTTCCAGTATCACATGTCTTGGTGAATGAATGTCATTGGATGTATCACCAGCAAAAATTCTAATTTTGAAAAAAAAACAACTAGAAATGTGTCAATATGACACGGATGACCCCGCCCAGGGCCATAATAATCCACACGCTGCATTTTGCAAAAAGTGAAGTCGAAAAAGGGCCATAACTCTCAAAATAATTGGCAGATTTTACCCTAAATCAAACGACCTATATTTTATGATTATATACTTGTGTATAAAATATACACCAAACTTTTTTAAAATAAGCCTGTGACCTTAACCCTTAGGTCATGGGCATGGGCCAGGGTATCACTGAATTGAACTCTGAACCTGTATCTATCATCATACCAAATATGAACCAAATCCATCATATGGATCAAAAAATATGAGCTTTTAAAATGTTTACAATCAAAATTTGTAAGTCTATGACCTTGACCTTGAGGTCATAGGCATGGATGCAGGTATTGCTGAATGAAACCTTTGACCTGTATCTATCATCAAACAAAATATGAAGCAAATCCAATGTATGGTTTGGAAAATATGAGCTCTTGAAAACTTTAACATCTAAGCCTGTGATCTTGACCTTGAGGCCAGGGTTGGGGTTATGCCTGAATAAAACTTTGGACCTGTAACTATCATCCTACCATATATGAAGCAAATCCATTATATGATTTGGAAAATATGAGCCCTAAACATACTTTAAATTTAAAATTTCTATGTGTGTGACCTTGACCTTGAGGCATGGGTGAGGGTATTACTGATATCACTTTGAACCTGTATCTATCGTTGTATCAAATATAAACCCAATTCATTGTATGGTTTGGAAAATATGAACCCTTAGCGTTAAAATTTTTTAAGTCTGTGACCTTGACCTTGAAGTCATAAGCATGGGTGGGGGTATTGTCAAATAAACCTTTGGACCTGTATCTATCATCATAGCAAATATAAAGCAAATCCATCGTATGGTTTGGAAAATATGAGTTCTTTAAAAACTTTAATATTAAAAATTTCCAAGTCTGTGACCCTGACCTTGAGGTCATAGGCATGGACGAGTGTATTGCTGAATATCACTTTGGAGCCTGTATCTATCAGCATAACAAATATGAACCAAATAAATCGTAAAAGTTCAGGTTCTACCTGGTACAAATACCTTAACCCGAGTCTTTAACATTAAAAATTTCTAAGTCCATGACCTTGACCTTTAGGTCATGGGCATGGGTGGGGGTATTGTTGAATGAAACTTTGGACCTATATCTATCAACAAACCAAATATGAACCAAATGTATCAGATGGTTTGGAAAATATGAGCTATTAAAAGTTCAGGTTCTACCTGGTACAAATGCCTTAACCTGAGTCAAACAGGATCACGTACGTACATACGTACGTACACACATTTGTACAGACGGATGTACATTCGTACGCACATACCCACGTATGCAGGTACGGAAAACTGAAAAACTATATGCCCCCGGCATCATCCGATGCGGGGGCATAAAAATTCCAAGTTTATTTTTGTTTGCTTGATTGAATAACTACATTTAGTCACTCACTCACCAGAGGTTTTTTTCTTTTTCTATATTATTATATACTGCTGCACCCATATAAAGTTATGAGTAGTATGCACAGGTCTTCCTGGGTAGAAACCAACATTCAGCAATGTGGAGTGTCTTGCACACGGACACAATACTTGATGCTTGCTGGGATCTAACCTGCTAATTCTCGATCTTGAATACTATGCCTTACCTATGCACCATAGCGCTCACCAATGATGAGGTACGTACATGTATGTGTATATCTCTTAATACTGAGTATTACTGACGTGAAGTATTGACTGAGGTCTCAGTTCTCGGCCATTGGAGAGACCAAGAGTATGAAGGTGATCATATATTGTAAAAATTCTTATTATCGCCCGGGCGTTTCTTAGAATCATTACCTTTCATAAAGAGGAAGGTGGGTGTTTATTAGAGGCTACAGTTTGCTAACAGTTGGAAAAGCTTCAAAATATTCATGTTTTCCTCCAATGAACGCCATATTGATAAAAGAGACGGAAGTATATACTAGTGTTACAACAGACGTGTGAAGTATAGACTAGCATTACGTAAGACATGTCAGCCTCTCAAAAGGAGAATCATAGTACATATGTACCTGGCAGAGGACTAGAAATCCCATGTTCATATCTTTTATTTGGACCAAGAGAGAAAATGGGACTTGTTTGTTCGATTATTAAACACTTGGACCTAATAATACCCGAGCTTGTCACTAACGGAACTGCCAAAATATTTTGGCCCTATTTTACAACATTATGATTATTAAAAATGATTTTGGATAATAAATGAAATTGTAATAAATTGTTTTTAATTGACTTGGTTGAAAACTGTCAAGTCACAATTAATAAAATTGAAGTTACATGTATACCATCATTTTGGGTGAATTTCTGATGGTTTTCTGATAAAAGTGCACAAAAAAAAGCTAAATTGGGTACCTAGGTTTCTTGTTGATGTTTACAAAACTTATTTGATTTTCCTTAAATATGATGCTACAATCTAACAGTCTAAAAGGTAATATATTGAACTATTGCATTTTGAAAACAAATCTCAGATATTTGGAGAAATAATTGAAATATGAGCATTTAAACTTCATCATACAAAATTATGAAAACTCAGCTTGGCATACTTCCAATAAATACAATACCTGTACCATAGTTACTAGTCCCGTGTATATTGGCATACATGCCATCTGATCTCACACTATGAGATAAAATCTCACAGAATTTGGCCTATCTGGAAGGCAATTCCCATAAAAAATTCAGATCTAACAGAATTTTCAAACCACTTTACAACAGATTTTATGAAGAAATAAACATAAATCACACACTGTTGTTGTTTTCACAAGCTTCTGACATGAAAAAAAAAAAGACTTATGACTATATTGGGGGAGCTCTAAAGTGATGTTCAAGAAAAATCTCACAGAATTTTGTTGAATCTCCCTTAAAATTTTGCCTTATCTCACAGATTTTAATCCACAGCTTATGGCTTGTGTATTGGATCCAAGTTAAACAGCAGATTCGGAAACTAACTGCATAAGTTAGTAGCAATGTTTTTTCTAAATTGACTGGTGGGCATGTACTACAGGCTGGTATTTCTGAGAAAAATGATAAAAAAAAAATCACTGATTTCAGGCCAGATTGAGAGATGGGCATTTATTAGAGTTTTTACAGTACTGTGTTATTCAAAGGGGCTATGGTGGACAGATTCTGATTTGATTTGACGTTTATTTAATTACATCAACATACATATACAATAGAAGCATTCTTACAAAATTGATTATAAACATGCAATTTACAAAAATATCACAAAGCACTTTCGCATAACAATGTATTTCAAGACTTAAAATAAAAATACAGTCGACTCTCGTTATCTCGAACTTCGCGGGACCTGATAAAAATGTTCGAGTTATCAGTAGTTCGAGACAACCAAATTGTGACGTCATAGGTATGACGACTGTTCGCCTGTCTGTTCGCCAAAACGTGCTTGGAAGGCACATGTATATGGCAATTTAAATAATTTACGCGTACTTCAGTTTGCATTGTTACTGTTTGTTTTAGGAGATGCAATGGTTTTCTTGAAATAATATCATCAATAAATGTTAATAATAATAAATTTCAAACGTCTCTTGTTGTCTTTTAATACTCCTGCAAATTTGGATTTCCATATGAGCTATAAATAAATTACTGGTTTCCGGGTTGTGTTAGCTATACATTATGAACTGGTTTGGATTAGCTCCCTTAGCATAGATGACTCGATAAAGAGTTGACTTGTTTCCGCTTTTGCATAAAACGCTTACAATGTTAAGCGGCAGCTGTAAGCTAGTTTGGATTATCTCCCCTGGCATAAACGAACCTTCTCAGTGCGGCAAACTGTAGATCCTACAGAGAAAGCTCGTTATGAACCGTCTCATCTGGCCCTCCACTATTTGTGGGGTATCCGTACCAGTCTACAGGGTCGGAAGGGTTAACATCGGTACCCACGTGTGATTCATCTATTTGAGGACGTGCACGACAACTCCTATTAGAAGACTGTGCGACTGTCAAAGACTCGGATCAGCCTGCACGCCCACGAATTTTCCATTATACGCATGAGCCTTATCTGGGCTTACCAAAGAGCACCATTTGACCAAAGAGTAACAAGCGAAGATTCAGACTTAGCTAGCCTGATCAATACAGGCTGATCTGAGTCGGAACCTGTCGCGCACTGACTTTTCTTGAAGACGCTATATCATTCAGACGGACAGTACTCAATAGTGAAGAGCATATCTAAACAATAAATTAAAGAAACGTCGTTGATTAATCTTCCATAACACTATTCTGGGCCGCTTTTAATCTTACAAATCAATGACACGAGACGATGTTGAGCGCCGCGTGTCAAACCCGACTCGACACGCATGTGATTTCATAATTACGGATTTTAGACATTGTTTGTGTTGTTTGTAATTACCTGGACAAAGGGGAAAATTAAAATATTGATTTATTTATCAATGGCCTATTATGATTTTCATTAACTGAGAGACCGGCGGCGCTGCATCTTACTTTTTTTTTTCATTCGTCATGGTCCGAGTTCGAGATACGCGGTAGTAAAAACTGTGAAAAATATATTCAAGGACTGAAAATGATGGACGAGATAGCCGAAGTGTCGACATAAAAGTAGTTCGACATAAGCGAAGCTGAAATACAATAAATACATAGGGAAAATAATCGGGACTTAAAAATCAGTTCGACATAAGTGATAGGATCGAGATAAGAGGGGTCGAGATAACGAGAGTCAACTGTATTAGCACTTAGAAGACTAGACTAAAACGACTGATAAATGTAAAAAGCACTTAATTTGTTCATTATAAGTGGACGTTTCCTCATTAATATCTGAAGATAAGCTTTGATAGGTAAAGCCTTTATCAAAATTACAATGCTTGGGTCATTTATATGCAACCAGTATTTTAGAGATAGTAATATTCCTGATATTGCAAGAGGGAACCTCCCGGTTTTACATTTACATGCTCAATTACATGAATATTTATTGACACCTATTAGACATTTACAAAACTTGGTGTTGATCTTTTCAGGAAGGAATGATATATGCATACCTGCCAACTTTTGAAAATTTTCATGGGTGAGATTCTTTGTGGAACAGCTTTTTTTGACGACATCGAGCACATTAAATATTTTACTTGAAATTCTCATGGGGGAGACTTGCAACGAAAACAACAGTGCAAAACATCAAATATTTAAGACTATATTTCACTTTGTCTAAGAATGCTGCTACTCAAAAATGCTTATAATAAACTATACCTTTATCTGATCAAAATAATGGAACCTTTTATGACTAAAATGCTGTTACTTAAAACTGTAATCTTTATTAGAATTAAAAGGTGCATAACAGCAGATCACATTTTATTACAGTGGTAAACAATTTGTTATATTCCCTCGCTGCCCCTTTTGCCATGCATAGTACATGTATCTGGTCTGTAGGCTTACAAATGAAGTACAGTCAGTGTTGCAGTTCTGCTTGCAGCTTATGAGAGCTGTTATTGTCATTTTCCAAATTAAACCAGAGATCAGTTTGGATTTTCTTCAAAATAGAAAGAAGTCCTTTCACAGTCACTGTTGCTAAACTGAAATGGCCAGTTTGAGAGTACTGGAAATAATTGCTTTCCAGATATCCAGCCTTCCACTCAGATTTAAATTTACAAGAATATTTTTTTTCTTCTTCTTTTCTACCTGTTCAACTGCCAACATAATTTATGATTATCGGCATTCACTTACTCAATTCAACCACCACAAATTATTTCATCAATCAACTCAATGAAAGCTTACCTATGTTACCTGTTTTCAATCACAATACCTCGTGAATACATGTCATTTATTTATTTTGGGGAAAAACCTGATGTATCTGTACACATGCCTTCGGGATTTCCCATGATTCGGAATTGTTTGGCTGTTTTTACCTTTATATACAAGGAAGAAATCCAAAGTCCCCAAAAAGACTTTCATAAACAAAAGAAGCACCTAGCAACAGTCACGTGACTCGAAATTACAAATACAGACATCAACCAGTGATCCTCTGTTGTTTTCCCCAAGTGAACAAGGCATATCAAAACATCAGAGGAACACAGAAATATCGTAAACAAAAAATATTACGGCCAATAGGAAAAACTGGGCATGAGGTCGTCGTAAAATCGTGATTTTGGCCATATTTTGCCAACATAGTCGTGAAGCAAAAAAACATGGAAAAATCATGAAACTCACGCTCAATGGGTGAAAGTTGGCAGGTATACATATGAATCCTCTAAACTATACATGGTGTTCTAAGAGGTTATCAGAGGTTTCGCTACCTGGAGAGTTCGCGCCAAGAAGTTTCGCTACCCTAGGTAAGAGGTTTCACTACCCGGTAGTTTTTGCACCTTTTATGATCAAGAGGTTTCGCTACCTCATTTGTTTTTCACCCCTTTTCGGCAATGCTCCGTTAATTAGGTGATTCTCCGTGAGCTATTATTCACAGTCTTCATTGACGCATGCGAAGTCCAGACTGAGAAGATGATTCAGAACTTACAATGTACTTGTGTTTTAACTTACTTGTGTTTTATTTTAAATGGACTATTGTTTTTAATTTATTACTTTAATGACTGAAATTAGACAAAGCCGCCCAGAAAAAAAAATATAACTGCACAGCATGTGGAAAAGATGTCAGCAGCTGCCAGCATGCTGTAAAGTGTGATGTATGTGAGCAGTGGCAACATAGACTCTGTGGAACAGTAAAGCAGGGCTGGGTTTCTATGTGCTTGTGCCACTACTGCGGAAAGAGGATGAAGGGGCCACATTGCAGATGCAACGTGTCTGAGAATCTGTTGACTAAAATTCACAGGAAACAATATAGGCAAATCCACGGTCACCTTTTCGACTTATGGGACAAATACCATGACGGAGACATCACTAACTCACAGTTACTACGGATGTGCAGTAAAATCTCAGGACCTGGACCTTCAGCCACATCAATCGAAAATTATGAGTAGACAAAAAAAGTAGACAATGTCCCTTTTTAAAGCCTTATCCGGACATGCGCGACCACGCATTTCGTGGGATTCATGTTTGATTTTATCTGTTTTCTTTTTTTTTTTTTTTTTTACAGAACAATTTTCTGCTTTTAAGTAACTTATGTACATCTCCCTTTTTAACATAGTTTTATGAAAAGCTGAGGCCAAACACTTTTATGATAATTTTGCGAATAATTCCTTTAGCTTAGTTTTTATTATAGGAAGTAACAGCTTTTACATGTCTCTTTTTAGGCTGCTGTTTTAGTTCTTTAAGTGCTTTTAAAACTGTTATTTTAAAGTTTTAGATATGTTTAGTGAAGATGTTGCCAAGCACTTTAATAGAGAGAATCATGGTTTATTTTGACGTAACTTAATGATCATGTGACGTCGCGTGAGTCAATGTATTTATTGAGGTATGTACAAGATTGTGTTCCAATAGTTAATTGTAGGGGTTTTCTGTAAATGCACTGAGAACGTTAATATTTTAAATAGTCGCCGAGCGCCTTTGTGATAATTGTATAGGATATAAAATAAGTTTGTTTGTGTTGAGGTTTTACGGCCCAGTAAACCCAATGGGGTCAGTTTACCTAACTACACGTTTACTGGGCAGGCTTAGTCCTCTAAGCGGTTAACCAGTAGTGTGCACATTCTTTCGCCAGAAACTGACAACTGCCCTTCTTGAATCAGCGCTCGGACCCATCAATACCCGGACTTGTTACTGTCCGTTTCCGTTAATTATCATGTCGCGGGTGCTGGTGATGCTTAAGTCACATCGGAATCTATATTTTGCAAAACTCCACCCATATTAAACTAGTATTAAACACATTTATTTTTAGTTAAGCCAGTTAAAATTATTATAAAGCAATAATGCCATCTTAGGTCCGTTATATGTTAACATTTTATTCAACTGATTCCTTTTAACATAGATAATCGCCGAATTTTGCACATACTCGTTTTAGAAAATGTGGGTCAAATTCGAGAGAATCAACATTTTCACAGTCGACTTTTAAAATTTCTGTTATGGTTATGAAAATAATATGCTGATAAAGCAATAAAACAAAGCTAGTTTATTCTGAATAAGTTGGGTTTATAGTTGATTTTAGCGAGAAAAAGCATTTAAAGGCTCTGCTAATGTTAGTACTATTCAACAATGGTCGCCATTTTTTCTTCGACGAATAGCTTCATTCACAAATCAGTGTTTGGAAACTCCATTGAAATTTGTAATATATGTGATCAATATTCAACAAATATGATTAAAAAACAAAATAATAACATAGTATTTAATTTGAATGATAAGTGATGTTTTGTTCACAGATGACACTTAGATGAGGTTCATTATCGTGGATAATTGTTGGTCAAATTCGAGAAATTGACATTTTCACCAGCCGATATTTCAATTGGCATTGAAGTAGGTATAAAAATAATATGCTCATAAAACAACTTCGAAAACAAAGCTATTTGTTTTTCCTGAATAAGTTTAATTTATAATTGATTTTAACAAGGATGTGCATTAAAAGGCTATACTAATGCGAGTACAGTTCAACATTTCAATGGTCGCCATTTTTCTTCGACGAACGGCTTCATTCACAAAACGGTGTGTGGAAACTCCACCGAAATTTGTAAAGTATGTTACCAATATTCAACAAATGTGGTTAAAAAACAATTACGTCTATATAGTACTAACTTTTCATGATGGTTGATGTATTGTTCACAAATAGCACTTATATGTGGTTGTTTATTATGGATAATTATCACTCTCTACACGATTGATTTTCGCACATTCCAGACGAAACCCGGTAACCGGTAAAATCATAGCCACGACATCATCATATCAATAAAACAGGTATTTAGCACTATAGTTACCAGTCCGGGTATTGATGGGTCCGAGATTAGCGGAAGGGAGAGAATGACCGTAGAAAATATTTCATGATCAATCTCCACGAAGTATACAACATAATTAAGCACAATTAAATATAAAAATAGTGTTTTCATCTTTGTTTTTACATGTAATTAGGTAGTGAACATTCCAGGTAGAGAAACATTCAGGTAGCGAAATAGCTGGGTAATGAACACATATAGGTAGCGAACTTGTAGGTAGCGAACGTGCAGGGTAGCGAAAGTGTAAAGGTTGCGAACAAGCAAGTCGCGAAACCACCGTTAATCTTCTTACACACAAGTTTTTTTAAAAATTTATGTTAAAGGGACCCATACTTCAACACAATATAGCAATATGTATGTTTAACACATGCATCAAAAAGTTTGTACTGCAATGACGGGAATATGTGAGAAGACTGAAATTTGTTTTGTATCATAAAAACCACTTTCAAGGCTTTATTACTTAATGCTGTAATGCCCTTTGTAAAAATACCAAATGCCTTAATTATAACTCAAAGATATTTAAACTCCTGCACGGTTCTAAGAGAACAATAATGGAGTAAGGTATAATGTACCAAAGTTCAGCTGTAAAAGAAATATCAGAATCTAAATTTGGTGGATATGAATGAACTCTGAATGTGGTTATGAAGTTAATTGTATGGCTAAGAACTGACTTGTATGGGCTATGGACTGACTTTGCTTGGGTACGATCTATATGTGGCTACAAATTGACTTGGTACGAATTTACTTAGATACGAATTGACCGGTTACCGGCAAACTGAGGTTAAATGCCATATGCCAAAAGAAATGACATAATATGAAACCTAATCACACAATTTTCTTGCAAGGAAATCAATTTTGCACCTTCATATGACTATAAATACGTTCAGTGGGTCAAATATTCAGCTTCGCATCGCACTTTCCAACCTTCACATGTAACCGGATGTAGTCTGTGTAAGTACGATATTGGCGTGCGCAAGCGTAAACAAGCTGAAACATTCCAGACAAGAACTGAGAAGGCGTTTAACTATTTTTATTCTGAATTCAAGCGATTACTGGTATAAAGCCTCATTTTCATAAGTATTGTTCCGTTATCTTAAATCAATGATTTATTTTACACAAATTTAATTGTTTTGTAGCTTTGCGATTTGTCATTTTCCTGGCTTTGTTTAGCATAGAAACCAACTGTCAAAGAAAAAAAGTAGAGTGTCTGCATTTAGAATTTTCATTTCTTCTATGGTTTCATCGTCCCCAAAGTTATGCACCGGCCATTTTTATCCATTGCTCCACACCCACAGGGAAAAGCAGGGACAACGACTTTCTCTCCGCCACAGACTCACAGTCTTGCTAAGTACACTGCACAAATCGAGCCCCTGTAATCCTAGTGGATAGGAGAGGACTTAATCCATTTGGTATCTCATCGCTGTGGTTTGAGATTCGTTTAGGTCACATGTGGGAAGTTCTGCTTACAGGTGATCAGGTTTTTGTTCCCCAGGTTCTCTGGTTTCGATGAATGAACAGCTCGATATAAGTGAAATATTTTTGAAAGGGCCGTAAAACCCAAATAAAAAGACAAAAAAAAAATACACTGCACTGCGGGGACAAAAGTAAAAATCCAGCTCTTTTTTGCTCTTACCGCCAGGGGACAATGTAAAATAACAATTGGGTAAATGTAAAATCTTAATAGTAGTCAATACTATATTGGCATGAATTTGCAAATCCTGTACTTTTCTGGCACTGTGGGGGGCATTTAAAATGTCCTAGCCCCATGCATTAGCCAGGCCATTCCCCAAGGTAGGGGTATAGGGTGGGGATGGCAGTGGATGCATTTTCCATTCAGGATCAGAATATTTTACAGGTGACACATCAATAGACATTCATTCACCATGGCCAGCGACTGCGAAGACTTGTCTTGAGATCTAGATCTCACAAGTGATGTAAATCAGACTTTTCAGCAGAGGATATGATAGATGCAGGGAATGCATTCCAATCCCTAATGATGTCTGGGAAGAAACTGTACTTGTAAATGTCAGTTCTAGCATATGGCACTTGAAATGCCATTGGTTTTTCGTATTTCTAATATAGCTTTCCAAAGCAGTTTAAAAAGTGCACATTCTCCAGAATTGAAATCAACAAAACAAAAATGTTTATTTTTTGTTTTAGTAGTCATGCTCAGCAGGCATGAAGCTGGCCAAGAAAAACAGAGAGACGTCATGTCTCCCTCATTTTGAGCTTCCCACAAAACATCATTTCAGTGTTTACTTTGCACCATGTTGTGAACAAAATATGCTATGAAAAAGAAGTCTGGGTCTTGTTTACTTGTGGAAGTTTCTATCTTTCACTAAATTTACAGAAAAAGAATAAGTGCAATTTGGTTCTATTTTGAAGTTGGTCCTGTTCGGATGCATTTCTGACAATTGAAGGTTCTGCAATTTAACCTGGTAATAAGTTAATTTTTTCCCCCAGTGGTTTTCTGCCACAAGTTCATATGAGATCAGGGTTACAAGCATGCGGTTTCTACAGGTGGGAGCAAGCAAACTTATACTGGAAATGCAGACATCCCAGAAGTGAGTACTGTTGCCAGATGTGCATCTGAGCAGTCCCGTGAGAATCTACACAAGGTTTACTGGACAGATTTTGCGGGACTTAAATGATTAATCTACCTCTCGGTCATGGGTTATGCTGCCAAAAAATATGGCATGTCGCAAGACAATTTAAGGCTTAAAAATACATTAAAGCAGAGCCTAGAATACAGGAAATTGTACTTTTATTATTTTTTTTCAAGTTTTGTTGAAAAAAAAAAGAATTTTACCTGACATGTATGATAAAAGCACATTGTAAGGGGCATAGGATAATAAGCACTGTAGTTGTTTTGTGTCCCCAAAATTTTGATTTAAATAAAGAAACAGTTTGGTTAGAGATCTGTCATTTGTACTGCATCTAAAAATATTAGACACCACGTTGTATGATAAATTGCATTGTTCAGTTTTAATAGGATAGACAGCCTTGACTTTGATTCATTGTTTCAAAATGAGCCAGTCGGTTTGACAGTCACACAGCCAGGCCAAAAGGTAGATTAATCACTGGACTTAGAAATTGCTTTTGGCCAACAGGAATAACTCTTTCAACGCGCAGACTGATATCTCACACAAGTGATAAAGTACTATTTGGCTTTTCCCTGCTCATCTTTTAAAGAAAATGTGCATTAAATAAAACAGTGTAAAATTTAGGGCTGTATCGATACAGTCACCTCATGATATGATACATATCGCAATACTTGCCATAGGTCTAGATAAGAGTGGGTATCAGGTAAATAGTTTTCTTATTTCTCGACAAAAACATATGTTGTGGGTACTCATTAGAAGCGCCTCTTGTTTGTCGAGAAATAAGAAATAGATACATTTTGGTTGAAAAAAGAGCCTTATCAAGAGGTATGCTTGCCATACGATACATATCACAATACTATTTTCATGCATATGCCACAGTTTGAAAGTTTGTTCTGGACTTGGTATAACAATGCCTGTGTTAGATGCCCCTGTTTGTCATAAAAGTGATCAGTGTATTTCAGTCACATTTTAGCTCAATGTACCTTGTTATAAAAATGGTCTTGAAATATGTCAACACACATTTTCTTTGGAAGTAGTACTTTCGGACATATCATAGGTATCGCAATACTACAATATGATACACGTATCATCAGAAAAAATATCTTGATACGATAAGATTTGAATGAATTGTCTTGCCTCGCGTAAAATTTGTGATCAAGTTGGGAAATTCTGCATCAGAAATCTTTGAAATGGATGAAAAATATATATATATAATCAAGGTGAAGTCAGCATCGCTTTCCTGTGTGAACAAAGCGACATCTAAAAAAGGCGAAGCCTGCGAACGTCTTCCCGGTTCAGAAAATGACGGTGTCGCAGTATACATGTACTTAGAAAGACGTAATGGGATCTTTAACCATATAAACCACAATAGAGATGAATCCTTTAACCTGTCTCTATCTTTAATTGACTGACACATTTCATCATTCATCATCTCCATTTCGTATCATGAGGTCTGGTGTTTTTTAAGCCCATCGGAGGCAGAATGGTCAAATTTGCTTCCCTATATAGGAAAACTGTTGGAAACTTGTTTTCGTCACTGTATTAAAGACTGGTGAGATCAAAATATTGTCTCGAAATATTTATGGATGTTGTCTGCTGATTTCACCCAGAGATGAGCTAAAGCAGGGCTGTGGAAATATTAAAAAGTGAGTGATAAAAAAAAACAAAAAAAACACTTCTCAGAACAAAATTTACTTTTCCAGATATTGATAATTTTCTTTTTTTCTGGATTAAAAAGCAGATAATCCACAGAAATGAGGTGCCTCTGATGGGTAACCACAGCATATGATTTCATGGTGACATTAGAGGAGTATTTACATGTATCTGGCTATCCTTCCCACATATAGCTGAAGTTATGGACCACTCATCCCAGGACAAGTAAACTGAAGTTTCTGTCCTCCCGTAGTAGCGATGGTGAAAATAGGACATGGTTCATGTATTTCCACAGCCTTGTGTAGTAGTTTAGCCATTAAAGCACTAAGCAATTAAAATGTTTTCTGCTGTAGTTATGATTAGCGCTTTAAAGGTTGCTAACCGAGCTAATTTTGATACATGTATCTTACTTTTTATTTTCTGAAAATACCATTTCCAAATTAAATAAAGCTGCCCCTTGTTTGCTATAAAATGCTTCTGAGGACTGTAAAATAAAGTATTAAAGGAGAAAATATTGTCTAAGTATGTAGTTTTCTAACTACTAACTAGGCTATGTAGCCAAGTTAGGTCAAAGGAGACCTGTAAAAATGTTACCATCCAAATAGTGATTATCAGATTATAATCTACTGTAATTACTTTTAAAAGTTTTTTAGTATATTTGTATTTTTTTGATAAGCATGTATATTTCTTTCACAATGAGCATGCAGATTCTTCAGTACCTCAATTAGAACAAATTGTTTTTGTGAAACTTAGAGTATTTAAACACTTATACTAAATAATTTTACAGACAATATAATTATCAAAGCAACAGTTGCTCCTGTGCTTTTCATTATATCAAAATAAGCTCAATTAGAAACTTTTAATGTCTTCTTTTGATTGTTGTCTGCAGCATGCTGAAAGATTATCTTTCTACTTTTTAGAAACCCTTCAAAATGGCTTGAGTAGTTATACAACAGATGTGGCTAGCATGGAGCCCACACCACCCAGAAAACCCAAAGAGAACCGCCCATTTTATGCTCCACCAGAAGATAAACCTATAGCTGTACAGATTATAAATGAAGCTCGACTGTCACTAAAAGATATTAAAACAAAGCGACCATTCACACCTAGAGAGGACAGAAGGACATTATTTGGTCCACGTCCAGTCAACAATAGTACAGACAACAGACCACCAAGCGCTTTCAGGTAAGCCATTCCAAATAAAAAGGGGTCTTAACGTTAGTCCTGCTGAGTCTGGATATATCCTGCCTTCACAGTCAGTGTAGAGCCAGATCAGTTTGCTTCAGAAGCCAACTGTTTGCCATGAAGTATGTGGATTTATAAAAAAAACCTGGATCAAGATATCTGATTGGCTGAAAATTAGAAGTGGGTGTGGCAGTTTATTCATCATGTCAATGGTTAAGACATGACCAGCATAGAAACAAATTACTTAACCCATTTTAGACGGAATAAACCCACCACACTATACATTGGAAGAGTCTAATTTTAATTTTAGGTATGTTAGGCTATGTATGTGATTTAGATTATTATCCTAGAGAAAATTGGCTATTTGCAAAGAGTGAAGACCTTGATCTGGGTCTGCACTACTTGCCAATTACCCTTTTGTTGGTCTCCAGATTAAAATTGGTTGATTAGTGTCCCCATATTCAATCTAAACAGATTACCATTATAACACTTTTGTTGGAATCCAAACTAAAAACTATGTTTGCTAAACAACTCTGTTGTATCAAACCATAAATGTGTAGAATATATAGATTGGGTGGGTTTTTAAAAAAATTGTCCTTTAAAATAGTGATGTCCGGGTAGTGGGTGGGTGGCAGGCATTGGGCAGCGTCCAAGGTTTATCTTTTGGTGAGCCTTTTTGAAAAAAAAATCCATAATGCCATTAGGCGTTTTTTCTTGTTTTATATAATCAGTACATATCTGTTCGGATACAGCCTTGGAAAGAAGCAATGGAGAAAAAAGGACTGAGAGTAAATGCAGGAAAGACAAAGATCATGATCTGCGGTACGGGACTGGACCTCCTGCAGAGTTCAGGCGAGTTTCCATGCGCTGTCTGTCACACTGGAGTGGGCAGCAACAGCATCTTCTGCAATAGCTGCAAGCACTGGGTGCACAAGAAATGCAGTGGGCTCAAGTGCTTGAAAAAAGACCCTGACTATAGATGTACACAGTGCCAGGGAACTGCATGCCCCTTGGATGGCAGACCACAGAAGGAAGTCCAGGTTGGACCTGACAAGCTTGAGGTGGTAGCTTCCTTTTGCTACCTAGGAGACATGCTCTCAGCAGCAGGTGGTTGTGAACTTCCAACCACAACACGTGTGAAAACCGCCTGGAAGAAGTTCAAGGATCTGCTACCAGTCCTCTCTTCACGCCACCTCTTTTCAAAACACGTGGTCATGTGTACAGCTCTTGTGTGCGGAGCGCAATGCTCCATGCTAGCGAGACTTGGCCATTAACAAAGCCGAACCTCCAGCGTCTGCAGCGAAATGACAGGGCAATGATCAGACAGATCTGCAATGTCAGGCAGCAAGACATTGTAACCACCAGGTCCAAAGAGCTACTTGTGCGGCTTGGCATTGAGGATCTGGACCTCATTCTGATGGAGAGAAGACTTCGATGGTATGGACATGTGGAACGCTCCAGTGGTGCAGTCGAGACAGCCTTTGACATACAGGTTGATGGAAAGCGTGGGCGGGCCTGGGAGGCCCAAAATGACATGGAAGCAGCTCACAGAGAGGGATTGCAGAGAGTGGAAGCTCTCAGCTATCAACCCTCATGATAGACGTACCTGGAGATCTGGTGTGAGATCTGCCATGACTGCAGCAAGCCCGCTATCTGGAAGGGGGCCCACTGATATGGATGTTGCCCCTGTACCTGCACGTTAATCAAAAATCCGATTATGATATATGATACAGCTTTTTTGTGTGCTTGGATACAACATTTTTTGGGTCCATCTTTGATTTAAACCCTGCTATAATAAAGCATGTTATAAAGAGGTTCCTGTTTATCAAGTATATGGACACATGCATCCTGAATTTCAGGAGCTTGAAATGTAGTAAATGAGAAGTGGTATTAGGGAGAGAAATGGAAGGTTCTTCAGTTTGGTCTTGTTCTTCTGTATACATTTATTTATTTGCTGCTACATGTATCAACGACACGTCCTTAACCCTTGTCCTGCTGAACCCGGATATACCCTGCCTTTGCAAACAGTGTAGATCTTCTTCAGAAGCCAACTGATCTGGGTCTGCACTGTTTGCCATTCAGTATTTGAATTTATATCAACAACCCGGATCAAGTAATCTGATTGGCTGAAAATTAGAAGTGGGTGTGGCATCTTAATTTATTCAGCATGACAAAGGTTGATAAAGTTGAAGCAGAGCACAGTCCCTGAGAGAAATAAAATACTGCAATGTCAGATTAGCCATTCCATGACCAAACCTCAATGTGGTCAGTCTGGGCATGCCAAGTTCACAAGAAAAAATGCAGGCCATATAGCATGAAATTTAGACTCATAGCCTATTGTTTTAACTTCGTAATACATTAACCTATAGATAATGTGCTATTCTATTCTGTTATTCACCCCCTCCACAGAAAAAACGACCTTTCAGTCGTTATAAAGTCTTAATTCAGAAGGTCCCTTTAACAGTTACCTGTATGACGTAGTTCCTCCCGCTCAAATGATCACGTGTCAGTTTCTTTTCTGTGGACTTTGAATGTTCAAGGATTATTATTCTGTGTTAGAAAAAATGGATTAAAATTATTCTACACGGTTAAAATTTTTATATCCTTGACTTTCTCTGGTTCTATATTCACTCCTTCTACTATCTATGTACTTATTTTCGAAATATCGATCTTAGATTTCTTGTTTTCTCAATGTTAAATTTCTTCCTTTGTTTCCGCGTCAGTCGATGCATTTCGCCCGCGGCAACTGTGGCCATTTAAAAGCTAAATGGGATACACATTTATCTTGTCTAACTTGTAATTCTTGCACACGTATCTCTCCGTGTTATATTTGTAGTTCCTGGACAGAAAAAGTTTGGAACCTAGCAGAAAGAAGACGCCTTCATGCTACTAGAAAATCAGTTATGACGCAGAAGAGAAAACAGAAGAAATCTAAGAAATCCAAGAAGTCCCAGTCAGACATGTCTGACAACGGGACAGTTGATGGGAGCACCGCCCCTCATAGCTTTACTGCTCGGGGCAGGACCCATCAAGGTGGCAGCCTGGCGGACTTAGAGTCTGACCGGGCACTAAGCCCACCAGTCACCAGTCAACCAGTCACCAGTCAACCAGTCACCAGTCAACCAGTCACCAGTCATCCAGTCACTGGGCAACTTATCTCCGTTCATCCAGTCACCGGTCATCCAGTCGCCAGTCAACCAGTCACCAGTCAACCAGGCACCAGTCAACTAGGCTCCAGTCAACCAGGCATGGGTTTACAGTCATTCGCGTATGACCTACAAACACAAATTCCGCCTGGTTATATTCCTATAAATGTGCCTGTACAAAGCTACGCTCCGTCCATAAGTAGCCATATTTCACAGGGTAGTGTCCACAGACTATCCAATGTCTTTATTCCTGGTTACGAACGTTCTAATAGACTAGAACTTCCTAATCCAGCTTCTTCCTCTAGACAGATTATTCCACTCGAACCTGATTTTTCGCAGGTCTCAGATCCGAGTGTAATGATTGAGCCTCCAAATTCAAATGATTTATCTATCTCCAGACCTTCAAGGAAGGATCAGTCAAAAAGAGAGCATAAATCTAAAAAGAGAAGAAGACATCGATCGTCCTCTTCTTCTATCTCTACTTCCAGATCAGACTCTTTGAGTTCTTCTCGGCGAAAGAAAAATTCAAAGAGATCTAAGCACTCTCATAAAAAGAGAAGAAGACGATCAATGACGCCTTCTTCTTCATCAAATTCCTCCCAATCTCAACTTGACATTGGTAGATATACAAGGGCTCATAAATCTCCCCAGGTTGTTCAAACGCCAACTCCAATACAACCTGAGGAGACTAATTTTAGTCAAATCACTAATCAACCTATTAATTACGATCAGATTCAGCCGAATCTCACTCAACAGAATAAGGAGTCAGATTCGGAAACTGAATCCGAAGTCTGGTCATTTGATCGTGCGATTAACGAGGTCTTCCGGCTTCTTCCTCCTGAGTTATGCCCCAAAACTCAGCAGGATCAAGCTCCATTAAAACCTCTCTCTGGGATCGAACAATTAATGGAGTCTCGTTCCACTCCATTACTTGTCCTCCCACAATCCAAATTAGTACAAAATACAACAAAATATATTCAAAATAGACTAGAATCGGACAAATTTTCAAGAGATTGGATTTGCCCGCAAAGCTTGGTTTCGGCTCTTGCTCCGACTAAATTCTACAAGAGCCAAAACCAATATTTGCCAACTGATAATATCCCTCAATTAGAAGCGGATGCGTCGCTCCTAGACATTTCTAATAAAGGAAGCGCTTCTATTCCGCTCAAGAATCTAGAAGCATGGGAAAGGAAGGGCTAGAAAACTAGTCGCTATTAATTCTCATGCTGATCTATTTTCTTCAGCTGCCTTCCTTTCATTACAACAGGATTCGATGTCGGTTGCGGCCCTTTCCAGACTTCTGGAGGCCGTAGCCAAATCGATTAAACATGCTACTGCCATGTCTACACTTTTAACTACTGAATTATTCCAAGCTAGGAGGGACGCAGCCCTAGCTTCGTCTAAACTACTACTCGACAATTCCACATACGAGTTAAGGAACGCTCCTATTAACTCAAAGTCCTTATTTGATGGCAGGATAAAAGAAATAGCTAAATCAAACTTCGAAGCTCAACAGCAAAGGTTTCTAGCTTCTACATCCATACAGTCGCAATCTCATTCTTATAAGCCTCCTTCGCAGAGCAGAGCTTTCAAGATACCTAAATATCCTGCTAAACAAACAACATCCAGACCTAAACCTACGCAGTCGTATAGGTCCAAAAATATTCCTCAAAGCTCATCTTCTCACATTAAGAAAGATAATATCAAGAGGACTGGTAACATCCGTCAGTTCCCCTCCTCTAAACCTGCCTCTTCCTCCGCAAGATTATGAAGGCCCGCCCTTTCCACTGCCTGCTCTTCCGCTCGCGGACATTCCAGTGGGAGGACGATTGGCCCATTTGCGGAAAAATGGGAGGAAATAACAGACAACAAATGGGTCCTCTCTATCGTACGAAACGGATTCAGGATACCATTCATCAAAATTCCTCCTTTGTCATCTGTTCCGATCAGAATGAGTCAATCCTCCTCCCCGTTTCTCAGAGAAGAGATCGAAAATCTTCTCAACAAACGGGCAGTGGAAAGGGTACAGAATCCGGAAACTCCCAGCTTTTATTCCCGGATATTCATTGTGCCAAAAAAGAACGGAAAGTTTCGTTTAATATTAGACCTGTCTTTATTAAACCGTTACATAGAGAAACAAGCATTCAAAATGGAGACAGTCAAATCGGTAAGACAAGCGATGAGACTCAACGATTGGGCTGTCTCCATAGATTTAACAGATGCATATCTACATGTGCCGATACATCGTCAATCCAGGAAGTATCTTCGTTTCGTACACGAAGATCAAGTATATCACTTTTCGGCCCTACCGTTCGGAATGTCCCTAAGTCCGTTAATTTTCTCGAAACTGATGGACGTTATTGCAGCTTTTCTACGCCAACGTGCCATATCAGTTTTTCCATACCTAGACGATTGGCTGATAAAAAATCTGATTCACAACCGTCTGATTACTCAGACAAAGATTTGCATTCAAACTATTCAAAGCCTAGGTTTTTGCCAAATCTCAAGAAGTCAGACCTCTTTCCTGCTCAGAAATTCACCTTCATAGGTATGGAATTTCTGACGCAACAAAATTTAGTCAGGGTTCCAGCGGATCGTGTACAGAACCTAATTCTAACAATCAAGAAAATAATGTCAGCAAAACATGTATCGGCACGAACTTTCCTTTCTCTTTTGGGCAAACTCAGTGCTGCAGCAGACCTTGTTCTCCTGGGCAGACTGCACTTACGTCCTCCAGATGTGCCTGCTGTCAGTCTGGAAACCTCATATTTTTCCTCTCGATCACCCGATCTCGATAAACGGCATGATTCGATCTCACTTACAATGGTGGATAAACCCCATTCGATTCGAGACAGGGACTTCAATCCATCCTCCAGACCCCAAATTCTTCCTTTATACGGATGCCAGTCATTACGGATGGGGAGCTCATTTAGAGCCGACAACACTGTCCTTTCATGGTCGCTGGACAGAAAACCAATCCCAGCTCCATATCAATATGTTAGAAATGATGGCCATACGATTAGCACTGAAACAAGCCAAAACATTTATTCACCATTCTTGCATCATGATATCCACAGACAACACAACGGTGGTCTCATATATCAACAAACAGGGTGGCACTCATTCCCCCAATCTTTGCGTAGAAGTTTGGAAAATACTCGATTGGTGCCTGGAACAAGACATAGTTATCAGAGTACGTCACATCCCAGGCAAATTCAACATTCTTGCAGACCGCCTCTCAAGACTAGACAAACCTATCAAGACAGAATGGTCTCTGGATCAAACATTTGCGAATTCAGTATTCCAGATGCTCAACTTCCCAAATGTGGATCTGTTTGCGACAAGATTCAACCACAGACTCCCATTATATGTCTCTCCAGTACAAGACTACAAAGCACTAGCGATAGATGCCCTGTCCATGGACTGGAATCATCTTCATGCATATGCTTTTCCTCCTTTTATTCTGATACCTGCTGTTCTAGAGAAAATCCGACAACATCAGTGCAGAATAGTTCTCATAGCTCCGTTCTGGCCACAGCAACAGTGGTTCTCAGAACTTCTTCTTCTATTAGTGTCAGCTCCGATTCGTCTGCCACTAATTCCAAGACTACTGACTCAATCCAAAGGAAGATTTGTACATCAAAACCTCCCAATTCTCGACCTTCACGCTTGGGAGTTATCAAACAATCAATCAGAGATAAGAAATTTTCACAAAACGTTGCAGATTTTGTCTCCAGATCAAGAAGAGCATCTACATAAAAAGTCTACGATGCAAAATGGACCATCTTCTCTAATTGGTGTCATACAAAAAAGGTTAATCCGATCTCGGCCCCTATTACAGGTATAGCCGATTTCTTAATCTTTCTTTTTTCGGAAAAGAAATGTCAGATTAGTACTATTAAAGGTTATAGATCTATGATCTCTAACACTTTAAAATTCAAAACTGGTAATAGAATCGGATCTAATCCAGTTTTATCTGAACTTATCAGATCCTTTGAACTTCAACGACCAGTACAAAGATCTCTTACACCTAAATGGGACTTATCATGGGTTTTAGTATGTCTACAAAAACCACCTTTTGAACCTCTTGATAAGGCTTCTAAATTTCACGTTACTATTAAGACAGGCTTTCTCTTAGCTCTTGCCACTGCTAAAAGGTGTAGTGAAATACATGCTCTAGCTATGGATTCGCAACAATTAAGATTTAATCAATCTGATGGTTCAGTTTCCTTGATTCTTAAATCTGGTTTTTTTAGCAAAAAACCAGCTTCCTTCTGTTAAACCAGATCCTATTGTTGTTCCTAGTCTTGCTCGAATATGTAAATGGGAACATACTGACAGACTTCTTTGCCCCGTTAGGGCTCTGAAATTCTATCTCAAAATGACTAGCTCTTATCGCCAAAATAGAACTAGACTTTTTCTTCCTATTAAAGGCAACAAGGATATTTCTAAAGATACTATCTCGAGATGGATATCTTACACTGTTAAACTTGCCTATAGGAAACTCACTAAATGAGATATCTCTTTCCTTAAAATCAAAGCTCCTGAAGTTAGAGCTCTTTCCTCTTCTTGGGCTTTCTTCGACAAAGTTCCTCTCAATGATATACTTCAAGCAGCAGTTTGGAATAGTTCATCAACTTTTGCCAAATTCTATCTCAGAGACATGTCTCAACAAGCACAGAATCTCCAAAGTTTGGGCCCCATTGTAGTGGCCCAAAAAGTGGTGGGGGCCCAACAGCAATCAGCTATGGATGTGTAGACAACGTCAACAGCCCCCCTAGACCTGATGCTATACTAGAGAGGTACTAATTATATCTTTATTATATATATATGTTAACCCTGGATTACTTTATCCTTGGTTAAAGGATCTTATTATTGCCTTAAGCACTAATTATGTCCTCATTATATATATATAAAAAATAAATCCTTTTATTAAGCCTTAATTCAGAAGTTGGGACTAACTTATTAGGAGAAATCCTCCCTCCTATTCTACAAATTCTAGCACATTATCTATAGGTTAATGTATTACGAAGTTAAAATGAAGTTTTTTAAAAGTAAAACATATTTTAACGAGTAATACTTAACCTATAGATAAGTATTTATCGTCCCACCTCCCTTCCCTCGCTCCTTTCTCCTAATTGTGTATTGTTTTACACATAAAAGAAACTGACACGTGATCATTTGAGCGGGAGGAACTACGTCATACAGGTAACTGTTAAAGGGACCTTCTGAATTAAGACTTTATAACGACTGAAAGGTCGTTTTTTCTGTGGAGGGGGTGAATAACAGAATAGAATAGCACATTATCTATAGGTTAAGTATTACTCGTTAAAATATGTTTTACTTTTAAAAAACTTCATTTTCATGTTTGCTTATTTTTAAACTGCCATTTGTCTAATGTATATTCCAATTTTCTTATTACTCACAGTCTAGACTCCCGTCACTTTGATCCTGATTCCCGCCCCGTGTCAGGGACCAGACTCAGTCCTCTAGATCATGTAAGTATTATACTGTTAATAAGCAGCTCTCTTTCTTCCCTTTGCGGCACCACACACACATATATATATATATATATATATATATATATATATATATATATATATATATATATAAACCATTAAAACCTCAATGGCTCAAACATCTTTGGGACCATGGAAATTTATTCAAGACATAGGTAGATACATGTAGAGTCACTGACGGTCCATTTGGCAGGTCAGGAAACAAATGATGACAATTTAGGCCAAAAAAAATTAATTATTAGATTCTCAGGCCATTTTTGGCAAAAACAGATGAGGCAGGCAGGAATTTTTTTTTTTTTTTTTTTTACTCATGAAACAGGCGAGGGAACTTTTTTTTTATTACACGAACCCTTTAAAAGGACTCGTTTCATGAAATGCATTTTATAGTAATATTACCATAAAAATACTTAATTTTTGGACACATAGACATAGAAAATTAAGGAGAAGTACTGAGGATAACTTTTTTATATGTCCCTATTATTATTAAATATAAAGGATAGTCCCCTACCAGCTAAAGTTTAGTAAAGTAAAGTAATCAAATCAGTTTGTGCAGCTCCAGTTTAAATTTCTACCAAAGGTTTATATACCTTCAGAGAGGGATGTGTTGACAGAAATTCTGTCGAATGTGTCTATTTTGGAGCGTCCGATCGACGCACTTACATCGTGGTTTGATAATTCATCCGGGAAGGACCAGAAGTCGATACTTCGGATCCCGATTTTATGCCGTTATACAACTCGGTAATTGTGCAGTCTTTTTCTTAACCGCCTATAATGTTCCAGGACAGATGCACCGTAGCCCCGGATGAAATCTGGGTGGATATTTGAGACATCTGCTTTGAAAACGAAGGAAACACAAGTTTTGTTTACACAACTTGCGCTTCGGCAGCCATTTTGATCAATGATGGTGCTAAAACGCTTACTCGCAATATTCAATCCAATGAAAAAATCAATAATATAAGCGTTTACGTGACCGTGTATGCTTCGGTTGCATCTAAAACTAGGATTTTAAAAATCGCGACGCACCGGAATGCTGTATCAGACGCGGATGTGTTTTTTTTATTGGACACGGAAAAAAAGGCTTATGCGCAGACTTTTTGGTACATGCGGCGGGGCCTGAGAATCTAATGATTATTTTTTTTTGGCCTTAGAGACATCTTTTTCATCTTCAGTACAATAATGCTATGTTGGGTATAATTAGAATCACCTCAGTGAGGTGAATTTAATGAGTACACACAACATACAATGTCATGATAGAATAAGAAAATTTCTCTTGATATTTGTTTTCTTGAGTTATCGAAAGAATTTCATAGGGACTAAAAGAGTTTGAATCATTCAAGGTAAACGAGCCATCGGTAGTCAAGTCATCAAGGTTTTACTGTATACAAATAACATATAGATACCTGCTTCTTTAATCTTTACCACTCTTTGTGCAATTTCAACAGACCACAAATTGATAGTATTTTTTCCTTTTTTTCCCCAAGAAAATAGGCTTTGGTATTTTATGCAAATAGTCTCCTTAGGAGACTATTTGCATAAAATGTCAAAGTCTATTTTCTGGGTAAAATAAGAAAAAATATTTCAAACTATTGCGTGTGTGAATTTTACCCACCATGCTAAGCATTAAATTTCTGAAGCTGGGGACTCCAGATGAAGGATTATTTCTTCAACTAAAATATATGAGCCATACCACAAGAAAGGTGCCTTTGGGGCATATGCCAACAGCAAAGATCAAGATCAGACAGTGAAACAACACAGTTCAATAAGTTCCTTTGCTATACATTAATTAATATATTGTATATTCTGATGTTACTGTCTCCAGATGGTGAAGAGCCTGATTAGAGTGCAGTGTGCTGTCTGATCTGGGCCTTTGCTACCCAGATACCCAGACGGCACATTTTCATATGACATAGCTCATACTGATATTTTCCTCTTTCTCCTTGAAAGTAAATTTTGGGCATTTCATAAGAATATGTCAATAGCCACGACACACACCATTCAAGAACTGTGTCAGTGAGCTACATTGTATTCCATCTAACACTTACCATGTTATGGGCAAATTCAGCAGAGGACAAATTGATGATATTTTTATTATTTTTCCCAGAAAATAGGCTTTGATATTTTATGCAAATTGTCTCCCTAGGAGACAATTTGCATGAAATGTCAAACCTTTTTCTTTCTCGGAAAAATAATATATTAAAAACATTTCAAAATGTCGTCTCCAGAAAATTTTATACAAAGTGCTATTTTTAAAGTGTTAAAGAACTCAGTGAGCTACATTTTATTTCATTTAACCCTTCTCTTGCTGAACATGACATGCTGAAGAAGCTAACTGATCTGGATCTGCACTGTTTGTCATTAAATATGTAAATTTCTATCAAAAACCCGTATCAAGTAATCTGATTGGCTGGAAATTAGAAGTGAGCACATGACATCTTGATTTATTCAGCATAACAAGGTTAAGGTGCCACAATGTAGATGAGAAATTATTATGGCCACCCTTCTTATCTGGAGCCCTGTCTGATGTAATGAATGTGTGACAACTGACTTCCACATATTCATACTAGTCATGCTAATCTGATCATACTTTGTTAAGGGGAATTGCTACACTTTCTGGGAGGCAACTCTATCACTTTGTTCTTGCCTCCTTTCTGAAAAGGGGCATTTTCTAAAGGGAAAGAATTTGTTCCCCATGGGAGCAAATTCTTTTTGTTTAGACTAAGCAGAAAGGGATTGGTGTGCAGGAAAGTAAACTGGAAGTCACAAAGTTGTCTCCCTTGTTAAAATGGCAAAAAATCTACCAGGTGTATCCAGTCCCCTTAAAATTACAAACACTTTATTTTGAGAAATAAATTGCCCCTTCCCCATTTAACTTAACCTGCCTCATTTAGTTTTTAATTTTAATGAACCAAATACATGTATATATATGTACATGTCTCTGTATAGGTATGTACACTTAAATTTGTTTTTCTTATTTTTCCACAAAAACATGGTGTAGTTTACTAATTATTAGAGGTGCCTCAGCTAAGTGCTTCTGGCGAGTACCAACAATATTTAATTTTTGCGAAGAAAAATGTCAGGGCCCAGTTGTTCAAAGCGTCGTTAGCTTAACTAGCTCGTTAAGGGTCATTTCGTTAACTGTTTTAGCAGATTCAATATACAATATTCTGATATTTTTTGCTGAAAAAATGTGAGTAGCTTTTGCATTGCAAAAGCTACTCACATTTTTCAGCAAAAAATTTCAGAATATTTTCGTATCACTCGATGTAAATTTTAACGAATCGTTAACTAACGATGTCGTTAGTTTTGAACAACTGGGCCCAGTACTTTTTGGCTGATCATAGGTCTAGATAACAGTGGGAGTGTTGTAAGTATTTTTCTTATTTCTCTGCAAAATGTATGTTGTGTGTACACATTAGAAGCACCTCGGCGAGGCACTTCTAATGTGTATCCATGGCATATGTTTTCCAGGAGAAATAAGAAAAATATACTTTTTGGTTAAAAAAAGAGCCTTATCAAGAGTATAGTTGAAAAAAGAGCATCTTATCTAGAGCTATGATCTATCCCAAGATAACAGTTAATGATACTTTCACTAGGCAGTTTCAGACTGTATAGGCTAGCCAATATAATATTAATGATAGAAATAGAATTACATGCCCAAAATAGCCATTTTGATCTGTTTGAAAGGCCATATCTTTTAAACAGTTCCATAAAATTTTCATCGAGTACTATCTGATTATTAAGACCATTTGTTTCAAATTTGCATATTTTTGTGTGAGTTTTTCTTGTAAATCCTTTTTCTTCTGCTTTCAAGGTTCAGTTTGTATTTTTACCTCAGATAAACTTCCTTTCTCATAGCTCCAAATAAGAGGGGGCATCCAATTTTTTCTTCTCCATGAAAACATATGTTCTGGGTAATTACATGTATTAGAAGTGCCTAGGCAAGGCACTTCTAATGCATAACCACATGTTCTCATGGAGAAATAAATAAAAAATATCAGAAAAAAAAACTTTTTCGTTGAAAAAATACATTTCTGTACTTTGTACTTTCATCAGTGGAAGTCAGTAGACAAAATCTGCTGTTAAGTTAAGATTTTGTATTACGGTATATTTTTTTTGTTTATTTATAATTTCTCAAACTGTATATTGAATTTGTAGTAAGATAAATAACTTACCTTTCTGCATGATATATAAACCCTTAAAGTGCAAAGCAAAGTTGTAGCAGGGGGTGGTCGGGTGGTGCGAAGGTGCTGTGTATCTTACATCACTGGGGCGTCCAACTGATATTGGCTTACAGTTGGGCAAGGCCTGCTATCCTTGTAGTGGGTAAGGGTAGAGGGGGAATGTTTTTATTTCTTCTGTTTCTTCACTTTCATTCCTGTTCCTCTTTCTTCCCTGTCCCTCTCTTTCATCTCCTCTACTCTCTCTTCTATCTCTTTTCTCCCTTTCTCTGGGAGACGACACAAAATGACCCTCAAGGGTTGACGTGTCGTTAAACCCCAACACAATCAAAAAGTTGTAGCAGATTCTGTTCTAATTTTTTTTTATTATTTTTCAGAGAAAACAAGACTTAGCATTTCATGTGAATCATCTGCTAGGCAGACAATCACATGAAATATCAAGCCCTTTTTTCTCTGAAAATACAAAAACAAACCAATGCTTTCTTCTACACTTTACTTCGACTTTAAGGGTTAATTTATCATGCAGACTTACATGTAAGCAGCCCCTGATTTACCAGCAATTATCTGGGTATTTGCTGTTTACAGCAGTGATGATTAGCGCTTTTAGAGTTAGGCATGACTGACATGACATAAATTTCAAATTGCAGAAACCATCAGTTTCCACTGTCACAGAAGAAGTAAGCATTTACTGTTGCACAAGTAGTAGCTTTAATAATCTCCTCTTCCTTAGAGACCTCTCTTGAAAATATAGTATGTGTGACAATATTTCATGCTGATGTTGTAATGCCTGATTCATTACAAAGTCTGGAAATAGTCTGGTTGTAAATTGATAGCCAGCTGGCGTCATTTCAATTTCCATTTGTTATTTTTTGTTATATACCCCCAACATATCAAGTATGTTGAGGGGTATATAGTTTTTGCCTTTCCGGTCATTTCTTTGTACTTAGGTTCATTTGTCTTTCCATCACATTTGTGTGTCAGTTTTTGCGTCAGAGTTTATAAGACCTAACATTATAGAGACCTTTGATGGATTTCATTTATATTTGGCATGATGGTAGCTATAGGTTTAGAGTTTTACTCAGAGAAATTCCCATCCCGGGACATGACCTTAAGGTCAAGGTCACAGACTAAGAATTTTCAGAAAAAAGTCAAACTTTTTGGGTTAACGTTTACATAGCTATATTATCAAGACCTTTTGATTGATTTCATTGATATTTGTCATGATTATATATATATATATGTATATATGTATGTATATGTATTAGATCTAAAGTTTTTCTCAGCAGCATCCCTAAGCTGGGACTGGGACTTGGCTTTGAGGTCTAGGTCACAGACTTACATTTTTCATACAAATGTCAAAGTTTTTGCTTATATTATAAAGACTTTGATTGATTTCTCTAGTAATTTTAATGGTGATAGTTATAGGTCTAAAGTTTTGTTTAACATGATCCATGCACCTGTGCCTTACCTTTGAGGTCAAGATTATGGGCTTCACAGAATGTGTAACTAAATTCTTTCAGTGTTGTATTACTATAAACATGTAGCTGCCATTTTCAGAGTCAAAGCTACATACAGGTGGTAGCACTGGTTGGGGTATACATGCCCCCACTGGGCTTTTTGTCTAGTTTTTTCGGCATCATCCTGTTTTATTCTTGAAATCAAATTGTTTAGAACAAAGGCCTTTTTAAATAAAAATGGAAAATTTGCAAGCAGTTCATTTTTGGTTGTTATCAGGCTTATGCAAAATAAAGTTAAATTGAAGACAAAACCTGTTTATTATTCAAGAGTTGTCACTAAGAGGATTCTGGTAGTTTCTAACAGCAATGTGGTTTTATTCATAGTTCCAGATAAAAGGAGGTTTCGGGTGAATATTTTTCTTATTTCTCATGAACGCATACTTCATGGGTATTTCTAATGAGTACCCACAACATATGTTTTTGTGGAGATATAAGAAAAAATATCAATATTTATTAGTTGGGCGCTGTATCTGGAGCTATGTTTAATGTTACAGGTTATTCTGAGTACTTAGCCTCTGTACTTAATTGATACTTTCAAGAAGACTCTTATAGATAAGCTATATGAAATGAGAAATACACTGTATATGGCTGCATAGGCTGATATAAGATTTTGTTCACATTGCAGTAACACAGCTCCATATTCAGAAGATAGTCTCTTTTTGCACCAAAACATATAGAGGGTTGAGCGCAAGACTATAGTAACAAACATATTTTTGAAACCCTTGTTTAAGGGCAACTTGGACCCCTTTGTAAACAATGCAAATTTAGAAGCCATTGCTCATACGAGCAATGGCACCTAAATTTTCATTGTTTACAGAAAGAAATGTTGTACTCTTCATAACGCCTTCATGGTGAGGAGATTAGGTTTGGGGAAAAACAACCATCTGACACGCCAGTCTTGAGCTCAACCCTCGATATGAGTCACAACATCAGAAAACTTACCTTCAGACATGTGCATCCAGTGAAGATTCAGACCAGTCTGTACATTCATGCAGTCTAGTCAGGATTTTCATGGGTGCATTTTAGATGGCCAAGGATGCAAAGTTTCTTCATGCTGACAGCAAAGTCTCTGATCAGACTGCACGTATGCATACAGTGACTTGAGTCTTAATTGGATGCAAATGTCAGAAGGTACGCTTTTTCACATTGAAGCTCATAATTTGGTGAGCTGATTCCAGTAAATACCGGCAGAATATGTTTGGATAATAACAAAATCAAGTAATCACTCTGTTATCACCTTGTCTGGAGCTGTGGGTTAAGGTATCTTTTCTCATTTAAACCCTGTTAGCAAATATAGTTCCATTCGGTGTTTGTTAATTTCTAAACTGTATCAACTAACAAATAAAAAGAAAACTGCAGTTTGGTTTGTTCGTAAGCATGCCAAAAAAGACATTCATGTGTACCCAGGTAAACTTGCAGTATATAAGATAACCTGTAAACATTCACAGCTAGTGGTTGATTGTTGGCACATTTCACATATTTGAATTGTTTTCATTATATCTATGTTGTAAAATTATAGATGTGGAGGGGGACATATTGTTTTCAGTCAAGGTCCTACTGGCATTGACCTTTGCATTGGCATTGGCTTGACAGTTTCCAGTGTGCTTGATATTCCTGGAACCAGTTGACAAATTTTTATCAAATTTGTAAGGACAAGCTTTAGAGCTGATTAGATTTTGGTGGCCTTGACTTTATTTTCAAATTTTGGACAATTCAAACCTGGTCCTACTGAACTGGTATATATGCCCTGCTTTTTCAAACAGTGTAGATCCAGATCAGTTGCTTTCATGATCTGTATCTGCATCATTATCTGTATCTTATCATTAAGTATATGAATTTATATTAACAACCTAGATCAAATAATCTGATTGAGTGAAAATTAGAAGTGGGTATGGCATCACAATTTCTTTAGCATGGCAAAAGGTAAATGCCAGTAGTTTCTTGTGTGTAAAATAGCTTTTGAAACAATTAGCATAATTTTATCAAACTTGCAAGAATACATTATTGGGACCAGCTTTAGAGCTGATTAGATTCTGGTGACCTTGGACTTATTTTCAAGGTAAGCAGAGGACAAATTATGACAAATTTATATTGTGGGCGGAGTGTGTGTGTGTGTGGGGGGGGAGGGGGGGGGGGGGGGGGGGGGGGGCATTTTTCCTCTAAAACATGCAAACCCCAAAGATCCATGTATTTGTTGTGGGTACTGATTAGAAATGCCTTAATAAGGTGCTTCTTATGAATACCCACAGCAAATAAATACACTACTAGTCTTTTTTTTGTTTTTTGCTGAAATAATACCTTATCTAGACCTTTACCCTTGTGAAGTTCATTATATGGATGGGCTAGATCCTGGTCAGACTAAAAAAATGTTATTGCCAAGCAGAGGAGTTGTTATGGAGGAGTACTGAATTTATCCTAAGTATTCAGACACGTCAACTCCTTACCGTACTTGTTCTGAAATTTGAACAAGTACAATTTACTACCTAGTGTTGTGTCTAAAAATTGCTGGATGAGTGGCAAACAGTGTAGACCCTGATGATTCAGCACTTTCTTTGGTGTCTTGTCTGAGTCTACACTGTTTGCTCAGGCCTGTCTGTCCATTTACATTTGGTAAATATTGTATTTGATGGTAATTTTGGGATAATTTTCTCCAGTTTTCCATAAAAAATATATGTTTCTAGTACTCAGTAGAAGTGCATGAGAGGCCCTTCTAATGATCACCTACAATTTTTATAGAGAAAGAAGAAAAAAACATCCCAGTGTTACCACCAAATATGGCTCCTTAACAACTTCTTTGGTCAGAGTACAAATGCACATGCATGTCTGGATCATTGCAGTTAGCATGTGTGAACCTTTTGGTTTCCCATGTGAATCAGGTGTTCAACAGCAATGAGTTTTCTTATTTGTTTTTTTTTTTCTGTTTTGTTTTGTTTTTGATAGATCATGATCCCCACGCTTCAGTGATAGGGATATTGTAAAGGCTTTAACTTGCTACATGACTTCCCAGCGTGGGGTGCAATTGACTGCGCTATCTATTTTTATTTATATTATTTCTGTTCATATTTTAGTTTTCTTTTTGCATTATATGTGAATCACCTGTTGGCAATCAGTGCAAGTTTGATGTTTAACAACAACAATTTTCATTGGTTAACAATGATCAGTTGCTTTCAGTTTCACTGAATCAGCTTTTATTTATTTATTGCGAAGTAATAAGACAAGTGCATATAGTTTTGTTTTTTTTTAATCCTCGCTACTTCTGTTGTTTTTGTATGTGTTTTTTTTTCTCCTCAGTACATGTACTATTGTTATCAGAGAGGAATGATTAGAAATATATATATATATATATATATATATATATATATATATATATATATATATATATATATATATATATATATATATATATATATATATATATATATATATACAGTAAATGTAGTGCATACTGTATCGTTACTGCCTGGTAGACCTTTCTGTTCAGAGAGGTACTTTTTGATTCAAAAAAAAATATCAAGAACTGTGCAAGATACATGGAGCATGTCGTGTCATGGTATTTTCAAATTTATTAGTATTTTGACAGACATATGGAGTTGACCAGCCAGATTTTTAGGTGAAATTTAGAACATTGACCATAAACTTCCTCAGTTACACGATATGCATGTCATAAAAATTGTCTCACTAAGATGATTCCTAAAAGATGCCAAACATGCTTTTGTGTAGAATAAGAAATGTTATTATGCCACTTCTCTTACCTAGAGTCCTGACGGCAGTTTCTTTGTTTGTGTAGGTAGCCAAGCTTCCCACTGAAGCTGAAGTTGAGGGCCTGCTGCTGCCCCCTAAACCACCCAATGATCCAAATAAATCAACAAGAAAGGGCACACGGACCAGACTACATCATGCCAATAGTGTTGACTCATCTCAGAGATCAGACAGCTCTCTGAAGAACAGAAGTAACTCCCTCACAGATGGTAAGATATTCCTTGGTCAAGCAAGTCTTTTTATGAAGTATGGTAAATGTCCTACCTTTGAATACTTTATTCCATACTTTTTGCCTAAATTTTGTTTTTTATGCAGTACTTAGTAGAATGGCAAAATGAAACTGTAGACTTCAATCAGACTTTAGGAGCAGTCTGATCTGGGTCAGCACTGTTTGCATATGGCATTTTGTCAGAAACTTTGGCGTATGAAATTTTAGAATATTGACCATACAAACCATACAAACTCTTATGGCCCAGAATAACAAACACAAAATGAATGCAAGTAGGCAAGGCTCAGATGAGTTACACATAACTGCAGTCTGATCTAGGTCCTGGCCTGTGAATACTTTGTCACAGAATATATTTTGGATGTAACATATATGTGGACAGCAAAGGTCTGGATTGACTGTGCCATCACTTCTTTAAAATCGATTTGTACTCATACATACTAGTACTTGTGCACATGTCGAGGGTTGAGCGCAAGACCGTAGTAACTCAAACATATTTTTGAAACCCTTGTTTAGGGGCAACTTTGACCCCTTTGTAAACAATGCAAATTTAGGTGCCATTGCTCATACGAGCAATGGCACCTAAATTTCCATTGTTTACAGAAAGAAATGTTGTAATCTTCATAACACCTTCATGGTGAGGAGATTAAGTATTGGGAAAAAAACAGCCATCTGACTTGCTACTGTCTTGCAATCCACCATTGATGTGTTCTTGTTTAACTCTTGAGTGGAATTGATAAACTTTCAAGGAAGACAATTGTATTGAAATTTGTTTTGCTTCTGTCTGAAAAGGGCCCCATTGGGAGCAAATTCTTTCATTTTAGATTAGACCTTTATCAAAATGGTTGTGCAAGAAAGTAAACAGGAAGTGATAAAAGATGTCCCCTTATATAAAAGGGCAAAACATCTACTTTGTATATTCAGTCTTCTTAAGAGCAGTGTTTTTCATTATCTGGCTTTAAAAAAACTAAGCGTTGTTAAAGTTTGATCATAAAAGGAGATTTGCTGGTCACTTACAAAGCTTAAGAAATGTTATCTGTGCTTAAGTTATGTTTTTTGTTTTCAGTATCTGGAAACAAGTCCTCTGACCCTGGTACTCCAGAAAGTACAAGACGGGTGCACAGTGGTCCCAAGGAGAGAACCCCAATTCCAGTAGAGGAGAGAGGGGAGGGAGATGGTATTGAAGCACCACCCCATAGAGCTCCAAGTTCTGCTGCTGTTAGAAGCCCACCTTCCAGGTTAGCTACTTTATACTTGTATCGCTGGGGAAGGTATGGCTCACATATTTATTAGGTTGTTTAGAAAATTAATGGATGACTATTCTAAAGAGAATATTATAGCCCATTTTAGTCTGGATACCCAAAAAGGGTAATTGTCAAACAATGCAGACCAAGATTAGATGCCACAGAATGTGCAAATTGTTTAGCCATTTTTCTCTAGGAATATCTGAAACGCATTGCCTGACTAATACCTAAAACTGAAATTGGACTCATCCAATTTAGTTTTAAGCTTCTGTGGCTCAGTCGGATGCCCGTCCAACTGATGATCAAGAATTAGTGGATTTGATCACCGCCAGTTCCAGCAACATTACTTTCATAGAGATTGATCATGAAATATTTTCTAGGGTCATTCTCTTCCTTGTGCTGATTCAAGAAGGGAGTTGTCAGTTTCTGGTGAAAGACTGTGCACTGCTTAGAGGACTGTGCCTGCCCCCCAAAAAAGTGTGATTAGGTAAACTGAACGCCTTGACATGACCCTAATGGGTTGACTGGGCTGTAAAATCTCAACTCATTCAATCCAATTTATATTATGGGGGCGAGGTTATTCAGTCTAAAATAGGTTAAACCATAAAGAGAATGTCTTGCTTAATCTTAAAGAATACAGACAGTTTCTTTTGGCCCTCAAGAAAATTCATGGCTAGATGGATGATTTCATCATATCCTCTGGAAAATGAAAAGAAATGGTTGAACTAAAGGTTTTGTTAAATCATTTGGTTGAAATTTTGAGAACATCATTCTGTTATCTTTGAGAATTTGAGATCATGATCGGGGGTGGTCGGGTGGTGCGAAGGTGCTGTGTATCTTACATCACTGGGGCGTCCAACTGATATTGGCTTACAGTTGGGCAAGGCCTGCTATCCTTGTAGTGGGTAAGGGTAGAGGGGGAATGTTTTTATTTCTTCTGTTTCTTCACTTTCACTCCTGTTCCTCTTTCTTCCCTGTCCCTCTCTTTCATCTCCTCTACTCTCTCTTCTATCTCTTTTCTCCCTTTCTCTGGGAGACGACACAAAATGACCCTCAAGGGTTGACGTGTCGTTAAACCCCAACACAATCAAATGAGATCATGATGATTTTTCCAGACAAACATAACACTAGGTAAGAGGGTATCCACATAATATTTTTCATATTACTCTACAAAAACATATGTTGTGGGTACTCATTAGAAGCAAATGGCTAGGATTTGAGTACCCACAACAATGGTTTCATGGAGAAAAATAAAAAAAATAAATAAATACAGTTGACTCTTGTTATCTCGAAGGCCAAGGGACTGAAATACTTTGAGATATCCATACCTCAACACATCAGATTTGCAGAATTGAAGAAAAATAAATAGAACAACCACATTTCATAAATGAATTTGTAATTTGGCTACTGAAGTTAGAGATATATTGAAAATATTGTGGAAAAGAGGAGAAATTTCTCATATTTTCCACAATATATTGTTACCTGTTGTTAGATTTCCATGTTAAAACAGGGACCAGATTTTCACTTTGAGATAAGCGATTATTTGAGATAAGCTAAGTCAAGATAAAGAGAGTCGGCTGTACTTTCCTGCTGAAAACATTTATCTGGAGCTATGTACAGAGTGAATTTTCTTGATTCCAGTGCTGTAGCTCGTACAGAGGTAGAAGAAAGACTAGGAAGTGGTGGCAGTAAACGTACTAGTGTCCAGGATGGGGAAGAGAGGGTCAGCAGTGGGGGCAGCAAGAGGTCAGGAGTCAGAGAAGAAAGGGCCAGTAGTGGAGGAACAAAAAGAACCTCAAGTGCTGGAAGCACAGGAAGGGGAGGTAAGACTGTAACTATTTCTTGCTCAAATAAACACATAACAAACCTGTTTGAGGCAGTTATTTTGGATTATTCAGCAGATGACAAATTTATGATATTTTTTTAGTTTGTCCTAGAAAACAGGATTTGACATTTCATGCAAATTGTCTCCAATGGAGACAATTTGCGTAAAATGTCAAATCCTGTTTTCTAGGAAAAATAAGGAAAATTCTTATTTTTCCTAAATGTCAGCTGTTTTTGTGGAAAAATATGAAAATATCATCATTGTTTTATGATGGTCAAGCACAACTTTGTGTAAAGTTTTCCTGTCTAATGACTGTCCTATGTTTTTACTCCCACTACAAAATATTTATTGCTTAATATTTATTGCTGGAGATAGTTATTAACTAAATACAGTTTACATTATGCTGTTGATAAAGAAAATTCCTTTTCCTGTGCTGTTTGCAGAGGTAGTCCCCATGACTAATATTTACCCAGTAATCACTCTAGATAATAGGCTATTCAGGTAAATATTTTCAGATCTAAATGAGGTGCTTCTAATGAGTACACACAATATATGCTTTAATGGCAAAATAAGAAAAATACAAATATGAAAACTTATTGATGCAAAAGTACCCCTTACTAGATCCGTAGTATTTCTCTCTACTTCTCAGGTAGTGCAGGGAAGCGAGAAGAAGAAAGCCAGGAAGACACAGACTATTACAATGAACATATAGCTCCCATGTTAGAGGAAATGGCAGATCTTAGTAAAAGTAAGTGAAATAAACTGACATTCAATGTTTTTATGAACCAATCATCAAACCTGTACAGCACAGACTTTCAGTAGCCAGCCTCGGTGGCTCAGTTGGATGCGCATCTGACTGGTGATGAGGAGGCCGGGGGTTCAACCCCCGCTGGGTTGGTAACATTCTTTTTTCGAGATTTGATCATGAAATATTTTCTATGGTCATTCTCTCCCATCTGCTGATTCAAGAATGGCAATTGTCAGTTTCTGGCAAAAGAATTTGCACAATATGGGTTAACTGCTTAGAAGACTAAGTCTGCCCAGTAAAAGTGTGGTTAGGTTAACTGACCTCGCTCGACATGACCCCGTTGGATCAACTGGGCCATAAAACCTCAACTCAAACAGTTAAACAACCGTTAAGCATCAGCCACACTTGGGAAGATATAACAGTGCTTGCTATAGAAAAAGACAAATTTTCAGCCCTTCTGAAAAGGGGTCTGCTCTACAAAGGGAGAAAATGCTTTCCTTGTAGAGTAGACCCCTTTCAGAATGGGTGTGCAGTAAAGCAATTAGGAATCACAAAAGTTGCCTCTCTCAGAAAATCTGCCAGGTGTTTCAGTCCCCTTTTGGTAAATAAGAAACATGGACGTAGAAACGTAGATCCTGATCAGACTATGTGAATCTGGTTCCATGCTTTTTGCATATGTTATACTGATCAGACATGATTTGCTACAGCATCTGATCTTGGTCTGCACTGTTGGCTCAGGCCTTTCTGTCCAAATACTTAGAATTCATTGGGTAAATAACATTTGCATATGCCTCGTTCATATTAATTTAACTGTTTTTGCCAGTCGTTTTATTGCGAACTGAAGGTTAACTGACCAGCTTGACATGGCCTTAACAGTGTTGACTGCTCCGAAAAACTCCAGATCAAATCAAAGTCACCCACTGATGTTTGTATTGTTGTACTTTCCAGAGAAGGATGTGAAGATGCTATGTGAACTATCTGATGAACTTCATATGTTACTAGAAAAGCAAGGCTTGTTGGGGAAGAACTACAAACAAAGGTCACGGATACTAAAAGCTATATTTAAAATGTTAGATTTAGATGAGCCGAAACTCCTGCTTAGACTAGCCAGGCTTATCTTAGCTGTAAGTTTATTAGCTTGAAAGATATTCCAGGGCCCAGTTGTTCAAAGCGTCGTTAGCTTAACGAGCTCGTTAAGGGTCATTTCGTTAACTGTTTTAGCGGATTCAATATACAATATTGTGATATTTTGTGCTGAAAAAATGTGAGTAGCTTTTGCACTGCAAAAGCTACTCACATTTTTTCAGCAAAAAATTTCAGCATATTTGTGTATCACTTGATTTAAATTTTAATGAATTGTTAACTAACGACGTCGTTAGCTTTGAACAACTGGGCCCAGGACTCCAGATAAAAATATTAGTATTATTTCTTGACAAAAATATTATATAGCTAATAAAGAAAATGTACCTTGGAGGTGTGCCTAGCAAAAACTCACATCAGCTTGTGTGTTTTGAATTCCGACCTGGTACTTGCTGTCTGTCTGTAGAAGCCTTGGCTCTTTAGTTATTCACAGAGTGGACTTTGACCACTGATCAGATTATGGGGCTTTGCAGGCTGAGTAGGGTCAGAGCACACAGCTGAAGGTACAGATTATTGTAATAAAAAATATCAAAAAATGTCTGTGTATAATTATTAACCCTTTTCCTGCTGAATAAATCAAGATGCCGTACCCACTTCTAATTTTCAGCAAGTCAGATTACTGGATCCGAATTGTTGCTATAAATTCACACAGATAATGTCAAACAGGGCAGATCCAGATCAATAGGCTTCTTTAGATCTTCAGGAGCCAACTGATCTGGATCTACACTGTTTGCAAAGGCAGGGTATATCCAGGTTCAGGTAGCTGGCTTGCTGCACGTATGGCAGATCTCACACCAGATCTCCAGGTATGTCTATCATGAGGGTCGATGACCAAGAGCTTCCACTCTCTGCAATCCCTCTCTGTCAGCTGCTTCCATGTCATCTTTGGCCTCCCAGGTCCATGCTTTCCATCAACGGTCAAAGGCTGTCTTGACTGCACTCCTTCAGAGTGATGTCCAGACCCTCAGTGCCAAGCCACACAAGTTGCTCACTGGATCTGGTGGTGACAGTGTCTTGTGGCTTTTTATTGCAGATCTGTCTGATCATTGCCCTGTCATTTCGCTGCAGACAATGGAGGTTTGCTTTGTCAATGGCCAAGTCTCACTGGCATGGAGCATTGCACTCTGCACACAAGAGCTGTACATGCAGCCACATGCCTTGACACAGAGGTGGCAGGAAGAGAGAACTGGTAGCAGATCCTTGAACTTCTTCCAGGCGTGTTGTGGTTGAAAGTTCACAGCCACCAGCTGCTGAGAGCATGTCTCCTAGGTAGCAAAAGGAACACGATTTGGCAAAAATACCTTCATCCCTAATGTAAAATATTAAGCATCCAAAATCCTGTGATATGTTTTATTAAAGCCTAGTCCTTAAATTAAATGGTTATGCCTTTGGTCAACATGGACACAAACTCTCCAAGAGATAAAATGCATCACATGTCTATTTACACTTTTTCTAAGGCAGTTGTTCTGTTGTTGCATTGTAAAGTGCTTAATATAGATTGAGAACTCAAGTTGAAAAGAATTATCTGGGACTGACTTTGTGTTTTGATATTTATAACGAGCTTAAGCGACCTGCGAAGCACAGCAGGTGGCGAAGTTTAAGCTCGTACTATAGATATCGTGAGTCTCTCACATATTATGCAGAAGGATTTGCATGCGGCGGCTGACTGGTTTCCCAAATGTACAGCGGAGTGTATCGGCTTAATGTTGAACCCAAAAACCAATGTTAATTTATGTCCATTGCCAGCCTGGTTTCCGAAAAATATGATGATCAGATATGCTCCGCTGCAGACATGGAAAGCCAGTCAGCTGCCACAAGCGATCTCATTGGCTGTAATGAATCGTATAGCCAATGAAATAGAAGGATACATTTTTTACGACATTGACACGGATAAATGTGTGACTGATATGAGTTTTAGCCACCATATTTGTGACGTCTCTCACACTAAATAACATTTTCACATATTTAAGTGTAAATACTGAAGTTTTGCCGTAAAAAATGGATTACATTTCTACAGCACATAACAGGAATTATGCATGGAGAAGAATTTATCGCTGACAACATGATAAAAGTAGGATATGCGGGGATTTCAGTTGACTGGCGATCAGCTGATCGTTCGCGGTATAGCTAAAAGGAGAAATCAAGTTTTGTTTTGTTTTTTTGGGGTTTTTTTTTTTTGACGAAATCAGCCTAATAAAATAAATTTTCTGGGTACATGTATAATTTCTTTTTACTATAAGACTAAATATATATTTATACACTTGTAACAGGTGAAAAAAAAATTTTGCCACAACCGGGGATTGAACCCGGGCCGTCTGCGTGACAGGCGGACACTCTACCACGTCGCTATAAAGGCCAGCATGTATCGCAAGGCAGTACAAGAGTATCATATACCTATACCCGGTGACACACTAATGTACAAAATTTCATGGAAAAAATTGGTCAATGTTGTGAACTTTGCCTCGGATGTACGTTTAAACAGGTTTTGTCTGGTCCGCGACTTTGCATACCTGATGAAAAAAAAAAAAAAAAGTGCATAAAATGCTTATTAAGCTAGTTTCATAGGTAACACCTATTTTTTTCATATTACATGTGTTTTGTTTGTCTCATGGAAAACCTTGGATGAAATAATGACAGCATTTAAAATGTAAAACCTGTGGTTATATGCTATTTATAGCCAATACTGGAAAAGGCTCACATGCACAATTGCACATACACTCGCGCACACACACACACAGAGAAAGATAACCATAATACGAATTTTGATTAAACCTTTTTCCTTCTGTATATGTATTTCAGTTCCGAGTTGGTGGCAATAATTTATTAAATGTGTGTAAACTAGTGTTCAAAGTGAGCCGAAATGAGAAAAATGACCCCGCATTTTTGGAAGGAAATATATTAGGTAAGCTAAGCTGCATAACATGTTTTTCTAGTGTTTTTTTTTTTGTTTTTTTTTTATGAAAGGATAAGTAAGCTGTGTCACAATAAAAGGTAGCATAGCTTTAGATAAAAAAGGTATGCAGAATAAAAATATTCTTTTTCACAGGATTATATGCTGTGACACTCATAAGTAGCATCTCACCAAGGCACTTCAACATTTAGCTGCAGAGGCTGAACTGGGCTTTCAATGAAGACATAGTAAGCATCGCATATCTTGAGTTACATATCTTGTGATGCAATAATATTTGCATCAATATGTTTTATGTAATTCTGCTGATTGACTATTCAGTAATTGACCAAAACAGCCCCTCCAGTTCTCCTGTTAACCCATTTACCTGAGTGGACTCTTCTACCACAATTCTTTGGACTTGTCTGTTTCCAGTATTAGGGTGTCTGGGCATCAGATCTGGGTCTGCACTGTTTGCCAGTTACCCTTTTGTGGTGTTTGGGCTGAAATGGGTTAATTATGGCATTGAATGAATAATTGATTGAAAAACGTATTCTGTTTTTCTTCTGTATATTGGCTTGATTGTTTTTGTGGGAGTGGTTGGATGTGGCGAAGGTGTCAGGTATCTTGCGTCACCGGGGCGGCCAGTTGATACTGGCTTACAGTTGGGCAAGGCCTGCTATCCTTGTAGCAGGTAAGGGTAGAGGAGGAATGTTTTTATTTCTTCTGTTTCTTCACTTTCATTCCTGTTCCTCTTTCTTCCTTGTCCCTCTCTTTCGTCTCCTCTGCTATCTCCTCTATCTCTTCTCCCTTTCTCTGGGGGACAACACAAAATGACCCACAAGGGTTGACGTGTCGTTAAACCCCAACACAATCAATGATTGTTTTTGTGGAGGTTTTATGGCCCAGCCAACCCAATGGGGTCATGTAGAACACAGTCAGTTTACCTAACCACACTTTTACTGGGCAGGCTTAGTCCTCTAAGCAGTTAACTAGTATTGTGCACATTCTTTCACCAGAAACTGACAACTGCCTTTCTTGAATCAGCTGAAAGGAGAGAATGACCATAGAAAATAGTTCATGATCAAATCTTCATGAAAGAATGTTGTCGACCCAAACAGCAGTATATTTAATTACTCAGCTTTAACCCATTTTTAGACTGAATAAACTCCCCACACTAAATATTTGAAGTCAAATTTCAATTTTAGGTAAATCAGACTATGTGATTTAGATATTCCTATAAAAAAAATAGCTAAATTATTTGCAAATAGTGGAGACATTGATCAGTTTCTGCATGGTTTGCACTGTTTGCCAGTTACCCTTTTAGGTGTCGCCAGACTAAAATGGGTTAAATTTAACTTTAGCATACATAAGGCAAAATTAGAAAATATTAAATCTGGCTCGACATTGACTGGGCCGTAAAACTCCAAATGGGAAAAAGAAAATAATAAATGATAGATATTTGAAATTTTTATTCAGATTGTTCTGTTTGAGATTATTTCTGGTAACTGATTGTTGAATTATCATTTTACAACACAAGCTTGTTGTATAATGCTAAAATGAACATCTATTCTTTCTAATGGTGTGTGATATAAGAATATTCTGTGCATCAAACTTACAAAGCTTGTTGTCGAAATTTTCTATTTTTTTTCCAGAAAACTTGTTAAGGAGGCGTATTTGATGATTATTCTGGGATACTTTTCTTAATTACACCATAAAAACATACATTGGGAGTAGTCATTAGAATTGCCCCAGCACAGCACCTAATGAGTTCTCACAACCTGTGTTTTTATGGAGAAATATGAATTATCCTGTAATGATTACCAAGTACTCCCTTCTTAACAATTCCTCTTTTTTTCTGTATGATTTCAGATTTACTGCTGGAGACATTAGGGTCAATAGATGTCTCCCAGTCACATGAGGCACTTATCTATTGTATTGGTGCACTCAAATTTCTCACTGGTAATGCTACAATAGCCAAACAGCTGGTGAAGAAAGATTGTGTAGAGAGACTAGCAACTTGTCTTACCTGTATTAATAAATCGGTAAGTTATATTATTTTCCTTAACTCTTTCACTGCCACAGGCAATTATAATAGGCTTTTGCAAACAGCAGAGATCCAGATGAGATGGCTCAATGAGCCGTCTCATCTGGATCTATGCTGTTTGACATTCAGTCTATCAGCTTTACATATAAATGTATTTCCAAGCGATAGTTCGTTAAAATAAAAAAGCAGACGACAAATGTCGTATTTGTCGTCTGAAATTTGGCGCCGAAAGAGTTGAAGTAAGTGGATACACTTGATAAATTTCTTCCATTTTTGACAAAAGAGATAATTTTTGTGACTTGATTGCTTACCTGTGCACCAATTCCTTCTGAACAGGGGATCTACTCTAAAAGGAAAGAATGTGCTCCCCAAGAGCGGAGCACATTCTTTCCTTTTAAAGTAGATCCCCTGTTCAGAAAGGAGCAAAATCAGTTTTGACAGTTGTCTCACTTGAAAGTGTATCAGTTACCCTTACCTCTGTTTCTGTTTCTTACACAAAAAGCGCTGATTATCATGACAGCAGGGGGTGTTTTGAAATATTCTTTTTTATTTTTCAGAGAAAATAAGGCTTGAAGTTTCTCGTGAATTACCTGCTAGCAGACAGTTCACGTGAAATATCAAGTCTTATTGTTTCTGAAAAATAAAGTTAAAATTTAGGTAGCTGGATTAAGTTGAAAAATAAAACAAGAAACAGAGACATGTATATTAAGGTAAAATATAGCTACTGGTATGGTATTTTGATATGAATGTGGCAGAATTGATTTGAGAATGTGATGTATTTTATTTTTCAGACTGTAGAAAATGGCCGCAGTGTTGACCAGTTAGGGCATATTCTTGTACAGGTATGAATATTGGTTCCTTTTTGTTAGACCTGCGTTACTCAGCTGGAGCAGTACAGAGATCTGATTGTGCTGGTGTTTTGGTGGTCACACCTCTGTGCTTAGGAGCTTTTTCTCAAGAAAGACAATAAAGATCCACACCAGCCAGACTTGAGAAGTGCAACATAATGTGTCCTTTTATTGTATAGCTCCAGATAGATAGACATCCATATCAATATTTATACCCAACAGCATACTTGTATGCCATGTTGGGTGGGGGTGGGACATGTTTGCCATGGGGTAAATAGGTTTTTATGCTCCCACCATCCCCACCATTCAAAGAATGGTGGTGTATAGTGTTACCCCTGTCTGTCCATCCGTCTCCATCCACGTCTGAGATGGCATTAGCAATTTGCGTTTAAGTTTTTTCAGATGGGGGCATCCATGTCCTTTGGACACATTTCTAGTCTGTTCATGTGTTGGTTGATAAGTATGTTTGTTCTTCTGTAGCATTAGTGGACATCTATGTCAAAGTTTTTATCTTGAAGACTGTATGATGTGTGAACATACTTGGGATGCTCTCAAGGAGAAGAACTAAATATCGAGGGTTGAGCGCAAGACTAGCGTAAGTCAGATGGTTGTTTTTCCCCAAACCTAATCTCCTCACCATGAAGGCGTTATGAAGATTACAACATTTCTTTCTGTAAACAATGAAAATTTAGGTGCCATTGCTTGTATGAGCAATGGCACCTAAATTTGCATTGTTTACAAAGGGGTCCAAGTTGCCCCTAAACAAGGGTTTCAAAAATATGTTTGAGTTACCATAGTCTTGCACTCAACCCTCGATATGTAGTCATACTTTCATTCGGATTCTATTTCTTAGGTGCTACAATGTACACTGTTATGGAATAGTTGGAAATAAAATATGTTTGAACCAAAATGTATATTGATGGAAACTAGACTGGACTTGCAAAAGCATTCAAAGCTGGTGAAGTTGTTTTTAGCTCGCCTGTACGAAGTACAAGGAGAGCTATTGTAGTCACCCCGGTCGTCCACGTTTGCGTTTGCGTTTGCATTCCCGTTCCCGTCACACTGCGTTAAAGTTTTTCAAATGCTTATATCTCAACAGTCACTCCTCACAGAGGCATCAAATTTGGAACTTAGGTACCTTGGAGGGTCTTCTGAGATTCCAAGAGAATAAACCCCTGGGTTCATGCCCCTGGGTGGGGCTAGGGGTCAGAATCTAGGACACCTTTGTAATACTGTGTTAAAGTTTTTCAAATTCTTATATCTTGACTTTCACTCCTCATAGAGCATTCATATTTAGAATTTGGGTACCTGGACGAGTCTTCTGTGATTCCAAAAGAACATACCCCTGGGTTCATACCTCAGGGTGGGCCTTGGGGTGGGGCTAGGGGTCAAAATCTAGGACACATTTGTAAAATCTTATATGCCTACAGGTTATAGACACAACTGGTTATACATCAGCTAACTATGTGACATCGGTTTAAGTGTAAGAGAGTGAAGGTCATGGTGACCTACATTTTACGGTCCAGGTCACCTAGATTTCACGGTCCAGTGATTTTGCCTTATATCTTGAATACTATTTGTTGGATAAATGTCACACCTGGGATATTACTTCCATGTGACCCAATGAATGACCACTTACTATATCTAGGTCATTGTGACCTATTGGTTCAGTGATTTTGCCTTATATCTTGAATACTATTTGTTGGTTAAATGTCACACCTGGGATATTACTTCCATGTGACCCAATGAATGACCACTTACTATATCTAGGTCATTGTGACCTATATTTCATGGTTCAGTGATTTTGCCTTATATCTTGAATACTATTTGTTGGATAAATGTCACACCTGGGATATTAGTTCCATGTGACCCAATGAATGACCACTTACTATATCTAGGTCATTGTGACCTGTATTTCATGGTTCAGTGATTTTGCCTTATATCTTGAATACTATTTGTTGGATAAATGTCACACCTAGGATGTTACTTCCATGTGACCCAATGAATGACCACTTACTATATCTAGGTCATTGTGACCTATATTTCATGGTTCAGTGATTTTGCCTTATATCTTGAATACTATTTGTTGGATAAATGTCACACCTGGGATATTAGTTCCTTGTGACCCGATTATTGACGTCAAAATATATCTCTGTTGGTGTGACCTATATTTCATGGTTCAGTGATTTTGCCTTATATCTTGAATATTTGTTGGATAAATGTCACACCTAGGATATTAGTTCCATGTTACCCAATGAATGACCACTTAATATATCTAGGTCATTGTGACCTGTATTTCATGCTTCAGTGATTTTGCCTTTTATTTTTATTACTAATTCATGGAGAATTGTCATACCTGGATTATTATATCTATGTGACAAAATGATTTACATACAAATACATCTAGGTCAGTGTGACCTATATTATATGGCTTAATGATAAAAATGTTACAATATAAAATGTACCCAGCAGGCGAGCTCGCTGTCCTCCGACAGCTCTTGTTTATGTTTAGGGAAATTGTAATCATAGATTTTACCTCCTGAGTACCCTGGTGTCAGAAGTTATGGGTGAAGTGTCATAGTGCTGATGCATTTTTTAAAATACATGTGGCATACTGTGTCATGGTGCAAATAAATTGGAGTTGAGTCATAGAAAAAGGTATGTACAAACAGCAAAGATTCCAGTCAGCCAGCATATCCTCACAGTCTGACCAGTATCTTTGTCTACAGTGTTTTAGTATTCTTTAGGTGGACAGCAAAGGACAGGCAGGTTGATCTGGGCCTTGGCTGTCTGCATATGCCCAGAAAATACATTTTCCATGGTGTGTTTCATATATTTGAATAGGTAAAGAAAATATGGCAGTATCCAAAGTTGAAGAGATTCCTTAGATGCTGCTATTCATTGGGGTTACACAAACAAAGCAAAGTTTCCCACACCCCCCCACCCCCCCCATAGTCACTCTGCAGTGGAAATGCTTTATAGTTAAAAAAACATATGCTGGAATAAACACAACATTTAAGTGAAAACTGAAATGTGATTTTAATAATTTATGTACTTTTTTACAGCTGACAGCTGCATTGAGGAATTTAGCAGACACTAATACTAGTCGTGATAGATTATTGAATTGTCGTGTTCTTGATGGATTATGTTTGGTGTCCGATAATTATTCTGCTGATGGAGAAATCATACTCAATGTCTCAAGAATATTTAGGTAAGAAACATCTTTTTGTCACTGTTAACCCTTGTCCTGCTGAACCTGGATATACACTGCCTTTGCAAACAGTGTAGATCCCAGATCAATTGGCTTCTTCAGAAGCCATCTGATCTGGATCTGCACTGTTTGCCATGAAGTATGTGAATTTATAGCAACAAAGCGGATCATGCAATCTGAAAATTAGAAGCAGGACAAGGGTTATTCTTCATAGATTTGTGATATTTTTGTTAAGGAAAAAGCAAATGTCCATTAGAACTTTTTAAAAGTGTCTCAACTGCAATGACTTTATGATTATTTGGACTAATTGTACTGATAAGCAGTGTAAACCAGATTGCTTTTAATAGCAATCCTAATGCCTGATCAAAATGTAGCAATATTTGAGATGTTATGACTCTTCATTTGATCAAAAAATGTTGAACTTTTCTCACTTTTCAAAAACAAATGCTTTCTGGTGAAAGAATGTGCACAATACTAGTTAACTGCTTAGAGACTGAGCCAGCCCAGTAAATGTGTGGTTAGGTAAACTGACTGCACTCGGCATGAGATTCTTCTTTGAGTGCCTACAACACATATTTTTAAGGAGATTTAAGAAAATATCCTGTTGTTCTCTCTCTGTGTGCTGGGGGAGTGTGTGTGTGTTGGGGGGTGGGGGGGGGGGGGGGAGTGGGGGGGTGGCAGGGGGGAAGACAGAGAGAGATTAAAAAAAAACTAGAGGAGAGAGAAATTTGTTAGGTTGCATAGTTGCTCTATCAGAGAGCTAACCAAATAATTCCTAAATGTTTTTATTTTTTTCAGTAAAGTAACATTACACACAGACTGCTGTCTTGCTCTGGCGAAGCAAACCATGTCATATAGAATCTTCTTAGTGTTGCTCAAAAAACACCTTCAAAAACAGGTAATTTTCTCTTTTGTAAGTTTCTAAAATTTAGTCATAAAAAGAAATGAAGCTTGGAATGCTTCAGCAGATGACATTTTGAAATATTTTCTTATTTTCTTTTTCCAGAAAATAGGCTTTGACATTATCTTTTGACGCAGATGGCCCTCATGGGTTGACACATTAAACCTGAACTCAACATCAGGAAAAAATAAGAAAGTTTATCATCTACTGAATTTGTCCATAGTGTGCTTAGTGTTACTGTTTATTTTGCAAAGTGATAATAGACTGTTTCCTCCTTATTAACTCAAATAGTTTTGTGAATAAAGTTATTGTTTTAATTATTTGGCTCTAAAGTAATAGGGAAACTTGTAGAAGAGGGGCTGTAAATAATTAATATAGATATTTTTTTATCTGTATTTCTGTTAAAATAAGAGTAAAACTCATGATACTTGCATTATTAGGGCTAGGTAGAAATACCATAGTTGATCTAATTAATACATATTTCTCTTAGATTTGTTGTTTTGGTTTTGCAAGGTTGGACTAAAGCATTCACGTAAGGGCAGTAAGGCTTAGAGTGATAAGGCAAATCATGCAAAAATGGGTGCTTAATACTCTTTTAGTGAAAAACTTTATGTTGGTAGGCTTATGTAAGATATTTATGGTGTTTCTATTCTACAAAAAAATGGACAGTGAAGTGAACACAGTTATTTAAAAAATATATTAGAAAAATGCAAGACACTGACAAAAAGCTCAAAGAAATTTAAATTAGATACAAAATTGTCGATATCATGAATCACTATCTAATTTTGTAGACCCCCAGGTACCTGGATTTCACCATATATTATAGGAAAACACAGAGGTGTTCATTACGATAATAAAAGAAGACCAAGGTATTGTAATGAAAGAAGGCCAAGATAAGCCTGTGTGTCCTGATAATCTGACAAAAACAACAACATAAAAAGTTTTGATATTTTCCTTATTTCTCCTAAAAAATATATGGATCTATGTGTTTTTGATGAGTAACCACAACATATGTTTTATGGAGATTGAAGAAAACTACTCAAATAATTACTTAGATACTACTTTTAATCCTTGTCATGCTGAATGAATTAAGATGCCACGCCCACTTCCAATTTTCAGCCAATCAGATTACTTGATCCAGGTTGCTGATACAAATCACATACTTAAGGGCAAACATTGCAGATCCAGATCAGTTGGCTTCTTCAGAAGCCAACTGATCTGGATCTACACTGTTTGCTAAGATGGCATGTTGTGGTCAGCAAGAGAAGGTTAGCAGTCACCAACCCCTCAAGTTAAAACATGTTATGTTTTTGTTTTTTTGTTGTTGTTTTTTTTCTTTGAAATAGGGCTTCATGAAGATTTGAATAAAATGTCAGCTCTGTTTTCAAAGAAAATAAAAAGAATTCTAATTCTTATCTACTTGTTATCTGTTTGTTTTGCTATCTGTATTAAACCAGTCCTAGATGTTTAAAAATAAACTTGAATTGATATAACCAAGTTGACTAATATTTTACCATCTTTCATTGTATAGGATATAGTGGTACGGATCTGTTTTATCCTTGGTAATATGACTGCAAAGAATGATGATGCTAGATTATGGCTGCATCAGGAGAAAAAGTCATTAGATATCATACTTACAGTATTAAAGTCTTATTTAGAGTTAGATGTTAAGGTGAGCTCATTTTATTATTTTTATTATTCTATGTTTATCAACATATCTCTAGAAAAGGCACGTTTTTAAACCAAAAAGGATGATTATTTGGAGTACTCCAATACTGAGGCATTTCTTTCCCTCTAAATCTGTATCAACATGGCTCTGGATAAGATCCTTTTTTCAACCCAAAAATACAAGGCCCAGTTGTTCAAAACTAATGATGTAGTTAGTTAACGTATCGTCAAAACTTTGATCATGAAATATGGCATAGACGCTAATATTTTTGTTGAAAAAATGTGAGTAGCTTTTGCAAATGCAAAAGCTACTCACATTTTTTCAGCAAAAATGCCTGTGAATTAGATATTGTACCTACTAGAACAGTTAACATTTTGACCTTTAAAGAGCTTGTTAAGTTAATGATGCTTTGAACAACTGGGCCCTGATATTTTAAAGCCACTTATAATTTGCACAAGTCAGTTTTACTACCTGTTGATGTATCTAAAATTGCTGGATGAGTGGCAAACAGTGTAGACCGTGATTAGATGCCTAATTCTGCCTTTCTGAGGAGTCTGATCTGGGTCAGGCCCATTTGTCTGAATGCTTATGGTTAATATGGTATCAACCATCCTGATTATTTGGGATTTTGTTTTTAAAATATATTTTATTCTGACTGATTGAATTGTAAAAGGCTTGCAGTAAAAATATTACAACAGTTTTCTTCATATATTTTCAGTCCCAAAATAGACCCGAGACCAAAGATCCGAGTAAACAAGACAGTCCAAATAAGGATCTGAACAAAACGGAAGATGTTTTGATTAAAGTTGTGCGAGTTATAGCCAATATTTCCATCAACGAAACTGTTGGCCCACAGATAGCTGCTAGTCATCAGTGTTTAGACCTACTTCTTAGTATTTTAGGTTAGGAAGATTTCATTATTTCAGTAGTTTAGAAATGAAAATTGGGGATTCCAGTGAGTAGCCTTAGCATATGGTTTAATAAAAAAATTATGTATTGCTCCAGATTTGAGGGTATCCAGGAAAATATTATTCTTTCATGTCCATGAGAACCTATGTTTAGGAATTGCTATAGGTATCTGGGTGAGGTGCTTTTGATGAGCACTCTTAACATACCTTTTTGTGAAGTAAGAAAAATGTCAGCCTTATCAGGACCCAGTTGTTCAAAGCTAGCGATATCGTTAGTTAACGATTCATTAAAATTTACATTGAGTGATGCACAAATATGCTGAAATTTTTTGCTGAAAAATTGTGAGTAGCTTTTGCACTGCAAAAGCTACTCACATTTTTTCAGCAAAAAATATCAGTATATTGTGTATTGAATCCGCTAAAACAGTGAACGAAATGACCCTTAACGAGCTCGTTAAGCTAACGACGCTTTGAACAACAGGGCCCTAGTTGTTGTGAATGATTAAAGTGAAATTCCCAAAGTACCACCTTATCAATAAGTGCTTTGATTATGTTCTCTCTCTCTCTCTCTCTGTATGTTTGTGACCTTGTTGGTATATATAGACAGTTATTGTTTGTGACCTTGTTGGTATATATGGACAGTTATTGTTTGTGACCTTGTTGGTATATATGGACAGTTATTGTTTGTGACCTTGTTGGTATATATGGACAGTTATTGTTTGTGACCTTGTTGGTATATATGGACAGTTATTGTTTGTGACCTTCTTGGTATATATGGGCAGTTATTGTTTATGAGCTTTGTGGGTATATATGAATCATCATTGTTTGTTGTTAGCTTGTCATGAGATGACGTCATATTTAAATTATTTGGGTATATATTTATCCTAACTATGTGGACAGACCTGAACAGATGATGTAGTCCCTGATGAACTATTCCCTAGTGACCAGGGTCTGCACTGTTTGTCACTCCATCAGCTCTTTTTAGATATATTACCTAGGCAATTAAATGGACTTGATTAAATATATGTATTATGATATGTACTGGAGGGAGTTGGGAAGTCCGAAAGTATTTACTGTAATGTTTATTCATTTGTATTTTCAGAGTGTAAAGACATAGATACAAGTGAAGAGCTAGTATTAAACACAGTAGCCTGTATTAATAATCTGTCCTATTTCAACTGTAAGAATAGCGCTGTAACTACACAACAGATCAGAGTACTAGAATGTAAGTACAGTGTAGCCTACAGAGGACTTGTTAAGGGCTTTTTTTTTTTAAAAAAACATATGCTGTGGGTACTCATTAGAAGTGAGGTGCTGTTAATGAGTAGCCATAACATATACTTTTATGGAGAAACTTTGAAAATTGTCCCAGAATTATCATCAAATACTCCTCCTTAACAAGACCTTTTGAGCCTGTATTAATAATCTGCCCTATTTTAACTAAGAATAGTGCTATAACTACACATCAGGTCAGAGCACTAGTACAGGGTAGCCTTCATCAACCCATTCATGGTGAGTGGACTCTTCTCCCTTAAAAATAACTATGGACCAATCCAATTTCAATAGAAGGGGTATCTGGTTAAGTCTAATTAACCCTTGTCATGCTGAACCCGGATATACCCGTCCTTTGCAAACAGTATAGATCCAGATCAGTTGGCTTCTTCAAGCCAACTGATCTGGATCTGCACTGTTTATCATAATGTATTTGAATTTATAGCAATAATTTGGATAAAGCAATCTGATTGGCTGAAAATTAGAAGTGGGTGTGGCATCTTAATTTATTCAACAGGATAAGGGTTAATACCATGTTTTATAGAAATTCCTATATGAAGTGCAGACAGTGTAGCTCCTGATGAGATGCCACATACTGCAGCATCTAGTCTGACTACACTTATTGCCAATGTCCCTTTTTAGGGATGCTAGGCATGAATGGATTAATAGTATCTTATATTTCAGCTGTATCAGCAGTGCTGTTAATACATAAAACTTTATTTTAACTCATCTCTTTGGGTCTAAAGTACATTAAAGCTATGTAGAGCTTTTACTATGACTCAATACACTATTTTCAAGCTATTTACTTTATTGCCCCTCCAAAAGTCAAACCTATTTCACAGCTGGGAAGACTGAAATGCCATAGGGTTTAGTGACTTGCTCAAAGTCAAACTAGAATCATGTAGAGGTCTGTCTTATCATTGCATGTGTGAAGTTTGTGGATAAGATGATAAAAATGAACCATTAACCATGGGGGTCAAATCGATGCAGCCATCTCCCAGTTGACAGCAAGATGTTGAAGTATTTGACAGTCAGATTGCGAGTCAGACATGCTATTTACTAGGCCATACCAAAATCATATCTGATTACTAGAATTTAAGTAATATGGCATCTAGTCTGGGTCTGCACTGTTTGCCAAGATCCCTTTTGCGGTTCTCCAGACTAAAATGGGTTAATAAAACTGTCAGTTTTCATACCACAAAGTGATTTATAATGCATGAGTGTTGAATTGTTAGAACTTCCATGGGGAGAAATGAGACTCCATGTTGATATTGTGATGTTAATTTTCAGGTCTAATGCGGCTAGTATTATCAGAGAATATGATGAAGGCTGTGGTAGAAGTGTGCAGGGTATTTGGCAATCTTACGAGACAAAAACAAGTCCGAGATTATCTGACACAAAAAAAAGGTAAATTTTACCTTAAACTTGCTACAGATCATAGCAATGATAGGTTCTGAAATTTTACAATACACGGCTCAGTTGGATGTGTATCCGACTGGTGATCGGGAGGTTACAGATTCCAACTCCACTGGGTCAGATCTGGAGGTTACAGATCGGGAGGTTAGAGATTCCAACCACACTGGGTCAGCAACGTTCTTTCATCAAGATGAAATATTTTCTACGGTCATTCTCTCCCTTTCGCTGATTCAAGAAGGGCAGCTATCAGTTTCTGGCAAAAGAATTTGCACAATACTGGTTTACCACTTAGAGGACTAAGCCTTCCCAGTAAAAGTGTTAAACTGACAGCGCTTAACATCACCCCATTGGGTTGACTGGGCCGTAAAACATCAACACAAACAAACTGAACAGTAGTCTTGTAAATTGGATAATTGATAGGTAGTAAGAAGAAAAATTTGTCCTTGGTTAATAAAACAGGAATTAACCCTTAATGTGCTATTAAAGCAGACAACATTTTAATTAATTTTTAGCTCACCTGAGCATGAAGTGCTCAAGTTGAGCTATTGTGATTGGTCAATTTCTTGTGTACGTCTTGCGTCATCTGTCATCCATGGTGCAGCATCAACAATTTGCTTTGAAAGCCTACTCCTCCTACACCCCTGGGCCAATTGACTCGAATTCTGTTAGGAAGCATCGGTATGACTTGTAAGATCAAAAGTAACTAAAATCATTCTGATAGGAAATCCAATATGGCTATCCTGCCAACCATCTTGAAAATCTTTTCTTCTCCGGAACCCAAAGGCCAATTGACTTGAAACTCAGTAGGAAGCATCAGGGTGACTTGTAGGTAAAAAAAACTAAAATGGTTCTGATAGGAAATCAAGATGGCCCCCATTACTTCCATCTTGAAAACTTATTTTTCGCTTCTTCTGAACCGAAAGGCCAATGAACTTGAAACTTAGTAAGAAGCTTCGGGGTGACTTGTAGATCAAAAATAGCTAAAATCATTCAGTCGGAAATCCAAGATGGCGCCATGGCCACCATCTTGAAAATCTGTTTTTTGCTGGTTCTCCTGAACCGAAAGCCCAGTTAACTTGAAACTTGGTAGGAAGTACGGGGTGACTTGTAGATCAAAAATAGTTAAAATTGTTCTGATCAGAAATCCAAGATGGCTGCCATTGCTGCCATCTTGAAAATATATTTTTTGCTTCTCCTCCTGAACTGAAAGGCCTTGAAACTTGGTAGGAAGCATGGGGGTGACTTGTAGATCAAAAGTAGCTAAAATTGTTCCGAACGGAAATCCAAGATGGTTGCCGATGCTGCCATGTTAAAAATCTCTTTTTCCCTTCTTCTCCTGAAATGAATGGCCAACTGACTTGAACTTGATAAAAAATAGCAAAAATAGTTCTGATCGGAAATCCAAGATGGCCGCCATGTCCCGGATCTTAGATTTTGCACTTCTTCTCCTGAACCAAAAGGCCAATATATTTGAAATGTGGTAGGAAGTATCTGGGTGATTTGTAGATCAAAAAAAGCTAAATTTGTTCTGATTGGAAATTCGATATGGCTACCACAATCACCAGCTTGAAAACCTATTTTGAACTTTTTCTGAATAGTAAGGCCAGTTGACCCTGAACTTGATAGGAAATATCAGGGTGACATGTAGATCAAAAATAGCTAAAATCAGTCTGATAGGAAGTCCAAGATGGTTGCTCTAGCAGCCATGTTGAAAATGTATTTTGAACTTTTTTAACCTGAACCAAAGTGCCAATTGATTCTAAACTTCATTGGAAGTATCAGGGTGACTTTTAGATCAAAAGTAGCTAAAAATCAGTCTGATTGGAAATACAAGATGGCCACCATCTTGAAAATTTATATTGAACTTCATCTCTTGAACCGAAAGGCCAATCAGCTAGAAACTTGTCTGGTAATCAAGTGAGTTATACAGGGCCATGTTGGCCCTCTTGTTTTATAGAGAAAATAAGACAATATTTCATGCGACTTGTCTGCCTAGCTTTATTTCCTCTAGAAAATAAAAAAAAAGAAAAATCAAAATGATATTTGCTGCAGTTGTGATTAGCAGTTTAAGAGTTAAATTTAGAACAAGGAAATAAAGTTAAACAAACATGATATTTTGGAGTTATTTGAGATGGAATACATGGACAGATTAGGTACTGACAAAAGAAAAGCCAAGCTTGAACTTTTATTGTGGAATAATTCAATAAAGATGAAATTCCAACAAATTACATGCACTAATCATGTAATGGTTTGAGCTGAAAAAAAATAAAGCAGAAAAGCAATTAGATTTTACTCTATTTTTTGATGTTGTTTTGATGGGTAAATGAAATTTGAAAATGGACAAAAAAAATGGAATTCAAAAAATCTAATATTCAAAAGCATGATCCACCCAAGTGCATCATTGGGGGACTGCACTCTACCAGAACTGAGATACTTCAAAATCATGTTTGGTACAGGTGGCAGATCCATTGCACAATGTGATGAGGATTCAAATGTGCTCATGTTAAGGAGGAGAATTGAGTGATAATTCTGGGATGATTTTCTCCACTTCTCCATAAAAATGTTGGGCTCCATACCCAAAAATATATAGATTATATAGGAAAATGACCATAACGTCATTTTTCTATATAATCTATACATTTTTGAGTGCATCTGACTGCAGATTAAAGGGTCAGAAGTTTGAATCCCAGCTAGGCCTCATAACTTTCATGGAGATTGATCATGAAATTATTTCTACCATCGTTTTCCTTCCTCTGATTCAAGAAGGGCAGTTGTTGGTTACTGGAGCAAGTGTGCATAAGTACTGGTTAATCACATAGAGGACTAAGCCTGCCCAGGAAAAGTGCAAGTAGGTTTGCTGACCAGTTTGACATGACCTTAACAGGGTTGACTAAGCCTAAAACTCAACTAGAACAAACAATTCTCCATTAACCCTTGTCCTGCTGAATAAATTAAGATGCCACGCCCTTTTCAAAATTTCAGCCAATCAGATTACTTGATACAGATTGTTGATATAAATTCACATATTGAAATGCAAACAGTGCAGATCCAGATCAGTTGGCTTCTGAGAAGCCAACTGATCTGGATCTACACTGTTTGTAAAGGCAGGGTATATCCGGGTTCAGCAGGACAAGGTTTAAAACGTGGGTATTCAGGAGAAGTGCCTCACAGAGGTACTTCTAAAGAGCAGCCACACCAGATGTTTTTGTGAAGAAATAAGACAAATTAACACATTGTAGACTGAATGAACTCCCCCACACTATATTGGAAGATTCTAATTTTGATTTTAGGTATTTCAGGCTTTGTGATTTAGATATTCTGAGAGAAAAATGGTTGAACTGTTTGCAAACAGTGGAGACCCTGATCAGATGCCTCATTCTGCGGCGTCTGATCTGGGTTTGCACTGTTTGCCAGTTACCCTTTTAGGGGTCTCTAGACTACAATGGGTTAATGCACTTGTTCAAATTTAGAAGTATGGTAAAGAGATAAGGTGTGTGAATACTTAGGATAAATACGGTACCTTGTGCAAGGAGATTCTACACTATCTGGGCTTCTTGTTAGTAGAGAACAAAATCTCTGATCTTACTGCACAGGTACTGATAAGCAAAATGCAGCTAGTAAAAGCTTAACCCATTTCAGACTGAATATGCCCCCCCACTCCCCCCTCCCCCTTCCCCGACACTATATATTGGAAGACTCCAATTTTAATTTCAGGTATGTCAGGCTATGTGATTTAGATATTCTTAGAGAAAAATGGCTAAACTATTTGCAAACAGTGGCGTCTGATTTGGGTCTGCTCCGTTTGCCAGGTACCCTTTTGGGGATCTCCAGACTAAAATAGGTTAAAGCATGCTGAGCTTTCACTGCCAACATTTCAAATTCTGCACCGAGGCCCCTTAATGTATAACACTATTCCTATTATCTTACAGTGGATGTATTGTTGATAACACTGTTGGACTCGGGAGATAAAGAAGTTGTGTATATTGCCTGTGGTGTACTCATTAATTTTATGGTAGATGAGGAAAAAAGATCTGTATTGAAGTCTGAAGGAGGAATCACAAAGTAAGATCTGTTTGGCAAAATATATGTACATATATTACTGCTAGTTCAGAAAGTATGCCAATCTATGTAGGAGAAAGGAAATTCATTCAGAGTAATTTTAGCATCTTATGTAAAGCACATGTATATTTATTACATTTCCAGCAGTGATTTAGTTTGATCCCTGCCGGGACTGGCATCATTCTTTCATGGAGATTGATCATGGAATATTTTCTACTGTCATTCTCTCCCTTCCGCTGATTCAAGAAGGGCAGTTAACAGTTTCTGGTAAAAGAAAGTGCACAGGTACCGATTAACCACTTAGAGGACAAAGTCTGCCCAGGAAAAAGTGTGGTTAGGTAAACTGATTGTGCTCAGCATGACCCTAATGGGTTGCCTGGGCCATAAAATCTCAACACAAACACAAACATGTTTGTATGGGTGATGGATTAAATGGCAATCAATAGACTGTGAATTATTTCATTTTTTCATATCAAACAGCATAGCTGACATCATTATTACTATCCGTCATCGCTGACATCATTAACAATGACATTAACAGTTGATGAGGTTTGGTGGTAAAATTGGCAACTATAAACCCATCTGTTGTTTGAACTGTGCAGTCTGTTCTTTGATCCGGGCCTGGTATTTCAATATTAGGAGAATCAAAACACTTTGAAGGGAAGCAACTCTTTTTCTTCCTTCTGAAAAGCGTTCTATGCAAAAAGGAAAGAATCTGCTCCCCTTTAAATTCTTTCCTTTTAGAGGGGTCTGTTCCAAAAGAAAAGAATTTGCTTTCAAGGTGAGCAAATTCTTTCCTTTTAGAATAGGCCCTTTTCAGAAGGGACTTTGTGTGTGGAAATGCAAGGGGAAAGTCAAGTTGTCTCCCTCATTAAAAATGGCATAAAATCTACCAAGTGTATTCAGTTCAATTAAGTTTGAAAATCTTGGCCCAGTTCTTCAGAAATAATGATGTCGTTAGTTAACATATTGTTTAAACCTTGGTCAATAAATAATAAATATGGCGCTGCTCACATTTTTTCAGCAAAACTGTCTGTGAATTAGATATTTATACTTACTAGAACAGTTAATATTTTGACCACTAACGTGCTCGTTAAGCTAATGATGCTTTGACCAACTGGGCCCTGTTTCTCTTTTCTGTTGAATATTTCTTGTATTATTGTTTCAGACTTGTAGAAGTGTTGAGAGATTTTGGTCGTGGAGATTGGGAGTTGGCAGGCATGGTATGTCAGACTCTGTGGAACTACAGTGGTAAAATCACAAGTACTAATGCCTTCTTTGGGGAACGCGAGGCGCAGGAACTCATAGAAATATTAATAGATTTCTTAGGTATGATTAACTCTTAAAGCACCACAGAGGACTTTTATTTTTTATCACACTCTGAATATATTATTGTAGTAAGCTTTATTTGACAAAAATAGCCTTTCAGTCTCCAGGGCCCAGTTGTTCAAAGCGTTGTTAGCTTAACGAGCTTGTTAAGGGTCATTTCGTTAACTGTTTTAGCAGATTCAGTACACAATATTCTGATATTTTTTGCTGAAAAAATGTGAGTAGCTTTGAAATGATGTAAATTTTAACGAATCGTTAACTAACGATGTCGTTAGCTTTGAACAACTGGACCCAGCACTTTATGTCAAGGGTTAGTGTTTTAAAATCTTAAGCATACCTTCAGTTTGTGAATTCCATATTGTATTCAAATTTTCAGCTCATACAGGGGACTTGTGAAGGGGTATTTGATGATAATTCTGGGATGAATTTCACCAGTTCTCCATCAAAATAGATGTTATGCATATTCATCAGAAGCACCTCTGATGTGCTCCTAATGAGTTCCCACAACATATGTCTTTATGGAGAAATGAGAAAAAACCAGAATTATTATCAGATTCTCCATCTTAACAAGTCCTCTAACCAGTCACAACAGACAGCATACTGGGCCCAGTTGTTCAAAGCTAATGATGTTGTTAGTTAACGATTCGTTAAAATTTTTATCGAGTGATACGCAAATATGCTGAAATTTTTTGCTGAAAAAATGTGAGTAGCTTTTGCACTGCAAAAGCTACTCACATTTTTTCAGCAAAAAATATCAGAATATTGTGTATTGAATCTGCTAAAACAGTGAACGAAATGACCCTTAACGAGTTTGTTAAGCTAACGACGCTTTAAACAACCGGGCCCAGATCTTCTGATAAAAATAAGGCTTGACATTCCAAGTGAATTGTATGACAGGCAAGAATGATAGGCAGGTCATTCACATGAAATGTCAAGCCTTCTTTTCTTGGAAAATTTAGAAAAAAAATAGTTCATAGGTAGATTAATTGCCAAATAAAATGCATAAATCTTTTAAAATTTGTTTTGCATATTTTTCCACAAATAGCTATAAATTTTGTCTATCAAATATTGCCCAAAGAGAATATGCAGTCGAAAAATGAGGCTGATTTATGTCTACCCAACCAAATTCTTGGTAGAATCTGTCATAAGTCAATAATATTTACATAAATTTATATTAAAATACCTTTTCAACCCATAAATAACTCCTAGAAACATCAGTAGAGTCAAATTCATCTGAGTCCATATCACCAATTTGTTGGGCATTTGCAATAAAACTTTTCCTTTACAAAAGTTGTAGGATTTTCTTTTTATCTTTTTTTGTCCCAAAATATCCTTTCTCCTTTTTTCCTGAGAATAAAAACAGATAAACACCCCTATGTTGTGTCAGAAAAACAGCTTCAGTTTTAGTTAACCACTGTTTCATATCTGATATTGGTCTTGTCCAAAACAAAAGCAAACTGTAATAGAATACATTTAGTCACTAGTGGGACCCACACCAAAATGTGAACTCGGTAAATCACTTTTATGCAAGGTCTGTGTTTTAAGGGTTCATATTACATCTAAACACATACTGCAGTAGAATTTCAATGACTCAAACACTGATCACTCGTTTCCCATGGCTGCTTCAAACTCGTTTCTGAGTCCCTAGGAAATTTCTCCAGGAGCTCAAGAAAACAAATATTTAGGGATATTTGAGAGAAATTTTCTTTAAAATTTTATCATGAAAATGTATGTTGTGTGTCCTCATTAGATTTGCCTGATTGAGGTGATTCTGATTACACTCAACATACCATTATTTTATAGAAGATCGAAAAGACATCCCTAAATTAGCCCCATGTGCCTACTGACCTGGCACTATGATTAACCCTCAGTAGCTCTAACTACCCATGTCTAGAACAAAATTCCATGGTCCCAAAGTTGTTTGAGCCATAGAAGTTCTACTGTTTAATGAACCGTGTTATAAAGGGGTTCCTGTGTGCTTCAATTATCTCGAGTATTGCAAGAGAATTTACAAGTACACTGACTATAAGGACATTATAACTCCTTACCTTACTTTTCCTTAAAAATGAAAAAGGCTAACTTGACCTCATCATAGTCTGTATTACAGTTGATGGAGCAGGTATGGCTGTTATACTTAATGCTTAGCTTACTGGTTAAATTGTCTGTAGACAACATTTTGATTTTTTTTTCTAATTTGTCCAAAAAATAAACATGCTTTGGCATTTTATGCAAATTGTCTCCTTAGGAGACAATTTGCATGAAATGTCAAAGCCTGTTTTCTGGGGAAAAAATAAGAAAAACATCATCAGTTTGTTGTCTGCTGAATTTGCCCAGATATTTATGGTATTATATGACTTATTTTTATTGATTTGATTTCAGATAAAGAAAGTGCTTTTGATCCTGAGTTGGCAGAGATGGATGAAGGGTTCCAGGATTACGTGTTGGACTCTTGGGAAACTCAGTTCTGTCCAGTCGGAGAACAGTTGTTACAAAGACTTGAATCACATCAGTCAAATTTTGAACCTTTACCATGAGACCGTCCCTGCTTTAATTGGATAAATGTCATTTTGAGCTTAAGGAAGTTGTAATTTAATGTTAACCTGTGTAGCTGTTATCGGAAGACTGATCAGGAAGTCAAGAAATTTCTGACTGGGAAGGTTCAATGGAATCAGCTTCCTGATGAACAACATCAGAGATAAGTACAGTCAGTTGAAGAGAAATCCAGTACTGTCAGCATGAAATAAAAATCTAAAAGATTACTTCTGGAAACAAAGAACACACAAAAGAAAGAAAATCGGAGACTGTTTTATTGTATGTTCATACACAGCAATGTATGAAAGGCTTATAGTTCTAGATACAGTGATTTTTTTTCATTCAGAAAGCATTGATTGTTTTCTAATTTCACTTCTAATGAGTACTGACAACATATGTTGTCAGTACTCATTAGAAGTGAAATAAGAAAAAACATATTTTCTGCATAGGCTACTTATCTGGATTTGTGGAAAGGAAAGCAGAGAACTTGGAATAAGATGCTTTATTTGAAAAAACAAAACAAAAAAACTACATATTACCATACTTACATCTCCACAAAATAGTATGTAGAGGTGATTTGAATGAGACTCCATAAGGTATGTTTTGATGTAGAAATAAGAAAAAATATTTATGTGGCTATTTCTCTTACCTGGAATGCTGGTGAAGGTTAGGAGTTCAGCTAAACAGTGAAATAAGTTCATTGAAAGCAAGTTACAAGAGCTTTACATCCTAGTAAGAAGCAGTTGTACAAACTAGTTCAAATTCTGTTCAGCTCCTGAATTTGAAAAAAAAAAAAAAAAAAAAATAGATAGATAGATAGATACCCTCTGAAAGCCACCAACTGTCAAAATAAGATGGTCACTTTTCTTTTTTTTTTCAAAGTCAAGAATATGTTTAAAAAAAAAACTGATGCCCAAAGACAGCTGAGTCTGGTTCATAGCCAATTTTTTTCCTGTATTCAAGTTGTATCCCTTGTGAAAAAAATGCAGCAAATCTATGAACGAAGTCTATCCAGTCAGGTCAGCCAGAAAAAAAAGGTTGTCTCTTTTCCTAGAAAGTTGGAAATCTATCTTGATGAATGCCTAACTTTTAGGGAAAAAGTAATATATATATTTCAATTTTTTATCTCATATTTAACTGAAGCATGCTACTGGTAATATCATAGTTTCAGATAAAAGTGTATTCATAAGAGACAGCAAAAGGCCTGATCAGACAGGAGGTGTTCCAATAACCATGTGCTGTAAGATGCTTTATGCTAGATGTGACCTGAATATTTATATGCACATTAATTTTTTAGTGTAGCTACATACGAGGGATGTTCGAAATGAATTGCTTATTGTCCTCTAGCTCGATATCCACGTGGGGCACGATAAAAACCAATACATACCTGTGTAGGGTTATTCAATATCTACACAATGGTGTATAAATGTACATGTTAGACTAAGTGTTAGACATAAAATTTGCCATTTGAATACACGCAGTCATTGACCACTGCAGTAAAAATGGTTGGTAGAAGCGTCGACAAAAAAGATGAAATACGGGCTTACATCAAAGCTCGCTCAAAACTTGGTTGTTCTTTGAAGAAGCTGATGACTGAAATTTCTATTGCTTTTGGACCTTCTTGTGTGTCTTATGACACAGTTCTGCGGTGGAAAAAAGAAATTTGGGTCTTGTGTAGAGTCCATCAAAAATGCACCGAAATCAGGTAGGCCAAAATCTGCATCTCGTAAAGATATCGTTTCCAAAATAAAGGAAATCATTGAAGGAGATGCCAGATTTACAGTTCTTGATATTGCACGAAAGGTAGGCATATCACTTTCAACGGTTCACCTTATTTTGAAGAAGCATTTGAAAGTCAGAAAGATTTCTGCTAGATGGGTGCCACATCTGTTGACTGACGAGCAAAAGAGGCAACGGGTTAAAGTGGCCAAAAAGCTGCTTCAACTGTTTCCAAAATATGACAAAAAGCAGTTTGCCAATGTCGTCACAGGTGATGAAACCTGGGTCCATTATTTTGAGCCCGTCAGAAAGGTTAGCAATAAGATCTGGGCCACTAAACACAGCAAACGCCCAATAATTGCCAAACGTTCTTTGAGTACAAAGACGGTTTTGTATGCAATCTTCTTCTCTGGTGAAGGAGTCGCGATAAAAGTGCCAGTGAAAAAGGGCAAAAGCATCACCGGAAAGTACTACAAAGACGTAGTGCTGAAGAAACTGAAAAAGTATTATCAGAAACGACGCCCAGCCACTGGTTTTAAACATGTCCGTCTTCTACATGACAATGCCCCAGCTCATTCCTCCGCAATAGTTACGGCGTTTTTGAAGAAAGAAAAAGTAACTGTTTTGCCTAACCCCGCGTATTCCCCAGACCTTGCCCCATGTGATTTCTTTTTGTTTCCGAAATTGAAAGCATTCCTTGCTGGGCGGAAATACCAGTCCCGACAGGCACTTGGATCTGCCATTCATCAGTACCTTATTACTGTGCCCAAATCAGCGTACCGTGACGCCTTCAAGAAGTGGATACATCGGCTGAAACTTTGCATTTCTAGCCACGGGGAGTACTTCGAGGGCATGAAATGAGTACTTTTGGGCTAACTTGAAGTTTGAAGTCTCCAGATAGAAATAAGCAATTCATTTCGAACATCCCTCGTAATTATGTCTTCCCTGTCTGATTTGCACTTTCCTAGATTCCATTTTACTTGGTTTAAGTGTGAATTGTTAATTGTTGATAACAGTATGGTAGAATGGTAAAAAATTGGTCAAACAAAAGTGGCTTAAGTGTGAACAAAGATATCTAAGTGAATGGGATGATGGGGTGAGGCAGCACAAATTGAGTCAGGTATTATACAAGGTAATGCATTATTTCACAAAACCAAAAATAATAGCCTTCAAAACACTAAACATGTTGCATCCCATGAGACGACATATTGTCAAAACTTGGCATTATATTTTCACTTAAGGAGAATTTGGGTCTTCCCTAAAAGCAGAGAATCTGCTTCCAAATTCTTGACTTTGAGTGTGGACCCATTTCAGAAGGGTCATGGTGTGCAAGACTGCAACAGGAAGTCACAAAAGTTGTCTTTCCTGAAGAAAAAATGGCTGGCCTAACACGTGTGCAGCTCCATTAAGCATACCAGTATTATTCACTGGAGTACTTCAGCAGTAACATGAGAAAATGTACCTTTGTACATGTGTTCCCAGCAAATACTCAGCTTATCCTGTGCATCCATGAGGTCTGATCAGTCTTTGCTGTTAGCATGAATAAGCCTTGGATACTGTGCTGTTCAAATCTGTCCATCAAACACTGACCAGACTGTTGATGCATAGGCTTATCTGAATACTTACTGGATGCACATATCCCGGCTAGCATTCTTCATAAATCTAAAGTGGGCCATTATCGGCCCCTCAGGGTAGCTGATGGGCAGATAACGGCCCACTATAGATTTATAAAGAATGCTAGCTTGGTATCCAAAGGTACATTATCTGGCATATTGTATTCATCTGCAAGGAAGTAAGCATGGTCACTGGTAGACAAAAACTCCAGGTAAGAGAGGGTATCCACAAAATATTTTTCTTATTTCTCTACAAAAACATATGTTGTGGGTACTCATTAGAAGCACCTCAGCAAAGAGCTTCTGATGAGTACCCACAACTTATGTTTGCATGGAGAAATAAGAAAGATATCAGTACTTTTTGGTAGAAAAAGTGCCTTTTCTGGATCTATGCTGGTGTGAACTTCTGTGCTGGTGTGAACTTCTATGCAGGTGTTAACTTCTTTTCAGAGAATAATAAAATCATTCAGGCTTTACTGAATCAGCTATCAAAGAAGAACTCGCAAATCAGTATCCTTATCATTATTTAATATCTAATTATCTGTTAAATGTTTGTTAGTAAGATGATTTTTGTACCTAAGGAAATTAAAGCTGGCAACTAGCCAGGACCCAGATAATCCTGCACAGCTTTGGAGCATGACACCATTTTTGTAATGACTGCTTTAGCAAGCAGGAGTGACATAAAAATCACTTCTGGCAGTTTCATTGGCATTGGCATCGTTGTTGTCAGCATCAACTTTGTTAAGTCTGTGCATTGATCTCCATTTCTCCAACACCAAGGCTTCTAGGCTAATGAAATTTAATACACACATGATGCACCCTGCCCACTGCCATCAGCCATTACTGACCTTGACCTGCTTTTCACACTTGGCTGAATAATGTTTAGTCTACGTTTAGCTCTGTTTCTTGCACACAACCAGCAATCATGACATGGCCATTTGGCAAATTTCTTCAGCATATTTATTTTAAATATCAAGGCCCAGTTGTTCAAAGCATCATTAGCTTAACAAGCTTGATAGTTGTCAAAACGCTAGCTGTTCTAGTAAGTACAATATCTTATTTACAGGTATTTTTGCTGAAAAATTGTGAGTAGCTTTTACAAATGCAAAGGCTACTAACATTTTTTCAGCAAAAATATTAGCGTATATGCCATATTTAATGATCAAAGTTTTAACGATACGTTAACGAAGGACATCATTACTTTTGAATTTCTGGGCTCTGGACACCTTGAAGAAGTAAATTCTGTTACCTGCAGTTATTTCTAAAAACTGCTGGGTGAGTGGCAAACCATGTAGATCCTGACCAGATTCAGCATTCTGTAGCAGCTTGTCCCAATCTGCAATGTTTGCTTAATCCATTGTAGACTGACTAGCCTCTCCCACATTATATATTGGAAGAGTTCAATTTCAATTTTAGGTACGTCTGGCTATGAGATTTACATATTCCTAGAGAAAAATGGCTAAACTATTTGCAAACAGTGGAGACCCTGCTCAGATGCAGCATCTGATCTGGGTCTGCACCATTTGCCAGTTACCCTTTTGCAAGTCTCCCAACTACAAGGGTTAAGCTGTTTGAATACTTAAGTAAATATGGTACCCTTTATATTTTGAATTTAAATACTTGCACACATTTTTTAAAAACATTTCAACATTTTCTTTTCTTTCTTTTTTTTTTCTTCACAAAACGGTAGGCTTTGGCATTGAATAATCTTCCTATAATAAATGATCTGATAGAGATGACAAGCCCTATTATCAGAAAAGGAAGTATCACATTTGATTGCAACATGAGCAAAGGACTTGCGAATGAGGAGTATTTGATGATAATTCTGAGATATAGAGGATCTTACATGAGTGGTCATTTAATATGAAATTTATGAAACGAGTTTGGATAATTTCTGTATTTTGCGAGCTTTAGCGAGCAAAATACCGAAATTACCCAACGAGTTTCATAAATTTCATATTAAATGACCACGAATGTAAGATTCTGTTTATCACATGGCCCTTCTGATGACAAAAAAATGCACAAAATATATTTTTAAAGATAATGGCTTTCCATAGCCAAGCGGAACAACTCACTACCAAGGATTCAGTAGTACTACGCAACAAAAACAGTTCGCATATTGTTTGATAAGTACCGAAAATAACTAGAAACAAGATAAGTATGCCATTTATTACTTCGTTAAACTGAAGGAAATAATGATGATTTTTATTTGAGCTAATAAATATTTCATTTGAATAAATTAGTTCAAAACTAAATATTCCATTGAACAACGTCATTCAGCGAGTCAATACGTCACTGAGAATCAGTAGGGAAATCCCCCACAGTCAGCTGACGTATTTAAAGGTCACTGTCCTTGGTCAATATAGTTTTATGCCGTGATTGACACACTCAAGTAAACGACAGATTTCAAAACTATAAAACATTTTAACTGTAATTTGGATTTTAATTTGACACATTTATTGACTATCTGAGTCGTGTCATCCTCTAATGTTTTTTTAGAGGTGGTGATTTTTTTTTTTCATTGACGGTTTGACGATATCGATGTTGAGAGTGCCTCCAAATATGTTGCGGGAAAACATCGAATTTTTACCACCATGAATATTTCTGGTAGTCTTGTTATTCACCTTGTGATTGTTTTGCGTCTACTCCCTCCATCGGTCTGACATTTATCGTTCATCTCAGAATCATCTCAAAACTGAAGGCAGGATCTGTTTCAAAAGTGAAAGTTGTATCGGCCAACGCGGACACCATCTTGGTTGCTATCAATAAGCGATGTAATACAAATATTAATGTGGGTAATTAGGCTAACCAATGGGAAGCCTTGCAGGTGTTATAACACGTGTGGTTATATGATTTTTATGACATGGGTTATTTCACTGAATAACGTGACGGTCATGTGATAATATTTTCTCCAGTTCTCCATAAACAACATATGTTGTGGCCTTCTAAGGAGTACCTACAAGGTATATGTTTTTTTATGGAGAAATAAGAAAAGGATCCCAGAATTATCAACAAAATCTCAGCCTTAACAATTTCTCTAAACATCAGAAAATGTCAGTTGTTGCACAGTCTAACTGGGAACTAGTAGTATGGGTCATGATGATGTTGTGCAGGCTTATTAGAGTCTACTCTTTATCTTATGAGATGTGTAGAGTTGATATTCATGTTCACAGAGCTGTTGATAAGACATTGTTGTGAAGAAAATTTTTTTCCTTGTTTGTTTGTTTTTTTTTTTTTTTTTTTTTTTGTTTTTTTTTTGTGGGTGGTTGGGTGGTGCGAAGGTGTCATGTATCTTTTGTCACCCGGGGCGTCCAGCTGATATTGGCTTATAGTTGGGCAAGGCCTGCTATCCTTGTAGCAGGTAAGGGTAGGGAGGTGATGTTTTTATTTCTTCTGTTTCTTCACTTTCATTCCTGTTTCTCTTTCTTCCCTGTCCCTCCCTTTCATCTCTTCTGCTATCTCTTCTGTCTATTTTCTCCCTTTCTCTGGGAGACGACACAAAATGACCCACAAGGGTTGACGTGTCGTTAAACCCCAACTCAATCAATTGGTTTTTTTTACAAAAACTCTCGTGGCATCTCCAGAGCCATAGCCCCAGATAAGAGGGATTATCCACACATTATTTTTTCTTATTTCTTCAGAAAAACATATGTTGTGGGTACGGACTCATTAAAAGCACCTTACCAAGGCACTTTTAATGGTTTTATGAGAAATAAGAAAAATCTCAGTACCGTAACAACTCTAAGTATTGGGACAGATAGGGCTTTGCAAACTGTGTTGACCTTGATCAGATGCTGCATTCTGCAGCATCTGATCAGGGTCCACACTGTTTGCCACACAGCAATATTTTAGACAAAGCAAGCAGTAGTAGAATGGACTATTTCAAATTTTAAGATGTATGGTAAGTAGAAAAGGTATCCCAATACTTAGGGTTATTACGGTACTTTTCAGTGGAAAAAGTGCCTTATCTAGAGCTATAAGAACTGTATTTAACCCTTGTCATGCTAAATAAATTAAGATGCCACGCCGTCTTCCAATTTTCAGCCAGTTAGATTACTTGAATCAAATTGTTGATATGAATTCACATACTGATTGGCAAACAGTGTAGATCCAGATCAGTTAGCTTCTTCAGAAGACAACTGATCTGGATCTACACTGTTTGCAAAGGCAGTGTATATCCGGGTTCAGCAGGACAAATGTTAAGAGTTATCCAAATGAATACTATTTCTTGTTTCTTCAGAAGACTTGTTAAGGAGGAGTATTAAGTGATAATTATAGGATAATTTTCTCCAGTTCTCCATAAAAACATATGTTGTGGGTACTCATTAGAAGCGCCTCAGGCATAAAAACATATGTTGTGGGTACTCATTAGAAGCGCCTCACTGAGGCGCTTCTAATGAGTACCCACAACATATGTTTTTATGGAGACTTAAGAAAAATTATCCCAGAATTATCACTCAATACACCTCCTTAACAAGTCCTCTGTTCTTGATGGAAATATGTTGTGGCTACTTATTAGAAGTGCCTGACAAAATTACTTTTAATGAGAAGATCCAGGGCATGTTTTCATCAAGAAATAAGAAAAATGAACAGGGGCACAGCATTTCCTACAACATTGCATGATTCACAGACTGATCTGAGTCTTTGCTGTAAATGCTGTCTTATAGGAAATGCTGTGCCCCAGCTTAAATATCACATTTTTGGTTGAAAGCATGCCTTATTTGGAGTTGTCAGGGAATGAGATGCCACATGTTTTCTAGGGGAAAATAAGAAAACATTTTTAGCCAATGTTCTGGTTTCAACAGCTCTATATTGGTGATATGTTTGTCTGGACCATTATAAATCTCAAATGTTGTACGTTTATGCATTTATTTTCATCACAGTATAATGATTCCGTCCACAAAGTATTTATTGCTTTTATTACTTTTTTATGCGACAAAATCAGTATTTTTATCACATTGGTGTTTTGTATTTAATTCACAGAAATGTATTTATTTTAAAACTTGTACAAATTGTAAATATGTGTTACGTGATATATAGACCATAATGACCCTAAGTACTGGGATAGACCGGTCTTAGCAAACGGTGTGGACACAGATCAGATGCTGCAGTATGCAGCATCTGATCTGTGTCCACACTGTTAGCTATTCATGCAGTTATTTTTAGATATATCAGCAGGTAGTCAAATGGACTTGTTAAAATTTTGGGGGAAGTGTGGTAGGAAGTTATGTTGTCACAATATTTAGGGAAATATGGTAGGTTAAGCTGTTAATCTATTGCACTCTGAAAGTGAATTCAGCAGGTAGTAGATGAGTGATTCAATATTTTCCCAGAAAACAGAGCTTGACTTGTGATGTGAATCATCTCCTCATTTCCTCTCTTGTTTTTTTTTTCTTTCAAATGAAAAGAATTGATAGTTTTCTTATTTCTGCATGAATACAAGTTGCGAGTACTCATTTAAAGGCTCCTCACCGAGGCACTTCCTGCGAGTTTTTATAGTGAAAAAAGAAGAAAACATATTTGTTGGAATACCCCTCTTATCTAGAATTTTGTACCTAATAAGGAAAACACACATGTCAAGCTCTGTTTTCAGAAAAAATCAGAGAACTGTTTAAATTGGCATCTACAGTGTAACCTCGATAGGTCGAAGTCCAAGGGAATTGAGAAACTTATCGAGTTATCCGAAGTTCAAGATAAGCAAATTGTGATGTCACCAATGTACATGTACAAACTGAGCACTTTGGTAGAATTAGCATTTCTACAACGTACATGTATATTTCAGTACGGAAGTACATATGCACGTAGTTGTACTGTTTCTACTGAAAAGGGCATTGGAATAAAGACATAAGAAAAATCAGTTAACTTTGTTTTATTTCCATTTTAAAAGTAAAACATTTTAACAAACAACAAAACAAGCTGATACAATCTACATGTACAAGAACGTACATTTATAGGGAAGCAACCACATGCATAAAACAAGCAGATCGTAATAGCACATTACACTGTAATACTGTACGTCCATTATGACGGAGCAGGACCACAAAAATTCCTACACTATTGCAAGTATGGCTAGCTGAGTCAGATTAGGCTGTGTATCCGCAGTCTGATCTGTCTTGCTGTCCACATGAAGAAGTGTCAGACCCTTGACTGTCCACACAACAAAGACTTTGTTCAGACTCCTCTGTATGAGTTACTCATTTATGACACTAATTTTGAGATGGTGGCAACAGAAATTAAAGAATGTTTATAATCGCTCTCATCAAAAGAAGCAACTTAACAGTGCTCAGTCAATAAAAATTGAAAGGCGCCGCTAATTGCTTGGAGGTTCTAGTCGAACGCACCTTGCCTGTGACGTATACACATAATTAAGGTCAATTCGTCTACAAAACAGCTGATCAGTAAACAATATGTTGGCATCGTTTACACGCTTTAATTGGACCTCATGTGCAATAATGGATTAATGTGAGCTCAATTAAAGGCTATTATTCGATGATTTAAAGGTAAATTACTTTGTTTGTCAACCAAGTTGTTAAGACTTTTGTATCGCAGAAGTAAGGAAATTATGCGGCTGTAAGTGATTGACAGAACAAAGCATGGTGCCTCTTTGGCCGACAAATTGTGACTTCGACACAAACAGTGGCAAAATAATGTAAAACTGCTTATCGGGAATAGAAAATCACTTCAAAACAGCAGTCTTCATGTTAACGGAGTTTGACACAAACAGGGTCAAAATGCAGTAAAATATAGGGAAACTGTTCCGGAATGGAAGATCACTTCGACATAAGTGGTGCTTTCGAGATAAGGGATGCACCTGTACTAATATTTATTTCTGACAGTATAAATAGCTTTTTCTGTGATGCAGCCACAATTAACAGACAAATGAATAAAATCATCAAAATGTGGCATCTAATCAGGGTCTGTTCTGTTTGCATTAAATACAGGAGTATCTGCAAAACATAGTACAGTCAGTGCTCATTATCTCGACCTTTCTTATCTAGAATAACCACTTATCTCAAATTGAAAATTGTCCCTGTTTTAACATGGAAATCTAACAACAGGTAACAAAATATTGTGGAAAAGAGAAGAAATTGCTCCACAATATTTTTAATATATCAGTTACTTCAGGCGTCAAATTATATATTCACTTTTTAAATGTGGTCGTTCGATTTATTTCTCATTTCTGCAAATCTGATGTGTCAAGGTACGGATATCTCGAAGTATTTCATAGAGTCCCTTGGACTTTGAGATGTAGAGAGTTGACTGTAATAATAAAAATTAACCAGGCACCTTGCTATTGGAATAAGACCAGTCCAAAGAATTGTGGTAGTAGAGTCAATTTGACATAAATGGGTCAAATTGTCTGATAATTGTATTTGGAGTGCAGTAAAGGTTAATCTTGTATATATGAATGTGATTGTTGGTGGTTTGCTTGATTTGTTGATCTTTGTATATGAAATGCAGTGGAATTTACTAAAGTAATTTATAAATGGTTTGCTGTATATACCTTACATTTGGACAGACATGACTGAGCAGATAGTGTAGAGTCAGATTTAACTGCTGCTAGATCTATCCTGTAGACCATCAGGAAGCACTTTTTATAAACCAGGTACTCAGATGGACTTATTCAAATTTTATGATCAGTTTATTCTAGATAAGAGGGGCTTCAGGGAAATATTTTTCTTATTTCTAAAACATATGTAATGGGTACTCATTGGAAGAACTGCAGCAAGTTTTTTCTGATGGATATGGTTTTATTGATGAGTGGCAAACAGTGTAGTCACTGATCAGATGTCACATTTTACACCTGGGTCTACACTATTTTCTCTGGCCTGTCTGTCCAAATATAAGTATCTTGTTTTGTTTGAGCCTGTATGCATCTTAATTCTGGTTGTATCTGAGTGCAATAATTGTATAAGGCAGATACCTGTATTTATAAACCATATGAAACTGAACAATTTGATGTGAGTTTTCTAGTGTTTTAACTTTTACAACTCCATGGGCAAATTGCCATCCTAGGTGGCTCGGACATGCTGATAATCAGGAGGTTGTTGGTTCGATCCCAGCCTGGTCTGACAACTTTCATTGAGATTGATCTTGAAATGTTTTCTACGGTCATTCTCTTCCTTCCACTGATTCAAGAAAGGCAGTTGTCAGTTTCTGGCCTAAGAATGTGCCCAAGTACAGGTTAACCCCTTAGAGGACCAAGCCTATCCAGGAAAAGTGCGGCTAGGCAAACAGACTGTGCTTGATATTATCCTAAGGGGTTGACTGGGGGGACATAAAACCTCAACTCAGTCGAAAAATCTATGGGCAAATTAACTTTTACCACTCTATAGGCAAATTTACCTTTACCACTCTATAGGCAAATTAAGCAGATCACAAATTGATGGCAGTTATTTATTTATTTATTTTTTCCTCTGACAGAAAACAGGCTTTGACATTTCATGCAAACTGTCTCCTTAGGACACAGTTTGCATGAAATTTCAAACTTATTTTCTTGGAAAAAATAAGAATATTTCAAACAGTCTACTGAAAGTTTTACCCAGCATGCTTACTCAAAATCAGGTTAATATCAATGAATGTTTGTGATTGAAAAAGTAGTGCAGGATAGGTATACTTTGAGTTTCTGGTAATGCTTCTTTTTGAATCTGTCATTGGAAACTTGAAATCATCTTCATTATTAATCCTGATAAAAGCAAAATTAACCCTTGTCCTGCTGAACCCGGATATACCCTGCCTTTGCAAACAGTGTAGATCCAGATCAGTTGGCTTCTGAAGAAGCCAACTGATCTGGATCTGCACTGTTTGCCATTAAGTATATGAATTGATAGCAAAAATCGGTATCAAGTAATCTGATTGGCTAAAAATTAGAAGTGGGCATGGCATCTTAATTTATTCAGCAGGACAAGGGTTAAGCAGCCAGCTCCTGTCCTATGCTCTTAATAGAAATGGACCTCGAAGTGTTTGGGTGGCCAAGTGATTAGTGGTCCTGACTTAAGATCATGAGCTCTGGAGGTGGAATTCTGTTACACTGTTACACCATTTCATTGCACAGAGGCTTTCATTATCACCCTTCCATCATCTTGATATGACTTAATAAATGTTGGAAGGGACGTAAAACACATTTAACAGCATCATCAAAGCTAGACCTTAGAACATGTGACCAGCATAGATCCAAGTAGCATGCACATTACCACAGTTTGTGTCTAATTGATCTGACTCTGAATTGATTACGGTGATGTTTCAAATAATATTCTTTCACTAGTTATATGACTTGCAAAGAGCCAGAATAGCTACATCTTCATATGCTAAAAATTATGCATTTACATCATTCCATTGTATGTATTTCGGCAAACATTCCATGAGCTTTTACTGTGTAATTAGCATTTAAGCCTTAAAGCACCCATTGCGGCAGCAAATGACTTTTTTTTTCCCAGAAATTAAGGCTCGACATTTCACTTGAAGCCAGCATTGAGACTTTAGACAAATTTGAACAAGTCCCATTTTACTACCTGTGGACATGTCTAATAATTATTGAATGATTGCCAAACAGATGAACCTGACAAGTGTTTTATCCAGCATAAATGTGTAGATTATATCCCGACCGGTATTGAGAAATGACCATTAATGTCATTTTTGTCGCGCCTGCTTTTAGCATGGCACGATGTAGGGATCAGGTTTTCAGAATGTCCATCTGTTCATTCATCTGTCAATCCATCAACAGTTGCTTCAACCCTAACCTCAACCCTAATGTTCAAGTTCTTTTCAAAAGAACTATAAAGGCTACATTGATTATACTTGGTACAAGCTTGGACTCAAGTATGACAGACAGCAGTATACAATCTCATATTTGACCTCCACCTATCATTCACGGTTCACTGACTTTGTAAATTTGTGTGACTCCACTTAGCCTTTGGTGGAATTCTTGTTCTATATAAATTATGCATGTTTGTTTGGATACAACAGATTGTTTAGGTATAGTTTTTGCCTTGGATCCCAGCAGCAGTGTTAACCCTTCTCTTGCTGAACAAGACATGCCCTGTCTTAGCAAACAGTGTAGATCCAGATCAGTTAGCTTCTGAAGAAGCCACCTGATCTGGATCTGCACTGTCATTAAATATGTGAATTTCTATCAAAAACCTGGATCAAGTAATCTGATTGACTGGAAATTAGAAGTGGGTGTGGCATCTTAATTTATTCAGCATGACAAGGATTATAAAGCTGTTGTGGGGGTTGTTGTATTTACCCTAAATATTGGGACACAATCTCTACTTACCACATGTTCTAAAATTTGAACAAATTGAATTTACTTCCTATTGATGGTTCTAGAAACCACTGGAAGAGTGCCAAACAGTACAGACCCTGATCAAATGTGGCATTTGTGATAACTGATCTTGGTCTACACAGTTTGCTTAGGGTAAATATGGTAGTATATTTTTCTTCAAATAAGGACATGGCATTATGAAAATGGCATTCAGAAAAAAAAATTAAATCAAATGTCAGAGTCTTTTGGAGAAATAGAGAAAAAAATCTCTTGGTTGTTGTCTGCTTATTTTCATCTGCAACAGGATCATGTTCCAAATATCTCCTGCTCTCATCTGGGCCATATTAAGCAAAAATGTCTCTTCAAGCATATGCATGATGCATACAATATCATCTTGCACATTGATACTGTTACATCAGGGTGTTTTATTGGATGTTAGATTTATTCTGCAGTGTCCAGGCCCGGTTGTTCAAAGCGTCGTTAGCTTAACAAGCTTGTTAAGGGTCATTTCGTTAACTGTTTTAGCAGATTCAATATACAGTATTCTGATATTTTTTGCTGAAAAAATGTGAGTAGCTTTTGCACTGCACTGCAAAAGCTACTCACATTTTTTCAGCAAAAAATTTCAGCATATTTGCATATCACAGGATGTAAATTTTAACGAATCGTTAACTAACGATGTCACTAGCTTTGAACAACTGGGCCCAGTATTTCTGTTAGTGGACAGATACGGTCATACTTGATGTTCAGGTTGATCATTACTTTCAGCATATGCTCAGACACATTTTTCTTGGTGCAACCAATTTAGAAGTTTTTTTTGTCAAATATTTGTTTAACACTAACATTGCTATGGGCATATTAAATGACAACAAATCTTTGATACTTTTCTCATTTTCCCAAGAAAATAGGATTTGACATACCATGCAAATTGAGGAGGCCTCAGTGGCTCAGTTGGATGCTCGTTCAACTGGTGATCAGGAGGTTGCGGGTTCAGCCCCCGCCGGGTCGGCAACATTCTTTCGTGGAGATTGATCATGAAATATTTTCTACGGTCATTCTCTCCCTTCTGCTGATTCAAGAAGGGCAGTTGTCAATTTCTGGGGTAAGAATGTGCACAATACTGGTTAACTGCTTAGAGGACTAAGTCTGCCCAGTAAAAGTGTGGTTAGGTAAACTGATTGTGCTAGACATGACCCCATTGAGTTGACTGGGCCATAAAACTTCAACACAATCAAACAAAATCATGCAAATTGTCTCCTGAGGAGACAATTTGCATGAAATGTCAAGTCCATTTTTCTGAAAAAAAAAATAAGAAAAAATATTACAAAATGTCATCTGCTGAAATGTTTATTCAGTATGCTAAGCATTAAGAAGTGTAAACAGGGACATATATTTTATTTTTCATGTTTCTGAAAACACATGCTGTGTGTACTCAAGAAGTGAAATGCATCGTATATTTTTATTGAGAAATAGGAAAAATGTCATACTTTATGATTGGAAAAATCCTCAACTAAAGCTATGGAAGAATCGTTCATTTTGTGCATGGACTTTCAAGTTGATATTAAAATAAATAAAATTGATACCACATTTTATTTGGTGTTCTTTTTTGCTACCTTAATAGGGATTTTCCATTTATTTTGTTGATAAATAATTTGACAATGTTTACCATCCCAAACTTTTTATGTGGTTGTCTGAATGGGTGGGTTTCCTGTTTCCCATTCCAGCACAGTGGTTCAGTTGGTAGAGTGCCTGCTTTTTGACTGGGAGGTTGTGGGTTCGATTCCTGCCAAGTCCTACCAAAGACTTTAAAAATAGCACTAGCTGCTCTTTTGGCTGGTGCTCAGCAGTAAGCAAGTAGAACTAGAACTGGTCATCATATGACTGGGTGGAATATTATGTCATTTTTTTTTTTAGGGGGGGTGTGGGGGGGGGTGATATTTCAGTGAGGCAGCACTTTAAAAAGTGATTATTGAGCTCCCTCTCACATCCAGACACTGTCACAATATGACTGAAAGATTGTTGAAAGTGACGTAAAACCAGAATGAAACAAATAAATTCTGTTTCCCATACTCTCTGGGCACCTTCAGTAGATGACATGATATATTGCATGAAATGTAAAGTCTAGGAGAAAAAATATATCGGCGATTTTAGTGCCAAAATCAGGGTGGGTCCCTGTACTTTAAAACCCAGCAGACCCTTGCCATCTGTTTGAATTTGACCTGTCATTTTATTCAGTAAAAAAGAAGGCAAATAAAGCTGTTCACAGAAAAAAGATCCCAATTAATTGGGATCTTTTTTTCTGTGAACAGCTTTATTTGCCTTCTTTTTTAATTCAGCAGAAGATAAATTCATACTTTTAGCTCACCTGAGCTATGTTCAGGATGAGCTATAGTGATAACTTTTTGTCCGCTGTCTGTCCGTTAACAATTTCAAACGACGTCTCCTCCAAAGCCATTGAAGCAATTTGTCCCTATTTAGGTAAGAATGTTGCTTGGGTCGTTGGATTTAAAAATAGCTAAAGTTTGATATAATGGGGAAATGGTTAAATTGCATTTTCTCCATAACCAGTGAAGGGATGTGAACCATATTATAATTTGGCAGTTGTGATCATTTGATGATTGTCGAGCCAATTTATGTGTTTTATCGCCAGTGGCCATTTTTGGTTGCCATGGCAACATTTAATTTTAAAAAGATTTTTTTCAAAATGACAACTCCAAAACCACTGAAGCAGTATGACTCTAATTTGGTACAAATATTGCTTGGGTAGGGGGCAATTCAAAATAGCTAAACGTTTGCCAATCTGCCTCTTGGTTTGGTTGCCATGGCAACAGAAAGCTCTCATAGACTCATGATTGAGAAATTGTTAAATTGCATTTTCTATAACCAGTGAAGTGATGTGAACCGTATTTGGCAGTTATGATAATTTGATGATTGTCTGCCCAGTTTATGTGTTTTATGACTAGCGATCATTTTGTTTGGTTGTCATGGCAAAATTGTAAAGAAGGAAATATGTAAAGCACCAGCAGGGAAAGAAGTTGAAGTGACTTCTGGACAATATATTCGTTTCATTTCGTTAAGGGTGGGCAAAATCCCAACCCGATTATATTCACCACAAATTCCCCCGCAGTAATAGCAAAATACAAACTACCTGATATAACCTAAATATTACGACATTTTCTCCTTACCATACTTGCACTAAAATTTCAGAAAGTTCATTTGGCTACCGAAACAGCTTTGGCGTGGATGTTTTAGAACCCTTCTCACAGGTGACCACTACTTAAGGAAAGAATTGGCGCCCTCATGGAGCACAGTCTTTAAGAGTAGCCTATATATATATATACATATATATATATTTTAAGTTTCATATATTATGGAGGCAACACGCTGTCTGCAAAAGTTGTCTACCTTTGCGTAACTGCGACAAAATCGTTCAGGGATATTCATTTATACCTTAACCTTTACCACTTTCTGAGCTAATTCAGCAGATGATACATTAATAACATTTTTTCTTATTTTCCTCAGAAAACAGGATTTGACATTTTTTTGCAAATTGTTTTCAATGGAAATGTTAGAACCTGTTTTCTGTGAAAATAATAATTAAAAAAAAAAAAAAATCAAAATGTCGTCTGCTAAAATTTTTACCCAGAGTGCTAAGCGTTCAAAAGCTTGTGGCAGATTTAGTGTTTTTTTTTTTTTTTGTTTTTTTTTTTCCCCCACAAAAAACTGGTATCTGGAGAAACCGACAATGTTACCTCCCCCCCCCCCCCCCCTCTCCCCGCCCTCAGCGGGCACACAATGTTGAGATGTATCAACGTCGATGCAACGTCTTGTGCCAGCTGTGTTGTACTGGCAGCAAAGCAAAACGAAAGAAAGCTCATTTAGAAGTAAACACCTTCGTTTTTTTTTTCTGGAAAATAAGTTCAGAATATCTTTATTTACAAAGTCATTGCAAAGTAATTGGCCTTGATCCCCAGTTTGAAATATTTACTGTTATCACGAAACTATAGATGACCTCCAGTTTCTTGACAATATAATGAAGGCTCTGTGCTGTATCTAATTAAAACTGTTGCACGGAACATATTGTAAGGGTTCAGTATCCATAGCGCTCTTTTAAATAATCATAACAAGAGAATCGGTGAAAACGAAGGATGCTCCCCGAAGATGCGCAGTAGTGGGAGTGGGTGTGTTCTCTAGTAAGTGATTTTCAACAAAGAATAAAAAAATAATGAGAAATGTAAGGCCTTTTGCGGCCTGCAAGGCCTGTAACTCTTAAACCATATGACTAAGAAACTAAGAAACTTGTATTCCCTAGTAAGTGATTTTCAACAAAGAATGCAAAAATAAGGAGAAATGTAAGACCCTTTCCCTGCAAGGCCTGTAACCTCGGACCTAATAATATATATAATTTATATTGGGTCCAAGCTGTAACTCTTAAACCATAAGACGAAGAAACTCAGTTTTGTGTTCCCTAGTAAGTGATTTTCAACAAAGAATGTAAAACTCATGAAAAACAATAAGGCGTGCATCCAGAGTATAAGTAAGGAAGATAACAGACTGGGCGCTCAGGAATCTTTGCCTGCACTCTGCACTTCCTCTGATGGCCATCTATCAATGTATCAAGTTTCATTTAATTCCTTTCTATACTTTCAGAGATATGCTCTGGACAAGCGTTTTATCGCAATTCCCTTCATGACCCTCTATCAGTGTATTAAGTTTCATTTATTTATCTTCAATATTTTTAGAGATATGCTCCGGACAAGCTTACTATTTCAAAAATTAGAAAGGGAAATAACTCTGTAATTACTTGTGATAGAGTTACGGTTCTTGCACTCTGCACTTCATCCGATGGCCGTCTATCAATGTATCAAGTTTTATTAAATTCCCTTCTATACTTTCAGAGATATGCTGCGGACAAGCTGTTTATTGCAAAAATTAAAAAGCGAAATAACTCCATAAATACTGGAGACATGGTTATGGTTCTTGCATTCTGCAATTCCCTTCATAGCCCTCTATCACTGTATCAAGTTTCATTTCTTTATCTTCAATATTTTTAGAGATATGCTCCGGACAAGCTTACTATTGCAAAAATTAGAAAGGGAAATAACTCTGAAATTACTTGTGATATAGTTACGGTTCTTGCACTCTGCACTTCCTCTGATGGCCCTTTCTATCAATGTATCAAGTTTCATTTAATTCCTTTTTTATACTTTCAGAGATATGCTGCGGAAAAGCTTTTTTCTGCAAAAATTATACTGGTGACAGGGTTATGGTTCTTGCATTCTGCAATTTCCTTCACGCCCCTCTATCAGTGTATCAGGTTTCATTAAATTACCTTCAATACTTTCAGAGGCATGCTCCGGACAAAAGTGTGACGGACGGACGGACAAAGCGGCGACTATATGCTCTCCCTTCGGGGAGCATAAAAATATGACACGGAAGCGTGCGTTTGTAAGGGTTTGTGTATACATGTACAGGACTCCTAAAGCGCTAAGCAAAATATCGCCTGCTACTGTATTAATTAACGTTGTAACCTCTCAGTGGTACTAGCGTAAATGCGGCCGGCCTCGTGGCGCAGTTGGATGCGCGTCCGACAGGAGACCAGGAGGTCGCGGGTTCGACCCCCGCTGAATCGGCAACATTCTTTCGTGGAGATTGATCATGAAATATTTTCTACGGTCATTCTCTCCCTTCCGCTTATTCAAAAAGGGCATTTGTCAGTTTCTAGCGAACGAATGTGCACAATACTGGTTAACCGCTTAGAGGACTGAGCCTGTCCAGTAAACATGTGGTTAGGTAAACTGATCGCGCTCGACATGACCCCATTGGGTTGACTGGGCCGTAAAACCTCAACACAAACAAACTACCGTAAATGTACGCTTGTCTTCACTGCAGGTGGTGTTAGTGCTGTGTGTCGGTCTAAAACGTCTCCCCGTACTTCACTGTATTGTTGTTTATATCTATTTTCTGGTCCTTTGTGATCATTGCACCTAATTTTTGAAATATATATTTATATTAAACAGGGACACTGATGAGGAGTAATTGGCCGAAAATGGGGTCAGCGTCACCAAAATCTAATCAGTTCATTTTCATGTCACAACAATGTAGCTGTACAAGTTTGGTCAAAATCCATCCATTCCTTCATGAGATAGGGTGCAGACAAGCCATTTTCCAACTAAGCCCTTGTGTGATCTTGAAAATCAGGTCAAGGTCACCAAAATCTAATCAGTTCTTTTCCACGTCACAATGTACAAGTTTAGTCAAAATCCATCCATTCGTTCTGGAGATAGGGTGCAGACAAGCCATTTTCCAACAATCTGAGCCCTCCTGTGACATTGAAAATGGGGTCAGGGTCACCAAAATCTAATAAGTTCTTTTCCATGTCACAAAAATATAGATGTACAAGTTTGGTCGAAATCCACCCATTCTTTCAGGAGACAGGGTGCAGACAAACTATTATCCAACAATCTAAGCCTTAGTATGACCTTGAAAATGGGGTCAAGGCCACCAAAATCTTAACAGCTCTTTTCCATGTCTCAACAATATAGATGATAAAAATCCTTCCATTCATTCAGGAGATAGGGTTCAGACAAGCCATTTTCCAACAATCTAAGCATTAATGTGACATTGAAAATGGGGTCAAGGTCATCAAAATCTAATTTTACATGTCCCAGCAAATTAGATGTGCAAGTTCAGTCAAAATCCATTTGTTACTTCAGGAGATAGCATGCAGACAAGCCATTTTCCAGCCTTTTCCAACAATCTAAGCCCTCATGTGACCTTGAAAATGGGATCAAGGTCACCAAAATCTAATCATCATTTTTCCCCATCCCAATGATAAATTTGTGCAAGTTTGACCAAAATCCATCCATTCATTAACGGGATAAAGTGCAGACAAGAGGCTATGCTAACGCCGACAAGGACGCTGACACCGATAGGATCAGCACTAATAATAATATGCACCCCCGCCCCTCCCTATGGTGGGGGACATAATAATTCAAAAAGTATAAATGCAAGAGTTATGGTTCTTGCACTCTGCACGTCGTCTAATGTTGATTGATATTTACATGGAGTTTCTTGGTTATCTTGAAGATCTTTCAAGTTACAGAGTGGACACAATTTTGTGACGGGCAAAGTTCAAGCGAAATATCTCAAAAAATACAAATGCAAGATGATTGGTTCTTGTGCTCTGCATGTTGTCTAATGTTGACTGATTTTATATGAAGTTTCAGGAAGATAGCTTGAACGGTTTTCAAATTATAGAGCGGACACGATTTTGTGACAGAGTCCAAGGGAAATAAGACAAAAAGTATAAATGCAAGAGTTATAGTTCTTGCACTCTGCATGTCGTCTAATATTGATTGATATTTATATGAAGTTTCGTGAAGATAGCTTGAACGGTTTTCAACTTATAGAGGGGACACGATTTTGTGACAGAGTCCTAGGGAAATAACTCAAAAAGTTTTGTATAAAAGTGGGGTTTAAGGGGGTCAAAATTATGTAGGCAATTATGGTTTCGTGATAAATCACATCAAACTGTTTAGCCGTCCTTCTGAAAAAGGGTCTACTTTGAAAGGAAGAAAGGAAGAAGAAAAAAACTGCTCATTTTGCGAGCGAATTGATTCCTATCAGAGATTGATTGATAGGTGTGCAAGAGCGCAAACAGGAAGTTACAAAATTTGTTCCCTTGTAAAATGGGAGAAATTTGATCGAGTGTATCCATTCATTTTAAACAGACGGGTCTTCTGAAAAAGGAAACAAATTACTTCCAAAGTGAGCGGGTTCATTCCTTTTAGAGTTAACCTTTTTTTTTTTTTTTTTTTTTTCTTTTTTTTTTCTTTTTTTTTTTTGGAAGGGAGGCTGACTATTTTGACAGTTACCCCCCTTGAAAGCTATCATTTTCCCTTAAATGACTTCGTTAACCTTTTTCACTATCTGGACGAATTTTCATCAGACGTCAAATTCATTATTTTTTTCTTGTTGTCCCAGAAAACAGGATTTGACATGGCATGCAGATTGTCTCCAATGGAGACAATTTGCATGAAATAACGAAAGTGTTTTCTGGGAAAAATAAGAAAAAATATTTCACTATGTCGTCTGCTGAAAATTTACCCAGAGTGCTAAGCGTTGAAGACAGTTAATTCATTTACTGTGCTACTTCGTTTGTACAGTAGTGATTTACCCTGTTGAATTAGTCTGTTTTGTAAGAATCATTGCAAATATAAATAAATAAATGATAAATTGCTGATGTCCAAAAGTACACTGTCGTTTTTAGGTTATCTATCAAAAGGACATAGCTATTATATTTGTATTCCCTTGTCGCTGACAGGTCTGTTCACTTTAGCAATATCAATACACAACAAGAACAATGCTTCATGTAGATTTGGTCATTGCAAGTAAAATGGGTCGCAATGTGAGTAAATTTACCTTCTGACATGCGAGCCCAACAAAGACTCAAATCAGCCTGTGCATCCGCGGAGTGATCAGTCTACATTTTCCGCATGAAGAAACTTTGCATCCTTAGCTGTATGGCAGGCCGTTTAACTATTTATTCTTTAAATCAGATATCTGATTTAATATATCAGATATCTTACATAATAATATATAAGATATCTGATATATACCTTATATAAATATCTTATGTGTCAATAAAGATATCTTATATGCTATATAAGATATCGTACATGCTATATAAGATATATGCTATAAAGGATATCATATACGCTATATAAGCTATCTGATATACTATATTAAATATCTTATATAGGATATCAGATGTCTGAATTCATAAATAAGATATCTGATTTTTTCAAATAGATCAGATATCTAATTTAGTATATCAGATATCTTATGTATTATATTTGATATCTTATATAAGGTATCAGATATTTAATATAGGAAATAAGATATCTTATATAGCCATTTAAGATATCTGACATATTTAACTAAATCAAATATCTTATTTTCTGATTAAGACATCTGATATATAGTATTAGATATGTACTATAAGTTTATCTATGTATATAGGATATCTTATATAACATATAAGATATCTTATTTGCATTTACATGTAAGATATCTTATTTGCTAATTCAGATATATTATTTAACATATAAGATACCTGATATAGTATATTAGATATTTTAATCATATATAAGATATCTTCTTTAGTTTCCTAAATATTTTTTAAGATATCTAATATATTATATAAGCTATCGGATACATTTATCAACTGAATGAAATGAAGCCTCGTTAGCTTGATACTCACGAAAAGATCCGAACAGGCTCGACTGGTAACTAATCGCCCTCGAATTATCAATGCTTGCTGTTTCTCTATCAGCATATTCACCATGTTTTTATTGTCAACTCGAATCTTGGTCATTTAGACATTTGTCAACACGCACCTTTTTTATTGGTTAATTCGATCCTACGCCATTTTGCACCTCTATCGAGCTCGTCAACTCTATCCACGGTATTTTTCGCATGCGTATTGTCGCACCTTTTCGTGTGAAAAGCGTAAGTAGTCGAACTGTTACGGAGGCCATTCTTTGCTAACAGTAAAATCTCCTTTGAATGGTAAGTTTACATTACGATATTGCATAAAGCGAAGAAGTCTCACTTTCTTTCAGACATTAGTGTCAAGAACGGTCGTAGCTGATGATTTTAATGGCATTTCATGAATTTTAGCTTTTCATTTTAATGATTTAAATGTTTTATACATTCTCATCTGGGTATTGGCATTATTAGGGCTAGAATCCTTGTCCCATAAAAAACTGTTAACACTTTCAATGGCTGTTTGAACGTTTCGAGATGTTGTGATAGTTCTGAGTCAGCAATTTCAGAGAAATCTTTGCCCTGAGGGAGCGACAATTGTTTTTTCCCCCAATATATATAATATATCTTATATAACATTTAAGATATCTGAATTGCTAAGACATATAAGATAGCTAATATAACATTTAAGATAGCTTCATTAGTAAATAAGATCTCTAATATCCTATATAGCTTATATAGGAAATAATATATCTTATATAGTGTACTGTATAAGATATCTTACTTAACATATAAGATATCTAATTCGACATATAAGATATCTTATTTGGTATGTAAGATATATAGGATAAAAATATCTTATATACTAAAGAAATTTCCTTCGTTCAGGCCCATGGGCATGGTGGGCGAAGCTTGCTTACCAAGTAATGCTTACTATCCGCGGACGCCTGATTACACCCTTTGTTCTGGGGTCCATGTCTGTTGGTCTGAACATTCTGATTCGTCATTCGTTTATGGATTTATGATTTCGGATTACGGCTTTGGTACCATGACCGCAACTACTTATTCACTTAAAGAAGATATTTCATTTAATATAATAGATATCTTATTTAGTATATCAGGTAGCTATATTAATATATATCTTATTTAACAAACAAGATATTTTAAGTGGTAAATAAGATATATTAATAAAATTAAATAAGATAGCTAATATGATATATGAGATATCTTATAAAGGGTATAAGATATCTAATATAGGATAAAAGATAACTGATATACTAATTCAGATATCTTATATCCTAAATTAGATATCATATCCATATAAGATAGCTGATATAAGATATCTATTTTGAATAATGAAGTAGTAAAACGGCTATCCACAATGCGCCCAGTGAAGATTCTGATCAGGCTGGGCGAAGGCAGAGGCTGCTCTGAAGCTTCGCTAGGCGCACTTGTCCGAGGGTACGTTTTCTGACGTTGCGCCTAAAATAATTTAGATTTTTGTAGTGGACGTTTGTGTCAATTTCAGGCCACATTATAAATCCGTTGAATTCTGTCAGTGACGTGTCACGAGGCTTCAATTAACATGTGCGCACTAGACTGTTTTCCCCAAACGTGCTGAATTTTAGCGTATGAATATGTATGTACTCATTAGAATCGCATCATCGAGGCGGTTCTAATGAGTACGGTCAACATACCATTGTATTACAAAAGATCGAAAAGACATCCCTAAATTATCCCCATTTGCCTCCTGACCTGGCGCTATGATTAACCCCAGAGTGATTAACACTAAGAGGCTCGACCTATCCATGTTTAGAACAAATGTTCATGGCCTTAAAGATGTTCGAGCCTTTGACGATCGACTGTATTCAAACTGGGCTCAGTGATACCGAATGGCCAGAAAATATAAGCTACATTGTACATTAAAGTGACGTACGGGAAGACGCCGTTTTACGACCTGGAGACTTCAAGTTAGCCCAAAAGTACTCATTTCATGCCCTCGAAGTACTCCCCATGACTAGAAATGCAAAGTTTCAGCCGATGTATCCACTTCTTGAAGGCGTCACGGTACGCTGATTTGGGCACAGTAATAAGGTTTTTGTTTTTTTGTTTTGTGTTAAGGTTTTACGGCCCAGTCAACCCAATGGGGTCATGTCGAGCGCGGTCAGTTTACCTAACCACACATTTACTGGGCAGGCTTAGTCCTCTAAGCGGTTAACCAGTATTGTGCACATTCTTTCGCCAGAAACTGACACTGATGAATGGCAGATCCAAGTGCCTGTCGGGACTGGTATTTCCGCCCAGCAAGGAATGCTTTCAATTTCGGAAACAAAAAGAAATCACATGGGGCAAGGTCTGGGGAATACGGGGTGTGAGGTAAAACAGTTACTTTTTCTTTCTTCAAAAACCCCGTAACTATTGCGGAGGTATGAGCTGGGTCATTGTCATGTAGAAGACGGACATGTTTAAAACCAGTGGCAGGGCGTCGTTTCTGATAATACTTTTTCAGTTTCTTCAGTACTACGTCTTTGTAGTACTTTCCGGTGATGTTTTTGCCCCTTTTCACTGGCACTTTTATTGCGACTCCTTCACCAGAGAAGAAGATTGCATACAAAACCTTCTTTGTACTCAAAGAACGTTTGGCAATTATTGGGCGTTTGCTGTGTTTAGTGGCCCATATCTTATTGCTAACCTTTCTGACGGGCTCAAAATAATGGACCCAGGTTTCATCACCTGTGATGACATTGGCAAACTGCTTTTTGTCATATTTTGGAAACATTTGAAGCAGCTTTTTGGCCACTTTAACCCGTTGCCTCTTTTGCTCGTCAGTCAACAGATGTGGCACCCATCTAGCAGAAATCTTTCTGACTTTCAAATGCTTCTTCAAAATAAGGTGAACCCTTAATAGCGATATGCCTACCTTTCGTGCAATATTACGAACTGTAAATCTGGCATCTCCTTCAATGATTTCCTTTATTTTGGAAACGGTTTCTTTACGAGATGCAGAATTTGGCCTACCTGATTTCGGTGCATTTTTGATGGACTCTACACCAGACTCAGATTTCTTTTTCCTACGCGGAACTGTGTCATAAGACACACAAGAAGGTCCAAAAGCAGTAGAAATTTCAGTCATCAGCTTCTTCAAAGAACAACCAAGTTTTGAGCGAGCTTTGATGTAAGCCCGTATTTCATCTTTTTTGTCGACACTTCTACCAACCATTTTTACTGCAGTGGTCAATGACTGCGTGTACTCAAATGGCAAATTTTATGTCTTACACTTAGTCTAACATGTACATTTATACACCATTGTGTAGATATTGAATAGCCCTATACAGGTATGTATTGGTTTTTATCGTGCCCCACGTGGATATCGAGCTAGAGGACAATAAGCAATTCATTTCGAACATCCCTCGTATATTCAATTTCCTGTGGGATCACTGAGCCCATTCTGCTTACTTTCAAAACCAAATACCGCTTTAAAAGCAAGTACTGGGGGTGGGGGCGCGAGGGGGCGCTTATGGAGATTCGCAAACTGCATTGCTGCTTATGAAGAGATTTGATAAAACTGGGTCTTGATTTTAGTTATTTTGTGTGTTCTTTGTTTCCAAATGCAACCTTTTAGATCTTTATTTAACACCAGCTATAGAGAGTGAAGATAAATAAGATGGATCCTTCGGGAGCAAACAACACACCAGAGAAACGAATCCTCCTTGCCCAAAGTGCTGTACTTTTACGTTCTTTGTAAACAACTCCATCTGATTCCCAGTTGTGTTTTTCTGTTTATAGTTTTGATGCTTGTACTGAACGTTTGTGTCATTTTCAGGCCATACTGTAAATCCGTACATTTCTGTTAGTGATAGGTCACGAGGCTTCAACACGTGCGTGTCAGAATGTTTTCTCCAACTGCGCTGCACTAAAGCGCATGAAAACAATAAACAAAAAGAATACGGACTGCTCGCAAAACAGCATAAATAATATGTACTCGGAGACGGGGTCGTTTGGGAGGGGGGGGGGGGGTGGGGGAGAGGGAAAGGTGGTGGAGGGTAACTTGGCAATAATTGTGGTACCTACCCCATGCACATACCTGACCTTTGAAAAAAAAATGGACCCATTCATATACTTGATCGTCCAAAATGTTGACCACTTCATATCTTGCCCTAAGATTTTTCATACCCATTTATTGCTATTAGTTAGACAAATGTCGCAGTTAATTCACTGACTATCAAGAGAACAATCTCTAAGCGAAAAGTATACGTAAGTATATGCCGGGATGTCAGAAAAGTGGGGCCTTCCACATACGAATCAGGAAAAAACGAGTCCGTCATATATTTTTTGTTGAAAAAAGGGGGATAAACATATACGCTGGCAGCGCTGAAAAATGGGGCCATTCGGCACACACATCCGTACTATACCATGTATAGGAAGTTATCATATCTAACTTCTGACCACAACCGTGCAATTCAACAGTGGAAAACCAGAGAGCAAAGTATCGTTTTTCATAATAACATTCATAACCATGTTCGTCATGCGTTTTTAAGATAGTACAACCTTTGTTGAACCGAAGATTTCACACTTTGTAAATTTCACGCCGTGAAGAATTGATATCAATTCCTCACAGCGCGTGAAGAATTGGTACCAATACGTCACGGATTTCATACCAATATTTCTCACGTGTGAGAGCAATACGCACGTAGTCAAATTTCATGTAGCAATCATGCATATTCCTCACATCGATAAAATACCCCCGGTCCCGGCATTAGCAAACAGTGCAGACGCAGATAAGGGTCTCCATTGTTTGCAAACAGTTCAACCATTTTTCCATAGGGATATCTAAATCACTTAGCCTGAAATACCTAAAACTGAATTTAGCTTATTGGCCACAAACTGTATTTCAACAGGCGTATACATACCAGAAAGTAAGTAAAAGCCTGACTGACATTTCGACGAATGTGTCGTTGCAATAGAGATAAGGATCTTAACTCTTGTCCTGCTTAATCCGGATATACTCTGCTTTTACAAACAGTGTAGATTCTTCAGAAGCCAATTGACCTATATCTACACTGTTTGTCATTCAGTACCTGAATTCATATCAACATCCTGGATGAAGTAATCTGATTGGCTGACAAATTAGAAGTGGTTGTGGCTTCTAAATGTATTCAGCATGACAAGGGTTAAGACATTCTTCTGAATGCACTCAGTAATTCTACTTGCAGCCCCAAAAAATTTTAAGGGAATACACAACAGAAACGAAAATAGCAATCTCGGTTTTACTGGGTGTGTTCAGCACTGTAATTATTGAAACATGCCGCGATTCTCATGCCCACTAGAGCTGGCTTAAGCAATACACTGGTTTAAGAATCGTAGTTAACCCTTAAACTGCCAATCACAACAATTGTCGTCTGCTTTGTCATCTGCTTGTGATTTTAAAAGTCGTTTTGCAAACAGTGTTGACCCAGATCAGACTGCACCTTTAGAAGCACTCTGATCAGGGCCCATACTGTTCGCCTGTTTGCAAAAAATAGGTTTGAAAAGTTTGCAAGAATATTCAGCAGACGACATAAACAGACGACATTTTCAGATGCAGGTTTTCTTGGCATTTTAAGGGTTAACTTTAATGTCATTTTCAGGTCATACTATAAATCGGTAGATTTCTGTTTGTGACAGGTCACGGAGGCTTAGACATGTGCGCACTAGATTGTTTTCTCCAAATATACAGCACTTTTATTAGCCAATGAAAACAACAAACACAAATAATATGGATTACTTGCAAAACAGCATAACACAATATAACTACAGTTGACTCTCGTTATCTCGACCTCGCTTATCTCGAATAACCGCTTATCTCGAAGTGAAAATCTGTCCCTGCCTATACATGAAAACCTAACAACAAATGGAAAATATTGTAGAAAAGAGGAAAAATTGCTCCTAAGGAGCAATTTTTCCTCTTTTCCACAATATTTTCAATATATCTCTAACTTCAAAAGTCCAATTACCTATCAGTTTGTTAAATATGGTTAATCAAATTATTTTTTCCTCAATTCTGCAAACCTGATATGTCGAACTACGGATATCTCGAAGCATTTCAGAGAGTCCCTTGGAATTCGAGATAACGAGAGTCGACTGTATTAACACCCTGTAGCTCAAACTACCCATTTCTAGAACAAGTGTCCATGGTCCCAAAGATGTTCGAGCCGTAAAATTTGACTGTATTTATATATGGCCCAGAAATAGCACTAAGAGACCAAAAAGAATCCACAGTCTTTTGTATTTACTGCATTTCTACAGAGACATTTTGAGGACAAATAGTTACTCTGACACAAAACGATAAACATTAAAGGAACTAGATATATGTACAGCCGAACTTCAATGGCTCGAAAAGCTTTGGGACCAAGGAACTTTGTTCTAGACATGAGTAGTTCGAACCACTAAGGGTAGACTAGCTCCTAGACCTTGATGTCATGTTTTATCACTCCTTGCTATGAGCTAATTCAAATTTATGTATGACATCTTGTATAGCCAGTCTCTAATAGTTGTCTCTGACATCAAGATATCTTGGATATCTCCAAGATTAGTTGCTGCTATCAAAGAGGTGAGGCAAGCAGTAAGTAGTAGATGACCCTTAGTTCATTAAGTAAATCAATAATTATAATTGATTGATGAAAATAATATTGATATCCGACTAGTAGCTAGTCTACACTAAGGGTTAATCACAGAGTCAGGTTAGCAAGCAAATGGGGATAATTTAGGATATTTTTTTTTTTTTATCTTCTCTAAAGTAATGGTATGTTGAGAGCTCTCATTAGATTCGAATTAGGTTCGAATCAGCCCAGTAATTCGAGTCATTGAAGGTTTACTGTACACTTGTTAGATTTTCGCTATCATTATTCAAGGGAGAAAAAAATTGTAATTTCCTGTTTGCTTTCGAGTACATAAAGGCCTTTTTGAAAAGGGGATCTGCTCTGAAAATAAGAATTCGTTCCAAAAAGGAGCAAATACCTTTTCTTCTAGTGAAAGCCCCTTTTCAGAAAGCAGGCTAAACAGTTATGAGAGTTACCTCCCCTGAAAGAGTATATTCATTCTCCGTAAAACAAGAGAAACTGAAATCGGGTACACACTACTGACTTGTACACCGATGGCTCGTTTACCGTTGCGGATTCGTACTTGTGTTAATGAGTCCCTAGGAAATTGTTCCGCTAGCTTAATCCTAGTCCTGCCTTTGCAAACAGTGTAGATCTAGATCAGTTGGCTTCTGAAGAAGCCAACTGATCTGGATCTACACTGTTTTCCATTAAATCAACAATCTGGGTCAAATAATCTGATGGGCTGAAAATTAGAAATGGGTGTGGCATCTTAATTTACTCAGCAGGACAAGGGTTAAGACAACAAATATTTAAGGACAGTTAGAGAAATTTTCTTATTTTATTATGAATATGTATGCTGTGTGTACACAATAGAATCGCTTCATTGAGGCGATTATAATGAGTATACGCAACATATCACCATTTTAGAAGATCGAAAATACATCCCTAGACTATCCTCATTTGCCACCAGGGCCCAGTTGTTCAAAGCGTCGTTAGCTTAACGAGCTCGTTAAGGGTCATTTCGTTAACTGTTTTAGCGGATTCAATATACAATATTCTGATATTTTTTGCTGAGAAAATGTGAGTAGCTTTTGCACTGCAAAAGCTACTCACATTTTTTCAGCAAAAAATTTCAGCATATTTGCGTATTACTGGATGTAAATTTTAACGAATCGTTAACTAACGATATCGTTAGCTTTGAACAACTGGGCCCTGGTCTGTAGACTGGTATCAGTCTGTTAAATAGAGCAGTTTCATAAAACAAATTCACTAATAAACTGCAAAACAGATACACTAATATAATGTTCTCAAGCAATGTCTGATTTAACATGACAAATGCAGGGCCTGATTGCCAGGCTACCTGGCCTGGTGCTATGAGTAACCCTGCTCGAATTAGCCATCATAGCTAGAACACTGTCTTCAAAGTCGTGAGGGTCTACATTTGCAATTTAATATTAAAGCAGCTATTAAAATTTCGAAGTGGTCATACTTAGCGTACGGGCCACAAACCGTGTATTTCAACCATAGGGGCCGGCACGTACAGGGTTATTTTTGGCTAAAATGGCCAAAAAGTAGACATAGGTTTGATAGACACTGTATCTATAGATACAGTGTCTATCAAACCTATAGATACAGTGTCTATCAAACCTATAGATACAGTGTCTATCAAACCTATGTCTACTTTTTGGCCATTTTAGCCAAAAATAACCCTGTACGTGCCGGCTACACCGCACCCCCCCCTCCCCCCCCCCCCCCCCCCCCCCCCCCCCCTATGATTTCAACAATTGTATAACAGAGAGCAAGTTATATTTAGCATATTAGCATTCATGAAATACGTTCGCCATGCGTATTTAAGAAAGCAAAGTTCTCTACTAAGTTCTTACTGTTTGTTATTTTTAAACTGATTGTCAAGCATTCGTCCATTTACTTTCATTTTTTTACCAGCTGGCATATTCATCTCTCCGTGTGAACGTACGGCTGAAGTAGTTTTGATGTTTGTACTGGATGTTTGTGTCATTTTCAGATCATACTATAAATCAGTAGATTTCTGTTGGTGACACGTCACGAAGCTTCAACATGTGCGCACTCATTACGAAAACATGCCTATTCAAATATATAGAAAATTTCACCTTCAAAAACTGAATATTTTCAGATAAAAAAACTCTGATATTATTCATATTTCTGCCCAAAACATAGATTGTGGGTACTCGTTAGAACCGCCTCGGTGACGCGGTTCTAACGAGTATCACAATCTATGTTTTTGAGCAGAAATAAGAAAAAATAATGATTACCCCTGTAAACCCCAGTTTCACTATATAAAAGTGGGGTTTAAAGGGGTCAAAATTATATAGGCATGTCTTCGTGATGTAGATTCGAATGTTTTCTCCAAATGCGTTACATTTTAGCCTATGAAAACAACAAGCAAAAATAATACGGACTGTTTGCAAAACAGCATACTACGGTAAAACTTTAATGACCCAAACACCGCTTATGACTTGTTTACCATGGCTGATTCGAACTTGTTTTTTGAGTCACTAGGATTTCTACTGATAGCTCAAGAAAACAATATCTAGGCACATTTTAGGCAAAGTTTCTTGTTTTACCATGCAGCTGTATATTGTGTGTGCTAATTACAGATGATGCGATTCTAATGAGTACACTCAATATACCGTTATGTTATAGAAGATCAGAAAGACATCCCTAAATTATCACCATTTGACTCCTGACATGGCGCTATGATTAACCCTTAGTGGCTCGAACTACCCATGTCTAGAACAAATGTCCATGGACCACAAAGATATTCCAATCATTGAAGTTCGATACTGAAGGTCCAGAAAATATGAGCTGCACTAAATTCGTTCTTTTTCGACCCTCACCCAGAGCTCCAGACTAGAATGTGTTAAAGGACATTGGTATATTTTCAAGAGAGAAAACTGTCAAAATGTTTCTGTTCTGACAAAGGTGTCTGCTCTAAAAGGAAATGACTTGCTCCCAAAGGGAGTCCGGTATGCCCTTTTAGAGCAGATCCATGCATTAAAGAAGAGGGTTGCTGTACAGGAAAGCAAAACATGAAGTCTTAAAAGCTGTCTCCTTTGTAAAGAATGACGTAAACTCTACCAAACATAAGCATTAACCCATTTATGCCTAGCGTCCTATAAAAAGGACATTGACAAACAGTGTAGACCCAGATCAGACGCCGCAGAACGCGACGTCTGATCAGGGTCTACACTGTTTGCATTAAATACAGTTTTTTCATATAAAATATTGTAATAATAACCACTAACCAGACATCCAATCTATTGGAAATGGACCGATCAAGAGAGTTAAAGCAGAATAGTCCACTAGGCATAAATGGTTAATCTTAAAGGCCCCATATTCCTGAAGAAAAAAACAAAAAAAACAAAAAAAAAACATTTCATTATCCAAGAAAGGTTTAATAAATGATATATGGTATAAACACAATCATAAAATGTGGCATCTTTGAATTTTCAGTTAGTCTCTCGCTTTTGAACTGGATCAAATATGAAAGGATTTTTATCGTATCTCTGAAATAGTGTTGGCAACATTATAAATGCAGAGGCGATTTCATTTTTGATCCAATTCAAGAACGAGAGACTAACTGAAATTTTACAGAGTGTCAGGTGCCACATTTTATGATTGTATTAATTTATTAAATCTTTCTTGGATAATAAAATGCCTATTTTTTTAGGAATATGTAGCCTTCAAGAGAAGCAGCCATGTCTGAAAGGATTTCAATACTAATGAAGCAAATTCGTGTCCTCAAAAGTTGTCTCCTTTCCAAAATCTTTCAGTTGTATACATTCGCCTTTTTTTCTGCACATACACACTTCGTATTTTATAACTTGTTTGTTCTGTGCTTTATACATGAAAATTTCTTAAAGACCAGATCAGCCTTCGCATTCATGCAGTCTGATCAGGGTCTTCTTCAATCGTAAATATTTCTCATTGCGAAAACACGCCTATTCAAATATATTGAAAATTTCACCACAAAAATCTGAAAGTTTTTAGATAAAAAATCTGACATTTTTCACATCTCTGCTCAAAAGACAGATTGTGGGTACCAACACTCTTATGTTTTTGCGCAAAACTAAGAAAACTAATGTATACCTCTGTAAACCCCAGTTTTACTATATAAAAGTGTGGTTTAAGGGGGCCAAAATTATATAGGTATGTTTTCGTGATGTACAGTTGCCATTGATTCTGTAAACGGGCAACGAGAATTACGATCAGAGCCCAGTTGTTCAAAGCATCGTTAGCTTAACGAGAGCGTTAGTGGTCAAAATGTTAACTGTTCTAGTAAGTACAACATCTAATTCACAAAAATATTAGCGTATAAGCCATATTTAATGATCAAAGTTTTAACGATACGTTTACTAACGATATCGTTAGTTTTGAACAACTGGGCACAGACTGCGATAATATGCATTGATCTGGGTCTTCATTGCCAGCCTAAGCGATAAACGTCCTGTTCTCATGGTATGTCACAATTATGCCTCTCAAATTAGAAAGCATATTTATGACATATGCGGCCAGTGTAGACACTGATCAACCTGCGCATTCGCGTAGTCTGATCAGGGCCAACGCTGTTCGCCAATAAAATATTAAAAGAACAATCATAATATTAGCGATCAGCGTAGACTCAGAACAGACTCTGTATCTACATAATGTAAGCGACCAGCGTAGACTTAGATCAGACTGTGTATCTACATAATGTTAGCGACCAGCGTAGACTTAGATCAGACTGTGTGTCAACATAATGTTAGCGATCAGCGTAGACTTAGATCAGACTCTGTATCTACATAATGTAAGCGACCAGCGTAGACTTAGATCAGACTGTGTATCTACATAATGTTAGCGATCAGCGTAGACTTAGATCAGACTGTGTGTCTACATAATGTTAGCGATCAGCGTAGACTTAGATCAGACTCTGTATCTACATAATGTTAGCGACCAGCGTAGACTTAGATCAGACTCTGTATCTACATAATGTAAGCGACCAGCGTAGATTTAGATCAGACTGTGTATCTACGTAATGTTAGCGATCAGCGTAGACTTAGATCAGACTGTGTATCTACATAATGTTAGCGACCAGCGTAGACTTAGATCAGACTGTGTATCTATATAATGTTAGCGATCAGCGTAGACTTAGATCAGACTGTGTATCTACATAATGTAAGCGACCAGCGTAGACTTAGATCAGACTGTGTATCTACATAATGTTAGCGACCAGCGTAGACTTAGATCAGACTGCGCATCCACATAATGTTAGCGACCAGCGTAGACTTAGATCAGACTGTGTGTCTACATAATGTTAGCGATCAGCGTAGACTTAGATCAGACTGTGTATCTATATAATGTTAGCGACCAGCGTAGACTTAGATCAGACTGTGTATCTACATAATGTTAGCGACCAACGTAGACTCAGAACAGACTGCGCATCCACATAATGTTAGCGACCAGCGTAGACTTAGATCCGACTGTGTATCTACATAATGTTAGCGATCAGCGTAGACGGATCAGATTATGTATCTACATAATGTTAGCGACCAGCGTAGACTTAGATCAGACTGTGTATCTACATAATGTTAGCGATCAGCGTAGACAGAACAGACTGTATATCTACATAATATTAGCGATCAGCGTAGACTCAGAACAGACTGCGCATCCACATAATGTTAGCGATCAGCGTAGACAGATCAGACTGTGTATCTACATACTGTTAGCGACCAGCGTAGACTTAGATCAGACTGTGTATCTACATAATGTTAGCGATCAGCGTAGACTTAGATCAGACTGTGCATCCACACAGTCTGATCAGAATCTACGCTCTTCGGCAATAAAAAAACACAGGTACTATTAGCGACTATCGTAGATTAAGATCAGCCTGCACGAATGCGCAGGCTTATCTGAGACTACTGGACGCATATGTCATTAATCGTTTTCTATATATTTCTACCAAATACTCAATACTTTGTCACTGGTGTAAAAAATACCCATTTCTCTCAGTGATTTTATAACGAATTTCTCCTTTTTGTGGTTGAAATTTGAGTGGAAATCTTTCTACTGGACTTTGTCGAATCTTTATGTCCACTTGAAGTCCACCTGGTTGAATCATCAGTCTTCACAAGAACCATTTTACCAGGGCTGCTGGAACGGCAGAGAACGACGTCTTTAAACGTCTGCCGGAATCGCTGGCTCATGAAACAGTAAGTGAGAAATATCACTGGGTACGTGACATATTTTAGCAATATGACAATGATGGCAGCTGTGCCAATATCATTTCTCATGAGATCAAAGTTAGTACGCAATAGCAACTGTGTAAAAACTACAGCGAATGGTATTTCTACCAGCCAAATTAAGGTGACGTTCATAAAAATCATCCACGTGATCTTCCGGTGTCTTTTCTGAATCTCTATATTTTGGTTAATGCGACCCATTTTTTTGCCCAGTTCCATTTCGGTTCTATCGTCATTGTTGCATTCAGACTGTCCATTTAGCAAGTAGTTACGCTGAATTGCCGCCCTCTTGAGACCCCAAAGCATGCCAGCATCCGGAAATAGCATACCGAACCAGGGGAGATGTGACGACAGCACTATCTGAATCCAAAAATGTACAGCACAAAAGCTTTCACTGGAGTGAGCATAACTTTTCTCCACTTTACATGCTACAGTTGTCGTGTTTTTTTGTGAGTCAGATGTTTCCATCGGGATAAAGTTATATTCAAAGTAATTCGGAAAATATACACCAATTGATAGAAGAACAATGATTGTTAATACAATGTTCATCCTGTATGGCGTAAGGCTTGTTTTCGCCATCAGGGGTCGCCAAACTGTGTAGCACCGCACACAGGCTAAAGCCACAGTTATCCAAATAGACGCCATGTTACACGTCATCGGTAGTACATACATCAAGATAAAGTAAGCCTTACACCAGCTGTAAGGAAAAACAGTGTAAATATTTCCCATAGAGAAGAAATTGATGAATAATGGCACAGGCAACATAATGGCGAGGGTATCCATTGTAGAAATTCCAACCAGAAGTGAATTAATCGGTGACCTCATGTGTCGTCTGCTTAATATAAACACCAAAAGCACGTTTATTATGAGCACGAAAAATGCTAATGGTGGCACGATATAACCAAAAACTGGCACAGCATAGTTTATGGAAACAAGTCCGGATAAATAGATAGGATCCATGACAATATTATATTTAGTTTATTGCAATATTCTATAAGATAGCTTAGGTTATGCGGAATTATATAAACTGACGGTCTCTGCAGAGAAATGTGAATTTATAGTCCAGTTAACCCTTAAAGCGCCAAGAAAAACTGCATCTGAAAATGTCGTCTGTTTATGTCGTCTGCTGAATATTCTTGCAGACTTTTCAAACCTATTTTTGCATACAGGCAAACAGTGTGGACCCTGATCAGACTGCTAAAGGAGTAGTCTGATCTGGGTCCACACTGTTTGCAATAATGACTTTTAAAATTACAAGCAGATGACAAAGCAGGCGACAATAGTTGCGACTGGCGCTTTAAGGGTTAATTGTGCAATACGCACGTGTATAGCATTCCCTTGATAGTCAATGCAATAATGATCCGAATTCACAGCAGATCCGTACAAACTCAATAACAGAACTGAAAACTGCCTTTGACGCGAGTTCTGGTCTTCTCTTCATGTTTTTATAACCATGCTGTTTTAAGCTCGATTTAGTTAACCCATTGTAGTCTGTAGATACAGATCTCCAAAAGGGTAACTGCCCAGACCAGACCCCGTAGAATACGGCTTCTCATCAGGCTCTACACTGTTTGCACATAGTTTAGCCATTTTACTCTATATAGGAATATCCAAACCACATAGCCTGACGTACCTAAAATTGAAATTTGACTCTTCCAATATATTGTGTCGGCAGAGTCTATTCAGTCTAAAATGGGTTAAAATGAAGCGTATTGTTGCAGTCTAAATACTGAATTGGAAACCCATATCGAGAACACGATTCTTTCTCTTATCGTATATATAACCCTTTAAGCGCTAATTACAACTTTAGCAGACGAAATTTTCTAAATTTTCGAAAAGTTTTGTTTCTCAGCATTTTTCAAAGAAAATAAGTGTTGACATTTCATGTGAATCGTCTGCCGAGCAGACGATTCACATAAAATGACAAGACTTATTAGCTCTGAATAATAATAATAATAATAATAATAATAATAATAATAATAATAAACAAGAAACCGCCTAACGGCATTATGGACGGGTTTTTCAAACAGGTCAACCAAGAGGTAAACCTCGGGAGACCCAACGCCCGCCGGTCATGGCATCGCTATTTTAAAGGACATATTTTGGAAAAAAAAAACAAAAAAAAAAAACGCGTCCAAAATCTGTTTTACAATTTTAACTGCACAAGCTTTCGGCTTCATGGTTGATTAGTACGTAACAAAGAAAATCAGCTGCTTTCTTACACGCGACATGCCTACTGGTCCTTATCTACGCCTCTACCAAACTATTTCAAACCATTAAGAAGTTATGAAGTGCACAAGAATTTGGCTTAGAAATTCGTTCAGGGGAGATAACTTGAAAAAGAACAAAGATATTATCCTTCTTGTATGTGACACTCTTACATGTACCTACCAAATATTTCCAAATTATAATGGCAAGTTATGGCCTGCAAAAACAATTTGGTTTCAGAGGAGATACGAGACATAAAAGGGTTGTGAGGAATAGATGTCCTTTCAGAGAAGTAACTGTCAAATTGTTTTTGCTTCCCCTCTGAAAAGGGGTATTCTCTAAAGGGAAAGAATTTGCTTCCTATGGGAATAAAGACATCCTTTTTGGAGTTGACCCTTTTCAGAAGGATTTGGTATGCATGAAAGCAAACTGAAAGTCACAAAATTGTCTTTCTTGTATACATGGCGAAAATCTACCAGTTGATGCATTTACCATAACCCATTTATGCTTAGCATTCTATAAAAGGGACATTGGCAAACAGTGTAGACCCATATCAGACGCCGCAAAACGCGGCGTCTGATTAGGTCTACACTGTTTGCATTAAAGAGAGGAATTTCTATAAACATGGTAATAATAAAAACCAACCGGACACCTCTTCTATTGACAATGAACCGGTCCGAACAGTAATTGTAGAAGAATCCACACGGCATAAATGGATAAAATTCTTGAATTGTCTGGTAAAATATTGCACTTTGATTTGTAACCAATAAATGAGTGACAGTGTTTTTTTTTTGTTTTTTTTTTTTTTTTTTGTGTGTGTTTTTTTTTTTCAGAGAATAATTCATTGGTGTGCTTATCAAATCATCTGAAATTCCATTTGACAACCTGGTATGCGGACACTACTCTGACCATAAACGAGCTAATATGGTTTTCTGAAGCTGTCTGAATAATTAATTTTTGAATGCTCTACGAAAGAATGTGTACAATACTGGTTAACCGCTTAGAGGACTAAGCCTGCCCTGTAAACGTGTGGTTAGGTAAATTGACCGCGCTCGACATGACCCCACTGGGTTGACTGGGCCGTAAAACCTCAACACAAACAAATCTACTCACCATAACTGTGTACGGACTTTTAGATAAAGTACAAGGAATCAGACAGAAAATTAATCGGTTTAGATAGAAGTCCCGTCATGCCTTTTGATACTGAACGCTTTTATTCAAAGAAAGAGCGAAAATAAAAACAACTTTTTTGTTAAATATAGCAAATCTTGATAGTACGACCTTTAGTTGTTATTGGTATATTTAATTCTCTGAGGTCTATTACGTCGCTCTGCAGATCCTCATAAATGTCTTTCACAAACTCGTATGCACAGATATTGAATTAAACTGCTCTCTTCGGCTTATCTAAATCAAATAATGAGGCGTCATCGTCCTAAGACATGTCCTTATCGTGTTGTTGTCATTGTCCTTGACAGTTCTCTCTCGGGAGACTCATAAGAGACTGAATATAGCGGCGGATCCAGGATGATTTCTGAAGGAGTTCGATTTGATCAAACTACGGTACTTCCTCTGTGTATTCGGAAATACAGTCCTGAGCAAACGGTGTAGTCCCAGATCAGACGCCGCACAACGCGGCGTCTGATCAGGGTCTACACTGTCTGCCACTCATCTATCAATTTTAAACATATTCAGAAGTAAAAAAAATTGACTTGTTGAAGAGACGTGTAAGGTAGAGAGTAAGGAATGTTGATATTTAGGGTAATGTTATCCCAAATTTATCCAAATTATTCAAAGGCTCCTATGAAAATTTGAGACAAAAAGGTGTTCGACTGAACCCCACAAACCCTCTCTGAATCCGTCCCGGAATAGGATACAGTACCTTGTATACATTAACCCTTGAAGCGCTAATCACAACTGCAGCAGTTTATGTAACATTTTCCATATTTCATAACCGAAATTACATAAATTAATTTCATCTCAATACAGAGCTGCAGAAAACAGTCCTGAAGTACCGGTGTAACAATATGTCCCCCCGTCCTCCATGGAAAGCCTCACAAGCGCCCTCGGCAGCTTGCTCCCCACCCGAGAAAACCAGGCAAACTCAGTTCAAAATGGTATTTAATCACTTTTATGAAAAAAAAATCGCATTGCACAGTTATTAGAACTGCAGAACCTATATCTTTGCACCCATTTTTCTCTTTATGGGAAGGGGTTGGGACCAAAAAAATCTGTGGCCTAAGCAGTTTCCTCCTTGCAGAGACAGTTCAGAAAGATGCTGGAAACCTGGCAACCTCAGATCAGAAAAGATATATGAATATTTTAAATATAAATTCCTTATGCACAGACTTTAGAACTGTAGTAATACATGCTTTTACCTATCTTTCTCTTTATGGGAAGGGGTTGAGACCAAGATACTGTTGTCTGGGTAGTCTGCTACCAACCCAAGTAAATCTTGCAATTACAGTTCAGAAAATAGTTGTAATACTTTTAAATAGAAAATACTTTTAAAAGAATTTACCATTAAACAGTTATAAGAATATTAAATATCTAGTATTACCTATCTTTCTCTGGACGAGATGGGATGGGATAAGATACGTGGCCTGGTCAGTTCGTTGTTGCCTCTCTTCCGAAAATGGGTCTGTTTTAAAAGTATAGATTTTGCCTTTCTTTGCCTCCTCTTTGAAAATGAGTCTGTTTCAAAAGGAAACTAGACAAGTGTCCAAAGTATACACGTAGCCCCGCCCTTTGTTCTTTGCCCATAAAGCAACAACTTATTTCCAAATGCTCAATCTCACCTGTCATACATTCTGGCCCAGGGACTACTTTAGCACAGATTTCAAGGTTTAGGTCTGGGTAAGTAGCATACCGAATTTCACCTTCCTAGCATAAACAGTACCCAAGTTATGATCACCAGAAGAAACACAGATATAAATGTCAATGTAAAATCTGACCAACTTCGGGTCATACTGACTCGAAATCGACATGTATGGTGTTCATAATACATCAAATACTCTTCACAATATAAGGCAAAATCAATGCAGCAAGAAATATAGGCCACTGTGGCCTACATTAATTTTGAGTCAAACTTCGGGTCATAGTGACTCGTAATCCGTAAGTATGATGTTTACACATCATATATTCTTCAAGATATGAGACAAAATTACTGGAATGCAAAATGTAGGTCACTGTGACCTATATTTATTTTGAAGTCAAGCTTCGGGTAGTATTAACTCATAATCCATAAGCATGATCCTTGTACATCAGATACTCTTCAAGATATAAGGCAAAATTACTGGTCCATGAAATATAGGTCACAGTGACCTATGTTTTATTTTAGGTCAAACTTCGAGTCATACTGGCTCATAATATATAAGTTTGATGTTAATACACCAAATACTCTTCAAACTATAAGGTAAAATTACTGGATGTGAAATGTAGGTCACTGTCACCTATATTTATTTTGAGGTCAAAGTTTGGGTCATACTGACTCATAATCCAAAAGTATGATGTATATACATCAAAAAAAAAAAAAAAAAAAAAGGTAAGAGAACAGTCCAGGGAGTGCCACAATCACAAACCGCAGCCCTTCCCAGACACCAAGAGGAAGAGGAAACCGACAAATCCAAATAAGCACAAATCGAACAAACTACGAAAAGCACTAAGATTAGCTCTCTCTTCCCCAAGCGAGGTAACTGCAATGCTAAAAGGATTGAAAAACACAGGAACAAAATGACACTGGGTAAGGCATAAAACAAATCGCCTCGTAGAACAAACCACAAAGCAACAAAGAGTAAGACTAACACAACTCTTCAAGATATAAGGCAGAATCACTGGACCGTGAAATATGTCACTGTGACCTACATTTATTTTGAGGTCAAACTCCAGGTCATGTTGACTCATAATCAGAAAGTATGGTGTTTATACAAGAAACAGCCTGCCTCGGTGGCTCAGTTGGATGCGCATCAGACTGGTGATCAGGAGGTTGCGGGTTCGACCCCCCGTCAACATTCTTTCGTGGAGATTTGATCATGAAATATTTTCTACGGTCATTCTCTCCCTTCCGCTGTATGTCAGTTTCTGGCGAAAGAATGTGCACAATACTGGTTAACCGCAAAGAGGACTAAGCCTGTCCAATAAAAGTGCGGTTAGGTAAACTGACTGCCCTCGACATGACCCCCTTGGGTTGAGTGGGCCGTAAAACATCAACACAAACAAACATTAAACATTCCTGAAGATATAAGGCAAAATTAATGGACCGTGAAAACTCCTCAGGATATAAGACCGAAAAAATTACCGGAGCGTCCTGCTGACCTCTCGGCTGACCTTCACTTCATGACCGACAAGTCAATGTCACAGGGTTGACTGATGTCTGACAAAGTATCTAAGTTCTTTTCATTGTAGAAAAGTAGAACAAAAAGAGTCCAAAGTACACAAATAAGCCAGCCCTTTGGACCCCAAGCTTAACCCTTGGGCATGACCTTCCCCTGGGCATGACCCAGTGGCAACTCTAGCACAGAATTGAAGATTTAGGTCTGTTTAAGAAGCATACCAATTTCAACTTCCTAGCGTAAAAGGTACACGTTATGAAGAAGAGAAACGATACTGTAAGTGGGTTTGGGCATGTCCTAGGGGCAACTCTCGCACAGACTTAAAGACGAATGTCTGGTAAGTAGCATACAGAATTTCAACTTCCTAGCGTAGAAGGTACCCAAGTTATGACATCCAAAAGAAACGCAGACGTAAATGTCAATGTAAACTCTTGACTGTAAACTTAAACATTGACCCCTAGTCCCACCACAGGGCATGACCCAGGGGCAACTCTTGGGCAGAGTAGAAGGTTTACTTCTGGATAAGTAGCATATCAAATTTCAACTTCCTAGCGTGTAAGGAACCAAGTTATGATCTCCAAGAGAAATGGGAATGTAAATGGCAATGTTAATTTGAATGTAAACTTAAACATTGGTCTGTAGCCCCACCCCAGGGCAAGACATGGGGGTAGCTCTAGCACAGAGTTAAAGGTCTAGGTCTGTGTAAGTAGCATACCAAATTTCAACTTCCTTGCTTAAAAAGGTATCTAAGTTACGACTTCCAAGAGAAACGCGGGCGTAGAAATGCGGACGTAAATGTCAATGTTAACTTTAAAATTGACCCCTAGCCCTACCCCAGGGCATGACCCTGGGGCAACTAGCACAGCGTTGAAGGTTCAGGTCTGGGTAAGTAGTATACCTAATTTCAACTTCCTGGCCTAAAAGGTACCCGTTATGACCCTCAAGAGAAACGCGGACGTAGAAACGCGAACGTAAATGTCAATGTAACCTTAAACATTGATCCCTAGCCCCACCACAGGGCAAGGCCCAGGGGCAACTCTAGCACAGAGTTGAAGATTTAGGTCTGGGTAAGTAGCATGACAAATATCAACTTCCTAGAATAAAAGATACCCAAGTTATGACTGATTATGAATGTAGAAACGCGGACGTAAATATCAATGTAAACTTAAACATGGACTCCCCCTCCCCCAACCCCTCAGGGCGTGACCCAGGGGCAACTCTAGCACAGAGTTGAAGGTTTTGATCTGAGTAAGTAGCATACCAAATTTCAACTTCCTGGCATAAAAGATACTCAAGTTATGACTGGTTATGAATGTGACATACGCAGTTACGCACGTACGGATGTGACAACACGGCGAAATGCCATATATCCAACTCCTGCCTTCGGCAGACGGGGACATATAAAATGCTTCCAAGTGGAAATAGACCACTTTTGAGATGGTGATTTGTGTGCAGGAACGCAAACAGGAACGATAAAATTATATACCTAGCGTAAAATGGCGGAAACTGCCAAGTGAATCTAATTCTATAATATTTAGTATCGATGGTATTGTCGTTTTCATAAATGGTACTGTGATTAGCACACATGCATCTGTGATCATAATTATATTGTTTACTGCCTTCTATTTCTGTCACTGCCTGACGTGTTTGTCATTGCCAGACTTTGTTGCTTACGATATCATGCCACCGACGAGAGACTCCATTGGAGTTTTATTTCGAGATGCATTGTTTTGGCATTTATCGGGCAATTAGGTTCATGTTCGTGACACACACTTCTATTTAAACACGTAATTATACAATCCGTGACTTGAGAAAAGGTAACCGCGTAACTGCAAAAAGTAAAGATCGATTTATTGTCTGATCAGGAATTTTGCTATACTTCATGTTCTACAGTATCCAGTGATTCTATAAGCGAACAGTGAAGGCCCTGATCAGACTGTGCGGATGCGCAGTCTGATCTGGGCCTTCGCTGTCCGCATATGCCCGAAGACACGTTGTCATGTGGCGAAGCCCATAAATAACCAGTGAAAGGAGATAATTGGCCCTAAGTGGCATTCGATACATAAAGTTGAGATTCAGCTAGATAACCCTGTGCTTCTCTGTAGTCTGATCAGTGTTGTATGTGTTTAATACACAATCCAAAGATTTTGTCAGCAACAAAAACTCTGATCAGACTGTGCGAATGTACCGGCCGATCTAGGCTATCATCGCTCACATGTACTATAACCCAGCCTTAACCTTTTACTACACTCTCTCTAGTTCAGCAGACGGCAAATTGATAATATGTATCTTATTTTCCCCAGAAATAGGTTTTGAGCTTTCATGTAAATTAATTTGAAAGAAATGCCAAAGCCCATTTTCTGGGAAAAATAAAAAAAAACCACATATTTCAATATGTCATCTGCCGACGATTTTATCCAATCTGCATTATTTGCTTTATAAGCATTAACCCTTGCCACTCTAGCTTAACAGACGACCAATTGAAGATATTTTTCCTAATTTTCTCAGAAAATCGACTGACCTTTCACCAGAAAATAGACTTTGACCTTCAAGGTCAAAATCTATTTTCTGGAGAAAATAAGAAAAAAAATATTTCAGTGTGTCGTCTGTTGTAAATTTGGCCATCATGCTAAGCACTGGTCTAATGGTCATATTTGGGAAACGGTACTTATGCCATACGTGCATAGCGAAGTCCAAGATCAACATCTTTATATGGTCCTCGTCTAGCAAAAATGCGTCTTCAATGTATATGCGGGCAGGAAAGTCAGGTCCTCGTTATTCAAAGCACTGGAAATGTACAGTCGACTCTCGTTATCTCTAAATCCAAGGGACTCTCTGAAATACTTCGAGATATCCGTACCTCGACATATCAGATTTGCAGAATTGAGGAAAAAAATAAATTGCACAATCATATTTTACAAATGACTATGTAACTGGACTCCTGAAGTTAGATTGAAAATATTGTGGAAAAGAGAAGAAATTGCTCCTCTTTTCCACAATATTTTGTTACCTGTTGTTAGATTTCCATGTTAAAACAGGGACCAGATTTTCACTTCGAGATAAGCGGTTATTCGAGATACGAGGGTCCTGCAAAAAGTTTTGTCACAGGGTTCGGATTACTTCAGTGCTACGTTTTATCAAACATATTTTTATTACAAACCTTCTGTCACGTAACAAGGTCGTCTATTGCTGTAATCGTATAGTGTTTCTGTATTTCTTTAATAGAAAAATAAAGTCACTAAAAAATTTTCATCTTTTCTTGTTTTATTACAAGTTTTCAAAACTAGATAAATTTGATCAGTAATCTCTACTCTGGCCTTACTCAGCCGCACCAGAGAGAGAGACACCGCCTAAAACATTTCCATTCGCGTTGTGTTCTAACTATGGCAATTTGCGCTTGACATGACCAAACCTGGACTATATATACTCTCCTGGGGCATTCCTAACATTTTGTTTTCCATGGTTGTTTGTACATAACATTAAACTATACAGTTATTGTTGAAGGTCTCCTGACAATCATCGAGGCTATTTCGCAATATTACGAAAGGATTGCACTAGGGTTAGTAACCAACAGGAGAAGAACTAAATAAGCTTTAAGCTTCCGTTCTGATCCTAAATGTTTGTATTGTCTTCATTGTTATATCTGTACACAAACTGAAATTCTGAATAAAATATGTTTAAACTAACCAACAGAATGCTGCTGAAATAAGCAGAACTCTACATGATTTATACTATCTATAATTCAGACCAAAGAGATTCACTTGTAAAACATTTTATAACTGTTCTGCTTAAACAATAGTCTCCAAAATACTATTCAATTACCATTTTATTTGCAATATTTCTTACATTTATACATATTAATGCAGCAGTCTCCAGGTCTACTAACCAGTACGTTTTCTACATGTAATTCACATGCAGGTGGCACCTGTTGCAACAGTCATCAAATATTCTAATATGTCAACAAGTGTTTTGCACAGAGTCCAACATAAACAAGTGGGCTTAACCTTTAAACAATGGATTTGAATGGTGTCCAACCCAAACAATAATGTATATAGGATGCCTCTAAGTACATTTTAACATTTTAGCTATAAAATATATTTAATATTTATGCGACATAAAACAGGCTCAGAATAACTGTAAAAGATTCATACAGATATTACGGCCCTATCAACAATCTTTAGGTCATATATAAAACTATCATTTTACGACCCATTAACATCGTTTTAGTCATACAAACAACCTGGGTAGATCCTGATTATACTACACACCCTGTGTAGACCCTGACTATGTTATATACCTCCCATTATCATTAAATTAATTTTCTTTGTAAAATTAATTTACCTAATTAATATTCATATACGTCCAGTTGATCATGTCTTTCATGGTAATTTACAATAAGTCCCAGATGTACACCAACATGAAGGGCTTACAGCAATTTCATTACCATACCATTCATAGTAATACAACTAATTTACAAATTCAAGTAATTACTAAGAATAAAATGTCAATGTCAAGGTCATCATGTGACCAGGATTCACTACTCACTTTAAGTAAAAATGTCAGTGTCACTGTCTGATCAGGATTTACAAATTGACCAGGATTCATAAATATCACATCAACATGTGACCAGGATTAAATGTCAGTAATGATATCCTTAATCATTAACACACATAAATAAATCACTGATGTTAATGTTTGTTCTGTAACACTGTTTTTACCTGAAAATAAAACACATTCCACCGTACACAAGTATAACATGTATACACACATAATTAAAACACGGCGAAAACAAAATAAAATTATAAAATTATAATGTCATCATTCTTCTTTTCTTCTGTCGTCTGAGTTGGTTTCATCGGGATTGGTATCATCGGCACACGTTTTGCTGGAATCAATACCCGATCATCATCACTCGTCGGTACAGTATACTTATTAGCTACCAGGAATACCGGATAAGGCTTTTTCTCTTTAGTTATGTAATATTTTCTTAAGGCTTACTTATCGTCAGTAATCACACTTGATGAACACGACGACTGGAAAGAAGAAGTATGGAATTATAAAAAAAAAATTTTCTTCACCTTAGCATGACCTTCAGGGTCATACAAAGGACTTTAATAACAAAAAAAAAAAAAAAAAAAAAAATAATAATAATAATAATTGTCTTTAATCTTCACCCCTGCATAACCTTCAGGGTTATACAAAGGACTTTTCCTTTGCAGTAAATTACACTTAAAATTAATATATGTACAAAGTTTCTTGTTCACCGGATCCATAAAAATAACTATTTGGCCCATGCCAACATAGCATCCGCCTGTCTGAGGGTTTTAACTTGTCCCTCGGGCTCGTGATTGACGTTCCTATCTTCCAATAGGACAGACATCTCGACATCACCGCCAGCACCATGTGCAGGTGATTGTTTCACATTTGCATCACAGTCATGAACATTGGCCCATTTCTTACCAATTATCTGTCTCAGGCATTTTCGTCCTCGAATTCTGAGACAGATAATAATGAATATTAACAGTACAATTACCGTAATTATGATAAATAATGTAACTTTCCAAATTTTATCATCTTTAATATCTACTATGACTGCTTCATAGTTGTTTGCACTGCGTACAAAACTTTCAATTGGAATCTCTTTTAACCCGGTTAAGTGTGATGGAATTTTCATGCGTTTCAGTTTTGTCATATGCGGAGTCTCCCACATTACAAACTGTGAAATGTTACGTAATTTTAAAAGAGATTTTAACGGATCTGACCTCTCAAAAATACTACTTATACCAAAATACTCTGGCAACTGTAAGTATTTATTTGTGGTTTTACAGGTGTTATTTAACCAAACTATATCAACGGGAGGTGTAATTTTAATATTGGTGATCTTGGATTCCGATACTTGACAACTTATTGTAAATGTCAACGGTACATGCGTTACAACAATCCAAACGCCTGATGCTATGTACTTAGTTATGGGTAATTTCTGATTTAACACAATCGTTTGTTTACAAAACATTCTAATGTCCTGTGACACTTGCATGTACAAAGCAATTATACATAATTTGTTAACATTTGTTGGATAAAATGCTGTTTCTGGATTTCAGAACTGCAGATGGTAACTGTTACACATATGGTAATTATTTTCTGACAACAATGAAAATCTTGTCTTATCTCTTGATATCATAAACATTTCTGTTTCCAATTCGTATTTAACCATAACATTTACTGAAGACGTACTGCTTTGATTATGATTTACTGGCAATGGCATGTTATGTACTTTAAAAATATCATATTCTTCTTTTGTATTGATTAACGGAATTTTAAGTACAATACGAATTTCATTATCTTGCAAGTAAGTTAAACAAGTAAGCGTCTTATAATAAAACCAAATATCATCTCTAGGTTTTCTTGGAAGTTCAAAATTATTTGGCAATTTTGATTCGACTTCTATAAGCAATTCTCTCAAATCTTTAGGAGAAATGGTATTTGTAGCCAAATGTTGCAGTGACAACATATTTAATTCAGACTCCAAATTTTCTAAATAAAATACTGCGTCTTGTGTGGTTAATCTGATTTCATCCAAAATCATTTTCAGTTGCAAGTAAGTATGCACAAACTGTTCAAGCCTAATAAACTTCTTATAAAATGTTTCCTGAAGTTTCATAATTCTGCGGTCTAGTTTTTGAATAACTACAATTAAACCAATTATAGACCTTCTATTTTCTGTTACTTGCATTCTTGTCAAATTTAATACAGACAAACTCATGTCTAGGTCATGTATAATCCGGTTTTGATTACTTGCTAGACTTTTAATATTCCTGTTTATATTTTCAAGGTCTTTTTCTGAAACTGTGCCAAAGAGCGTGCTCATTAACTGACCAATTATAGGAATGAGTGACCTTTGAACTCTTTGACTTTTAACTGAAAGTGTTTGGTACTCATCAAAGTTATCATACACTGACTTGTATGTGTCTGTCAATAAATCTACTTCGACACGTAGACTTTTAAATGTTTCCATGTACCCTGTCAAGTTTGAATACTTATAATTTCTAATTATTGCCTCAATAATTTCATCTGTGGATTCTAGGTCAACCTCAATTTGATTAATGAGATTCTTAAATGGTCTCAGATCATGAATAAATGTAACAAACCAATAAGCATCATTTATGTAGATCTCGTTTGTCTTTTGAAAAATTACATTTTCAGATGTAAACAAAGCACAAGAAAGGCCAATGCACAATGACACAATGAATGCAACGTATCTCGCATTCATCTGAAATAAACAAAATATTACATTAAATTTTCTCATCACACATAGTGTGATTCTGAGGTCTTAAGTCTACTACAATAAGAATTAACCTCGAGCTTCCGATCAGCTAAATTAAAGGTTATGTTATAACATATCTGAAATTAACCGTAACAACTGTTTTACACCAGTCTTTTTACGACTTGTCACTTGTCTTTTAGCTGACCTAACCTTCTTAACAGGTTTAATTTTATTTACTGACATATGATCATCAACATCAGTGTCCACTGAGTAGCCACCTCCTGAAACACTAATGTCGGTGTCACGTGAATACATATTGTCCGAAACATTGATGTCAGTATCAGTAGAGTACCGATTAAAATCAGAATATGTCTCGTCACAACAATCCATACTCTCATCTGAACCTTCATCTTTGTTCGACAACGGTGAATTTATCCTATCCCTACATTTTAGTCTTTTTGCTAATTCCATTTTAGGGATATCACTTTCATTTTCGGAATTATCTCTCTCTCTCCTGTATTTCTTTGCTAATTTTGCTAAGGGGACACTCATTTCAGAATCAGAATCTGAGTCTGATGATGCGTTAGGGGGTATAACATAAGCTGCGTCTCTTAACCTTTTACTGCTTTCATCTTTTGACATTTGCCAGTCTTCTACATTTGCTAGTCTTAGCATTTCAGCATGTACAGTACATGTAGATCCATCTAATTGATTCTTAATGACATAAGTTACGGGACCTTTTCTTTCTAAAATTCTGAAATAAGGTTTCCATTTTAGGTCAAGTTTTCCTTTTCTTTGATTATTTTTATAATAAACTGGGTCACCTATCTCAAACTCAACATTTTTCGTACCCTGATCGGCATATTTTGCTTGTCTTTTCTTAGCTGATTTTAAATTATTTCTTACTGCTACGAAAGATTTGTGTTGTTCTTGCAAAGCAATTTTGTGCATTTCTTCACCAAGGTATTTTCTTCTGGGTTTTAGAATGTTATCAATAGGCAAAACAACGTCCCTATTGTACAACAGATAAAATGGAGAGAATTTTGAAGATTCACTCACATTAAACCGAATAGCAGCTAAAGCTTGGTTTAAATACAAATCCCAAGTTTGCTGATTATCCGCTACCTTTTTGGATAATATATCATGCAAAGTTCTATGTAGGCGTTCCACTTTTGCGTTGCTTTGAGGGTGATACACGCTTGTCAATACGTGATCTATTTTTAGATATGCTAAACATTCTTTCATAACTTTATTCACATTTTCTGTGCCATTGTCCGAAACAATTTGCAAAGGACAACCATAACGAGGAAATATTTCTTCCATTAGTAAATGAGCTACTGTATCAGCAGTCTTATCTGGGACAGCAAAAGCTTCTGGCCATCCACTATACCAATCTACAAAAGCTATTATATATTTGTTCTTAGACAAAGAAGTTGGATATGGTCCCGAAAGATCAACACTTACTTTTGCCATTGAGTAAGGAGGTATATCTGTTTCTTGCAAAGGCTGTCTTACCTTTTGCAAAGATCTTGTTTGACAAACTGTACATCCAGTTACATATGTGTTTAATTCTTTAAATAGATTTGGCCAAAAATACTTTCTACGAATAGAATCAAATGTCTTTTGAACACCCATGTGACCATTCAAATCATGGTACTGATTAACAACAAAAGTTCTAAGATGTTTTGGGACAAAAAGTCTCAAACATGGATCATCGTTCACATTGGAAAGGTAATATACTAGCCCATCCACCAAAAGATAATGTTTTTGAACGTCTTTGTTCTCATTACCGTTCAAAATCATTGACCTAATTTCTGTAATAGTGTCATCCTTAGTTTGCTCAAGTTTCATGTCAAAACCTCCCTTCACAAAATCTGCCAAATCGCATTTTTCAAACGACTCATCCCCTGGCAAATTACAGCTTGCGAAGGTTCTTGGGTCAAACTGATTTGAATCAAGGACATTAATTTCAAACAAATTGTCCTTGATATCAAGGGTATTCTGTTCTTCAGTTTCCGCACAAGTGTGAAGTTCTAAATCTGACTTTTCACTGACATTATTTGGATGTCTTGACAATAAATCTGCACAAGTATTTGTCTTACCTGCTATATATTCTATGGTACAATTATACCCAGACATACTTAATGCCCATTATTGAATCTTTTTATTTTGCATAGGAGATTCAAGAAGGTATTTTAAGGGTTAATGATCTGTTCTAATTATAAACTGAGTATTATGCAAATAGTAATCTAGTTTCTGAAGCGAAAAATGAATGGCATATGCTTCTTTTTCTACCACAGACCACTTACACTGAGATTTGCTTAACTTGTGTGACAAATAATAAATGGGTTTTTCATCACCATCATGTTCTTGAGTAAGACATGCTCCTATACAAGTATCACTTGCATCTGTGTACAAAACATAAGGTTTATTTGTGTCAGGATATACCAAAAATGGTACAACCGTTAAGCTGTCTTTTAAAAATTCAAAAGCTTTTTGATGTTGCTCTGTCCATTTAAAATGAGCATACTTTCTAGTCAAAGCTATGATTAGTTCTGCTATCTGTGAAAAATTTGGAATAAATCTTCTATAGTACGAACACATACCAATAAAAGATCTAACTTCCCTTACACAAGTTGGAACAGGTAAAGTTCTAATTGCTTCCACCTTTAATTGATCTGGCTTAATTCCAAAGTCATTAATAACAAAGCCTAGATAATGTGTTTCCATCTTAAGAAAACTACATTTCTTTAATTTTAATTTTAATCTATGTTGCCTTAGTTTCCCAAAGATTATACTTAAGTGCTCCAGATGATCTTCCAAAGTTGAGCTGAATACCAAGATATCATCTAGATAAGCTGTCGCAAAAGCACTACAACCTTGTAAAACAATAGACATCAATTCCTGAAATACTGCAGGTGCATTGGAAAGGCCAAAGGGCATGACATTGAATTCAAATAACCCTTTGTGACATATAAAGGCTGTTTTTTCTTTATCTTTTTCATTCATGGCAACCTGCCAGTATCCACTTTTCAAGTCTAGCGAAGTGAAATACTTTGCTTTTCCTAAAAGTGCCAAAATATCATCTATTAACGGTAGAGGGTATGAATTTTTCTTTGTAATCTGATTTAATTTCCTAAAATCTACGCAAAACCTTTTGCTACCATCTTTTTTATCAACAATTACTACAGGGAAAGACCAAGGTGATCTAGACCTTCTGATAACATCAGCGTCTAACATTTCATCTATCGCCTTGTCGACGACTTCCCTATTTTTAATTGGTGTTCTGTAAGGTCTCATTTTAAAAGGATTACTATTTCCTGTATCAATTTGCATTTGAACTGTGTCAGTGTGACCTAACTCAGAGTCTTTATTGGCAAATAAGTCTTTATTTTGCAATATCAGTTTTTCTATTTTTGGTCTGTATTCCTTTGATACATCCAAGTCTTTCAAATTTAAATGAGTGTCATTTTTATTATTTTGAATAACTGAATTTACGTTTAACAAGTTATCTCCCTTAACAACTGAAATTCTAGCTAATAGACCATGTCTATATATTCTTATAAATTTATTTGTATTATTAACAATCAGGAGAGGCAGAGATCTATCCCTATTTAATGTTGAAACAGTATTAATGATTTGCAAGCCTGGTTGATTTACAATAAATCCTCTATCTATTTGAGTAATTTCATAAGTTTGATCAACTAGCAAATCAGGATTTTCTCTAACTTTACCGTAACATATTTTTGCTGTTTGAGGTTGAATAAGACATGTTGTTTTCATTCTTACTGTTGAAGCTATGTGAATATCTTCTTCTAAATTAACATAAGTTTTTCCATTTATCCTAAGACATTTCGAATCAAAATAAATTCTCACATTGTTTTGTTTCAGCCAATCCAAACCTAAAATCAGGTTTCTATTCAAATCTCTAATCACATAAAAATCTTGTGACATATCGGTTCCACCGATACAGAACTGCACTGTAATACACCCATCACATTGCAACTCATTCCCATTTGCTGACTGCAAACAAACCTTTTTATTTTGCAACTTAGGCTTGTTCTTTAATTGATCATATACCCTGCGGTGCATTAATGAACACTCTGCTCCTGTGTCAACAAGAGTTCTATACTTTTGTTTACCAATTCTAATTATACAAGAATTTGGATTGCCCGAAATATTTATCCTAAAATTTTGTGTTGTAGACTTATCACTCTTTACATCGACCTCACCCTGTAAAGAGGATTTTAGTTTTCCTGCTGGCCTGGTCTCTTGCCTTCATTTACACGGCTCCTACCATGAACCATTGGTGCTTTATTCGATCTTTCAACCTTACAATCCCTGGAAATGTGACCTTCCTCACCACAATTCCAGCATTTGATTTTTCTCGTCTCATTTACCCCATGTCTTGGACGAGGAGGATTTCTATAATGTTGACCTCTGAAGTGGTCAACTTCCATGGGTTCATGCATTTTGTTATGTGACATGCTGACCCTTGCCCTAAGATTTTGTTCGTTTGTGCAAATAGCTATTGCACCCTGTAATGTATTAGGTTGATCCCTTAAAATTTTTAATTTTAATTGGTCAATCAATAGACCGTCAACAAAAATGTCTATTAATTGTCTTTCGACGGCGTCACCTCCGTTACCAAAGGCAACTTCCGCCAATGATAAGATCCTTTCGGCGTATACTTGAATGTTTTCGCCCTGTTTTTGTTTAACCGATCTTAACATAGAAAGAGCCATCTGCGGGTCTGTAACATCTGAAAACCTAACAGCGAGTTGTTCTTTCAATTGCCCACAGGTATTTGCAGGATTAGCTTGCATATACCTATGTATGAAGCCACTGACTGCACCCCCTGATGATTGGTATGCAATCAACTTCTTTCTAGCTTCGGGTACGTTGATTAAAGTCGCATATTTTTCAATAGACTTTATCCACTCCCTATAGTTTTTTGGGTTTCCATCAAACTTAAACACAGCACTTGAGATTCCCTGTGCCGTTAAAGCATTAGAGACATTTGATAACTCTAAAGTTAAATTAGTGGAAACCTGCGCGACGTCTTGTAAGTCTGCCATGTTCTTTTAAAGTTTAATCTTAATTAATTTAATTTTAATTTATTTAATCATATACTAAAACATAATTAGTAAGAGTGAGCCAACATACAAAACATAGATACAAATAATGAAAAGCCTACCTTGCCTGGTGTAGCAGCAATGCTTTGTTGTCGCTCCATCTTATTCTTCAACGTCAGTTCCCTTTTTTCCAGATCCGGCGTCGCGGCACCAAAACGACAGGCCTTGTCACGTAACAAGGTCGTCTATTGCTGTAATCGTATAGTGTTTCTGTATTTCTTTAATAGAAAAATAAAGTCACTAAAAAGTTTTCATCTTTTCTTGTTTTATTACAAGTTTTCCATTTGTAATTTGATCAGTAATCTCTACTCTGGCCTTACTCAGCCGCACCAGAGAGAGAGACACCGCCTAAAACATTTCCATTCGAGTTGTGTTCTAACTATGGCAATTTGCGCTTGACATGACCAAACCTGGACTATATATACTCTCCTGGGGCATTCCTAACATTTTGTTTTCCATGGTTGTTTGTACATAACATTAAACTATACAGTTATTGTTGAAGGTCTCCTGACAATCATCGAGGCTATTTCGCAATATTACGAAAGGATTGCACTAAGGTTAGTAACCAACAGAATGCTGCTGAAATAAGCAGAACTCTACATGATTTATACTATCTATAATTCAACCAAAGAGATTCACTTGTAAAACATTTTATAACTGTTCTGCTTAAACAATAGTCTCCAAAATACTATTCAATTACCATTTTATTTGCAATATTTCTTACATTTATACATATTAATGCAGCAGTCTCCAGGTCTACTAACCAGTACGTTTTCTACATGTAATTCACATGCAGGTGGCACCTGTTGCAACAGTCATCAAATATTCTAATATGTCAACAAGTGTTTTGCACAGAGTCCAACATAAACAAGTGGGCTTAACCTTTAAACAATGGATTTGAATGGTGTCCAACCCAAACAATAATGTATCTAGGATGCCTCTAAGTACATTTTAACATTTTAGCTATAAAATACATTTAATATTTATGCGACATAAAACAGGCTCAGAATAACAGTAAAAGATTCATACAGATATTACGGCCCTATCAACAATCTTTAGGTCATATATAAAACTATCATTTTACGACCCATTAACATCGTTTTAGTCATACAAACAACCTGGGTAGATCCTGATTATACTACACACCCTGTGTAGACCCTGACTATGTTATACTTCAAAGTATTCCCCCTTTACTGAAACACATTTTTGTAACCTTTTTACCCAGTCGCGAAAAGCAGATAAATAGAATTATTTTGGTATCTGTTGGAGACACTGATAAATAGAGAACTTCTAGACGTATACTTATTTCCAGAAAGCATTTTCTTAAGCCTTGGAAATAAAAAGAAGTCACAGAGACTCAGGTCAGGTGAATAAGGTGGATGGTTTAAAACTTTCACCTTTTCAGAAGCCAAAAAGACTTAACAACCTCACACTTATGAGAGGAAGCGTTGTCTTGTAAAAGGTGGACCCCTGACCACCCTTTGCTTGGTCGTTTCTTATTGTAAAACTCTTTCACTTTCTTCAGTACTGAATTCTTGTAGAATCGGCCAGTGACTGTATGACCAGATGGACAAGGCACTTGAACGACTGGCCCACTTGAATTAATGAAAATTGCGTAAAACATCTTTTTCGAACTTATGGTTCTCATGGCAATACATGGGCGTTTTTGATCTTTTCGCTTCCGTTGCTTATTATCAGCCCTTCTTTGTGGCTCAAACATGTGCACCCAGGTTTCATCACCTGTTAGCAAGTTAGAAATAACCCGACTATTACAGCCTTTGTATGTTTTCAAAAGTTCCCGGGCGTTGTGTCTTTTGCTCCTCAGTGAGCAAATGAGGTACCCACCTAGCGCAAACCTTTCTCAGGTCCAAACGCTTTTTCAGAATTGTTTGCACACTGCCTTCTGATATGCCAGTACAACTAGCTATATCTTTGACAGACAATCGCGCATCCTGTTCGACCACAATCTTTACAGCAGCGATATTAGCCTTGGTAACGGTTTTAGGCCTTCCAGGACGGGTATCATCTTCAACAGAAAATTTCCCAGCTTTAAAAGCTTTAAGCCACCTATAAACTGTGCGCATTGAAATGATCTGAGGTCCATATATGCCTTCATTAATTATCTGCTTTGAATCTATATTAAGCCTAATGCGACATTTAATATAGCTACGAATTTCAGTCTTCTGGTCCATGTTCCAATGTAACAAGTAAATTGGTCAGTGTATATGACTGCATCTATTTCAATTTGAAATAACTCGGTCAGTTAGAAAGCAATTTGCACGAAATAAACGGGTATCGTTAGCTATTCACCACACCATTCAAGTGCAGTGAAGCACTTTAAAATATACCTGGGCTAAAACAAAGGAAGCCTATTAGTGACAGAACTTTTTGCACGACCTTCATAAGCGAAGTCGCGATAACGCGAGTCTACTGTATTAACTAAAAATAACAGGCGCAAATGAAACTGTGCAAATACCTACAACTGTATGCAAGAAGACATATATCACATTAACACTTAGCATGCTGTGTGAAAATATCAGCAGACGACATTTTTAAATATTTTTTTCTTGTTTTTGCTGGAAAATAGGCTTTGGCATTTCATGCAAATTGTCTCCGGAGACAATTTGCATGAAATGTCATAGCATATTTTCTGAAAAATAAAATAATAAGAAAATATAATCAATTCGTCTTCTGCTGTACTGGCCCAGAAAGTGGTTAAAGTTAAGTGACCGATCGCCAAGCTATAGATACGAACCGAGTCAGAAGAAACATTTGTTCTGAAATGGGCAAACGGCGACCAGTAATAAATTTGTGAGTAAATCAGCTGTCCTCAATGTTTGCATGGGCAATCTTTATATTATTGTAAATTTATAGAGAACGGAAAAAATCTATGAACAGACTGTTTGGATGTGTAAGCACATCTCAGCGTTCACTGTTCGCACCTTAGGTAAGTTATCTCGTGACAAACAAAATGTTTGACCATATACTGAGGATATTAAGATTATTGTCTTGCAGTTGTTGAGTTGACGAATATATGCCTATTTTTATGTTACAGCTGACGAAGTTTTTGGTTGTGAATGGCTCACCTGAAATCATAAAAAGTGCTAGACGATAATTATATTCCGTCTGTCAAGTTTGCAGTAAATATTAAAGAGAACAAGGCTAAGCTTCCTACGTTGTATTGGTTTCCGAAACTCAACAAAAGTCATCTAAAGTATCATCTCAAGCTCTAGTTCATGCACGACGGCTGAACTAGCAAATTACTAACTTCTTGTCTAACTACTATTAAAAAGTGTAGTTAAATACTATGATACAGTATCTGAAAGACCTGGCAAAAGCTCTCTATTGGTCAATTAAAAATGGTTTAAATAAACTCATAATATTTACTTCCGCGTGTGTAATTTGTCTAAATATGATTTTCTACACTTTATACTACATTGCCATATAGTCCAGCTCCTTGCGCAGCTCGATAGTAGTCTATTTTAGTAGTCGCCTGGCGAACGAGGCTACATTGCCACATACACATATACAGATAAAATTCTTGATTTGATTAAATGCACGGTCATAAAAAAATCTCTTTACCTTGCTTGTAATGAGAAGCATGAATTTTCACTTCTATGGATCATGAATATTATACTTTATGAGCTTGTCAGAAAGTTTGTGGCTTCTTGATTATATCTTTATTCAGTTTGGTACTAAATCACACAAATAGTGACTATATAGATTGATACTAATTGTGCTCTCCTTTGCTGCTGATTGTTGTTGTTGTTGTTACGTAAGAGACTTTTTAACCACAACATTTTAAAATTGGAAGCATCAATGACAGAGACTCATGTATGTACTGTATGTAAGTTAGCAAACTTTTGTAAGGTCGTATTAAATCAATTACAAAGGTGTTTACTTATTGTATACAATAAAATTATAGAGCTGCAATAAGCAACTCAAATTGAAAAACATATCAAGTTATGTTCATTAGTTTTAGAAATTTAAGAATGAGTCAAAGTCTGAGACGTACCTGAACTTGAAAATCATTTTCATCTGCCTCAATAATATTCATGAGCATTACTATGACTTAAAAGATCAACACGTCAGATTCTTTCGACGAGTGACTGACCTACCTCTTTTGTTAACTTTTTTCAGCCGCTATATTCAGAGCCGCACGTGCTCCGGAAGACGCACACAACATTTGGTTATCGGAGATTATGAAGTTTCCTGACCGTGTATCGGAAAAAGGAGAGTAGGACTGGGGAATATCGGCCACCTTTCGAAAATCTTTCCCTTAGAACCTTTGTGTAATATTTTCAAGATCTCGATGAGCTAAAACATTGTAAAGCTACTTCGAATGCACATGAAGAGACAATGTTTCGATAATTATTATATCCAAGAGCCGGTATATTGGCTGGTTTTAATGTGACGGTCGTTGTGGGATGTATCGGACAGTCAAACAGATTCCTTCATCGGTATAAAATATCTCGACTTGGATATACTGTTTGGATGAATTACCGTCCTTTAACAATACAAGTGACATTCATTTACCTTTTTGCTATTCCCAGTATAATAATAATAACAAGGACATGCTTTGAAAACGATGGATACCCAATTCTTCAAGAACGCCGAGGTGGTTCTAACGAGTACACACAATCTATGTTTTGAGCAGAAATATGAAAAAGATGAGAGTTTTTTTATCTGAAATTTTTCAGATTTTGGAGGTTCTAACGAGTATCCACAATCTATGTTTTTAACAAAATAAGAAAAATAATGTATACCCTGCAAACCCCAGTTTTACTATATAAACGTGGGGTTTAAGGGTGTCGAAATTATATAGGCGTGTTTTTGTGATGATACGACCGATCCACGTTCCTGTTTCGATTCACAATAAATAGCATAGAGAATATTTGGTTACGGAAACCTATGAAAGAGTTTTCACTTCCTATAATCATGACAATAAAAATTGTTTTCCAAATAGGTACAAATTAGGCGATCATCCTTGATGTTATGACGTTAGTCAAGTTCAGCCAGAAATAATTCTATTTAAGTGATTATGTTGATATTTTTAAACTAAATCATGGACCATTTAACCGATTTTTTCGGCTGGAAACCTTATGCCTTGGTGCATCGCCAGCCTACATGTCCAAATTTTCATCTCTGTATTTCTAATGGAGGGAAACAGTTGATATGTATATTTACATGCACAACCTTAATCAAAGGACCGTTTCGGTGTAAAACCAGGGCTATCGCGTGTTAAATAGTTAAATTTTCATGCGCCAATGAGCTTCCGTTTATTTGATGACGATATGCTGTTGACAGCATTGTTAGTAATATCTGTTAAGACCTAGTCTAGTCTAGAAAACATTACACTTCAGCTGTTTTCTAATTTTGAGTGTGTTTATTCTCTCATGGGTCATTCCTTTAAGAATATATTAAAGGGGAACGCAATATAGGTTGTAAGTATATCTTAGAGTAAAGTGCTTAACAAGCCATTTATTTTGATGCAAGAGGTTTCAAAATCGGACTAGAAATAAGGAAGTTATGATGGTTTGAATATATTTAAAATGGCTGTCATGGATGCCGCCATATTGTAGGCACACAGCCCAAATTAAATATGCAAAACCAAATCATAAAGGGTTTTTAAGAATAATTTTGCTACAGATTTTTTTTATCTTTTAATTCTAGTGACAAGCAATCACCTCCCCTCCCCCCGCCCCTAAATAAACCAACTTTATGAGAATAACTACCTTCATGAAACGATTTTTAATTTTTATGAAACCTCATTAAATATTCAAAATGGTGGCGCCCATTTCACCAATGTTAAAATATTCAATTGTCTATAACTTACTTAATTTTCCACCGATTTTGATCAATTTTTTTGTCAAAATTCATTGTTTGTAAAGTTCTTTACTTTAAAGCACAATGCCTTTTAAGGTTGCGTTACCCTTTAAAATTTTCATCCCTGCAGACCAAAACAGTTACCTTTGCAAACAGTGTAGATCCAGTCGAGACGGCTCAAAAGTAACGTGCCGTCTCACCAAGATCTACATTGCTATTAAGTTTCTGAGTTTTGATAGACATCCCTGTTTTTGAAGCTGGAAGTGTCATTTCCATAAAGTCAGGGGTGAAAGGGTTAATAAGACTAACAATATTTATATGAATTTCTTTCAAGAGCCAGGCACATTAGTATATAATTATGATGTATATAATTGCCAGTTGTGCTCTTGTCACTCAAGAGACACGAGCAAGTTATATAATGATTAGTTTACTCCAGAGAACATCAGAATAAAGAACGTGGTGTTCATGGCTTCCATGTGTTATAGAACTGAGATAATAAGGGAATCGGATATCGGTAGATTTTCTCTCCTTTTACGAGAAATCAGTCTTAATATGGCATGTGAATCGCTATGCAGAGTTACTGCATATCCCAGCTAGCATTCTTTATAAATCTATAGCGGGCCGTTATCGGCCCGTCAGCTACCCTAACGGGCTGATAACGGTCCGCTATATAGATTTATAAAGAATGCTCTCTGGGTAGCTATTCACTTTCCAACACTGCACAGCGATTTACATGCCATGTCAAGACCGATTTCTCGGAATGATAAGGCTAATGTCGTCTGCTTCGATTTTGAATGAATGACGCTTTAATGGTCGCTTGGGACAGTCTTTACGCGCGTGGAGCTTCTTCGACTTTATGACGTCAACGTAAACAAGCTGAGACTCGCAGCTGATCAGTCTGTAAGAAACTTAACTGTTTAACAGCGGTGTCATTGATATGTGAATAATAATATGTGTAACTATGAATTTGAATAGAACAGTTTTATCCTTAGTATTCGGACAGACAGACCTTTGTGAATAGTGTATACCCAGATTTTTTGCCAAGTGAAATATGCTACCTCAACTCTTAGGGCAGGTCTTTTTCTAATAGAAAGGGTATCTGGTTGGGTTTTATTATTACTATGGCTTATAGAAATTCCTGTATTAAATGCAAAGAGTGTAGACCCTGATCAGACGCCGCGTTCTGCGGCGTCTGATTTGGATCAACACCGTTTGCCTATGCCCCTTTTATTGGACACTAGGCGTAAATGGGTTAAGGCCTACACTGTTTGCCATTTATTCAAAGGTGTATAGACAAATAACCAAGTAGACCAATGCAGGGCCCAGTTGTTCAAAGCATCGGTAGCTTAACGAGCTCGTTAGTGGTCAAAATTTTAACTGTTCTTGTAAGTACAATATCTAATTCACAGGTAATTTTGCTGAAAAATATGTGCAAAAGCTTCTCACATTTCTTTTTTCAGCAAAAATATTAGCGTATATGCCAATCTTAATGAACAAAGTTTTAATGATACGTTAACTAACGAAATCGTTAGTTTTGAACAACTGGGCCCAGATGTTTAAATTTCAGGATAAGTATTGTAAAGAGTTAAAGTGAACCAATATCTGGGGTAAATATAGTATTAAAAGGCAATGAGAGAAATGATGTTTTCATGCACCCCCCTAGTAAACACACAGCGTCACAACAACGTCGTTACAACGTCGCTGCAACGTCGTGGCGTTGCAGCGACGTTGTAACGACGTTGCGGCGACGTTGTGTGTATGCTGGGCCTTGACGAAAAAAAAAAAAAAAAAAAAAAAAAAGATTTTAACCTGTGGTTCGAGTAACTGACGTCAAAATATTATTGATTCCAGCCCTAGATACCTGAGAGATAAAACGTGTTGAGTTCATTACTACTTCAAACAATATTGAGAAAATCAGTTTGTAACCATGTAAATGATCAGTACTTGAGAACATTATGTTTAAATGTGCAGTGTATTATCACAGAATCAATTACTAATTAAGAGAAAAAGCACGGCTTTAAAGTATTACAGTTACCACATCAAAGAAAACAGAATCAATTTGTCACAGTTGTTAGATTTAGTACCTGTCGGGAAAGTTATTGAGCCGAATATTACGTAATAATGGATCCTATTCATTTGCCGGAAATTATTTCCGTAAAATATACTAAACCAATTTTTGGTTATATCGTGCCACCACTCGCATTTATTGTACTGATAATGAATGTGCTTATGGTGCTTACATTGTGCAGGCGACACATGAGGTCACCTATCAACTCACTTCTGGTTGGAATTGCTACAATGGACACCCTCGCCATTATGCTGCCTGTGCCGGTGTTCATAAATTTGATCTCCACGAGGAATGTTTATACTGTTTTTCCGTACAGTTGGTGTAAGTCATACTTCTTGTTGATGTATGTACTGCCAATGATGTGTAACATGGCATCTATTTGGATAACTGTGGCTTTAGCCTGTGTGCGTTTCTACTCTGTGTGGCGACCTCTGTTGGCGAGAAGACGCCTTACACAATACAGGATAAACATTGGATTAACTATTATTGTTCTACTGTCAGTTGCTATATATTTTCCATCAGTTTTTGAATACAACTTTAGCCCGATCGACACAGACAGCATGTTAGAAAACGTCACTTATGTAGCCTGTAAAGTGGAGAAAACTTATGCTCACCTGAATGGAAGATTTTGCGAAGTCCATTATTGGATCCAGGTTATTCTGACAACATTGGTCCCGTGGTTCTGCATGTTGTTTCCAGATGTTGGCATGCTTTGGCTGCTAAAAAGGGCGACGACGAAACGCAACATCTTACTAAATGAGATCCATACGGAATCAGTCAATTATAGTAGAATTGAAAATGATGGAAATATGACATGTTTTAACAGCCACATGAAACTTGAGAACAAAAATCGTTTGGTTACATGGATGATTTTTATAAATGTCACCTTGATATGGCTGGTAGAGATTCCATTCGCCGTAGCGTTTACGCAGTTACTGTTGCACAGTAAGTATGACTTCATGAGGCACAATATGGGGACAATTACCGTATTTGCAATGTTGCTCAAGTATGTCACATACCCAGTCATATTTCTGACGTACTGTTTCATGAGCCGACGATTTCGACAAGCATTTAAAGACATGATATTCTGTGCCTCTATTAAACCAAGTAAATTTAAAGCTATGAACAATGTGGACAAAACCAAGAACACTTCAAGAAACAGTAGTTTTTCAACGAGCTTCGGAAGAAGGACTTCTTCACAAACATCATACAAAGAAAGAAGAAAGTCGTTGTAAAAAGGCACGTTTTGTGATTCTGAAAAATATCAATTTTTGACATATTGTAGATGACATCACGAAAACATGCCTATATAATTTTGATCCCCTTAAACCCACTTTTATATAGTAAAACGGGGGTTTACATTATTTTTCTTATTTTTGCTAAAAAATATAGATTGTGGGTACTCATTAGAACCGCCTCGGCGAGGCGATTATAACGAGTACCCACAGTCTATGTTTTGAGCAGAAATATGAAAAAGTATCAGAGTTTGTTGTGTTTTTTTTATCTGAAAAACTTCAGTTTTTGGATATGAAATTTTCTATATGTTTGAATAGGCGCGTGTTCGTAATGTAAGATACTTTTTTTTTTAGAGATTGAGACAACTAACAGGGCAGAGTCGACAACAGAAAGATATCTTGTTATAATGCCTACTATAAGAAATGGTAAGTATAAAATAAATGGTTCAAGACTTCATGTAACCACATAAGCCTTACATAAGGGAATGCTCCTTCTCCCCAGTAAGAATTCTTTATATATATAACAGGCCGTTATCGGCCCGTCAGGGTAGCTGACGGGCCGATAACGGCCCGCTGTAGATTTATAAAGAATGCTAGCTGGGTCGATTACTTATCGTGTAAGCGGACAAAGAAGGCCTTCACTTCCAGTTACAAAATCACTGGGTATTGTAAATTATAACGATAAACAGAAAGGGTCCTGATCAGACTTGTGAATATACAGGATAATCTCACATTCAGTGTTCACGTATGACATAAGGGCTATTTCTTCACGCTGTGTTATAAATCATTGTCGTTGTTTAGTATAATGTATGTACAGGAGACAGCCATTGTAACCAATATATGTTTTGTTGTGATTTTATCCACAGTAGAAAATGATATATAGCTTTAACGTCTCCCTTTTGTTGCCTTATTCGTTCATAGATCACTAGTTACCATTACCTTCACAATCCATTGCATTATGTTCGTGGAATATATACATTTTTATGGGGAGTTGACGTACTCTGTCAAAACTGTTTTGTCTCCTTTTCGAAAAAGGAATCTACTCTAAAAGATCTACTCTTTTTAGAGCAGGCACTTTCTTTGGATAGGGCTTACTGTCCATGAAGTCGCAATTTAGTTGTTTCCTTTGTAAAAATGGCCGAAAAAACTAGCACGTGTATCAGGTCCCCCTGACAGGGAGATTTTCAAGCAAAACCAATATGTATCTAGAGAACAAACTTAGCGTGCAATAAAGAGGTAAAATATTGTTAAAAATATTTTTTTATTCAGGTTTTGCATATCTAAATAAGGCTTTGTGATGTCATAAAACAATATTAAATATTCAAAATGGCGGCGCCTATAAAGTAATTTTGAAATCTTCAAACATTAGTAACTTCGTATTTTTTTGTCCGATTTTGATCAAATTTGCAGCAAAATGCACTGTTTGTCAAGTTCTTTCATTAAGAAAACACGCCTATCCAAATATACTGAAAATTTTACCACCAAAAAATGAAAATTTTCAGATAAAAATTCTGATCTTTTTCAAATTTCTGCTCAAAACATAGATTGTGGGTACTTGTTAGAACCGCCTGGACGAGGTGGTTCTAACGTACCAACAATCTATATTTTGAGCAGAAATAAGAAAAAATAATATATGTCCCTGTAAACCCAAGTTTTACTATATAAAAATGGGGTTTAAGGGGGTCAAAATTATATAGGCATGTTTTCGTACTATATATCCGATACATTTTTTTTTTACCAAACTTGCTTTTCCCTTTCACAATGATATGTTCGTCGATGACTAATAACCTGAAAGCATCCATGTATAAATAAATATGTATAATTAATTGTATACACGAAAGGGTCTATAATTGGATAATACAACATTATATTCTATTCTGTTCTATAATCACATTTTGCGGTCATGTGCGATTATTGGTATTATCGCATCGATTTTTTTTTATGACAAACAAGATGATTTTAATTGACATTGTAAAGTTCTTTTTCTCAGACACGCGCCGGTTAGCGCAATACAACGAACGCGACTGGGTACAACGAACGCAGTTGAAATTTTGTTGACGGGAAAACAGTGTAAGTTCAATGTTTCGTTTATTTTGAAGGAATTATGATGTGTTTCGATTTCTGGTGGTTATGGGGTTACAAGAAGATAAGATGTGTTTTTGTTGTTTTGTCAATATTTTAAATTATGACACGGTCAGAGAAGGAAAAGCAAAGCTAAAAATTAGGCCACAATAGGCAAAAGAACAAAACTTCTCTTTTTAAGGGTCTATCAATTAAGGATAAATGGCATGTACACGGCCATTCTAGGGTTTTTTTTATCTAAGTAAATATACTATTTCTGATAATTCCTAAAAACGTTTAGAATAAGAATTGCATCGATTTTACTAGCTCACTATCTTGAAACATGGGTACAACTTACCACGGATCATGTGTTGTGTCTGGGTACACTAAATACGGAAAAGATGGTACAACAAACACGTATATGGAAACCCCAAACTGACGCGTTTTTGTTTTTTGTTTTTTCCCAGTACAAGCCAGTTTTCAAGAATTAGCCGAGAAGACCGGCACATATCTGCCCCTTAAGTTGTAAAATTGCAACCTTAACTGATGCGCTTGCAATTCCAAAAATAGAAGCGTTTTGGGTTGTAAGATGTCTTCGCTGATATTTTGTGTAGCTGAGTGCCAGAGCATTTAGTTTATGACATGTAGACAACTTCTTTTACATCAGACGCACAATAAACAGTCGCATTGACCCATGAAATTTGCATAAGGCATATGAAATAACCTGCGCATGCACATGTACATGTAAACTATAGAAATGTACATTTGGTTTAATATCCCCTTTTAACAAACAGTTTATTATTTCAAATGTCACGAGCAAAGGTCAGGGCGTCATTTCAAAAGCACATGTTGTTACTCCAGAGCTCTACTTACTGTGCAAAAAGAACTTCACTGAGACACTGTTTGGTCTCATAGTGCAATCACAAGAATCTGCAAATAATTTGTCAGTACAGTAATGACTGAAGATACTTTGTCTGTTTACATTCAGCGAGCAACCAATCAATATGGGAACCAATGACCTTGACCTAAGTGTACGGATTCGAGTCTTTCCTGGACATGCATATTTTATTGGAGGGATTTTTCTTTCACCCCTCTTACTAGTTCTTGCACGCCAGATGAAGAAATCCTAGTTTTAACCCTGGGATAGAAACTTTTATCCTATCCAGGTTGTTCTGCAAAAGGATTGTATAAAAGTAAAAAATTCTTACGTGTTTGACTCTGAGCCGTTTGATGTACACTTTTTGTATAGGGCGTTATGTACGCTGTCGTTAAGCTATTGCATGTAACAGAATGTGACTAAACGCCACAATAATTTCATCAGTTGTCAGTTTCTGGCGTAAGAATGTGCACTGTACTGGTTAACCACTTATATGTAAGCCTACCAAGGAAGTGTTGTAAGGACAACTGGTCAGCTCGATAAGATCAAAATAGTGTTGACTGGGCCGTCAAACTCCAAAACAAACAAACAAACTGAGGGTGGTTGGGTGTGGTGAAGATGTCGTGTATCTTAGGTCAGCTGGGGTGTCCAACTGGCTTACAATTGGTCAAGACCTGTTATAACCTTGTAGCAGGTAAGGGTAGAGGGGAATGTTTTTATTTCTTCCGTATCATCACTTTAATTCCTTTCCCTCTTTCTTCCCTTTTCCTTTCTTTCGTCTCCTCTACTCTCTTTTCTACCTTTCTCTGAGAGAAGACACCACAAAATGACCCACAAGGGTTGACACGGCGTTAAACCCTAACACAATTAATCAGTCGAACAAACATACAAAAGTAATGGGTATGAGGGGTAGATAGGAAAATCCGTCCCTCATCCTTTTACGACCCACGACCCCTAACCTCAACTAACTACCGTGGAAGCTTATACATAGCTTAATGTTTTTTAATTATAGGTTTATAACCAATCTTTGATAACTGAATAAGAGGTACGACTCTTTGGCTCAGTGGTTATGGCACTGGATTTTCACCCTTGTGGCCTAGTGTCTAATCCTTTCATAGCCCTATTTTTGGTCGATTGTTTTCCTCTGAAAGCTAGGCACTTACTTCCCACATCACAGGCCCTTGTAAATGAATGTCATTTGACATGTCACCAGTAACACTTCTGATTCTGGGTACAAGTGAGCACTTCTTAATCAAACAGTCAAATATAGATCGTTTGGAATTTAAAAACAACACCATTTATCGGTACTTCACAGGCGGATTAAAGAGTTTTTTGTCTCAGTGCATAAAGATTATAATCCGTGTTTGTTGTTCCCAAACTGTGCTGATTAACTGCGTTATGGTTTATCGTAACCCATGGTAAGTTGTACCCAAACAAAAAATCAAGCTTTGAACCATTCCCGTTTTCAGTGGACAGTGACACTACCTGGGGCTCAAATAAATGCATCAATGGAAGCTCTAGAGTCACAACAATATATAAATTACAAAAGCATTTACACAAAAGAAGTGTAACGGTTAGAAAATATTGACCGAAGTATGCTGGGGTTGGTGAAAACACACATGACAAAAGAAAAAAAATGTTTTTATTTTCGTTTGTCATGAACAGATTTCTCTGCAACTGTACCTGTAAAAGGCAATACCGCTTTCCTACAGCTATGCAAAGTAACCGTCAAAGAAGATTAGGAATATGGCTAAAATAAATCATTTTCTTACCGAAAATATTTTTGTGACGTCATCATTTTCAGCTGCGTTCGTTGTACCCAGTCGCGTTCGTTGTATCGCGGTAACCGATGCGAGACAGCGATGTCCCACGTGCCCTATTGTATGGGGTAAACGCCAGCTTATTCGCTATGTCAGAACATCTAGAACATATAGTTATGCTCACAACTCGTGTTCATGTTTAACAGTTGTAAATAATTTTGCAACTGCAAAATCCATTTTAGTTGAGAAACCCCCAAAACGGCCAACGGTTACTGGCAAACAGTACAGACCCAGACGATGCGGCTGCGTATGGCTAGGGTCTTTACTGTTTGCAGTAAATACATGCTGATGTGGGCCTCCACTGTCCGCATATGCCCAAAGACATATTTTCGCATGACGCGTTCCATATTTTCTGTTCATGTAGGAGCAGCTAACTTTTGTAGCTTTATGCAAAAGGGAGTTCTGCTTAGCTCGAAGGCTAGAGGGTATGTGTAGCGTCGTATAACCATTACTACACAAGAACAGACTAAATAAAGTCTTATATTAGTGTATCCTGTATTCATTCCTGCGATGAGTTCTTTGTTTCCAAATGGGACTCTTTTTTTCTAAAGAACATCTCATAACATTTGGTCATTTAAAAAAAAAAACACCACAGGAAAAGACAAATACAAAGAAAATTCCGCAGAAGTCGATGTCGCACCTGCAATGGGCAAAGTCACGGGAGCGCAAAATCTAGGTCAACGGCACTGAGTCGGCACTGCGTGTTGAAGTGTATGTCTCGGACAATTACTATGCAACGTTTGACACTCGCAGCTATCACCGCTACTGAGAAAGGCACTTTAATGCTAGACTTGATGTGAAATCATGACAAAGTCACTGGAGCGCAAAATCTAGGACAAAAACACAGGGTTATAGTGCGTGCTTGAAGATTATAACGAGGACAATTACTATGAAGAGAATGTCGAGGACTATCGCAGCTATCGTTCATCTGTCATTACTAACAATGACCAATCCTAATCAACTGTGTGATGTGTTATTATTTGTGTGTTCTAAGATGGCTGATGAGACCAAACTGAGCTCTAAACTGCCTGTTGCAGATAGAACAAGAGAGGTCTGAGGAAGAACGCTCTGTTGGTGATGCCTTAGCTCTGACTTTCCGCTGTGCACGTTTCTGCTCGGCTTCGCTGATTCTTTTTGCTTCGTATTCACCAGCTCCCCTTCTTATGAGGCCTCGCCTCTTTGTTCGATCCTGTGCAATCTGTTCCCACGACTCTGTTGGTATGATGAAGTCTTTAAGGGAGGCTTTGAGGGTGTCCTTCTTCTGACCACCATGGGAGCGTTTTCCAACTTGTAGTTCTCCATAGAGGATTTTCTTTGGCAAACGTTCATCAGGCATTCTGGTTACATGGCATGGCCTGTCCATCTTAACTGTGATTATTTCAGAAGAGTATGTACACTCTGCATCCCTGCCCTTTTCAGGACTTCTGTGTCTGGAATCCTGTCTTGCCACTGGATCTTTAGACGTTTTTTAAGACAGCTTGTACGGAAGTGGTTCAGTCTTTTGGCATGCCGTTGGTAAACTGTCCAAGTTTCGGATGCGTATAGTAGTGTTGGCAGCATACTTTCAGCTTTGTGTCAAGTCTGATTCCACTTCGGTCCCAAATACTTCCACGTAGCCGGCCAGAATGCTGCACTTGCTTTGGCAATCCTAGCATTGACTTCATCATCAATGTGCACATCTCTAGACAATGTGCTTCCAAGGTAGGTGAACTTGTCTACCACTTGCAGTCGTTGACCTTTCACTGTGATGGTAGGCTCCTTGTAAGGCTTTCAAGGTGCTGGCTGATATACTACCTCAGTCTTTTTGATGCTGATTGTGAGATCATAGCTGTCACATGAATCAGATACTTGATCGACACACTTTTGCATTTTTTCTTCTGTTGGAGCACCCTTTGCCATGTCACCAGCAAAGAGGAACTCATCTAGCACCTCTGTCTGCACCTTGGATTTAGCTCGCAACCTTCTTAGGTTGAAAAGTTTCCCTTCAAAGCGATACCTAATAGGTATACCAATGTCACCATCCTGGAAAGCAGCTGTAAGCAGGGCAGAAAACATCACGCTGAACAGTGTTGAAGCTAGTACAGCCTTGTTAAACTCCATTTGTCACAGGGAATGGATCCGAAAACTAGCCATCATTTTGGACCCAAGCAAGCATGCCATCATGGAACTGCCGCACCATTGCTATGAATTTGGCAGGACAGCCAAACTTTGCCATAATCTTCAAAAGTCCCTCACGACTGACTGTGTCAAATGCTTTGGTAAGGTCGACAATGGTCATGTAGAGGTCCACATTCTGTTCCTGGCATTTTTCTTGAAGCTGTCGTGCTGTAAAAGATCAAGTCTATTGTTCCTCTGTCTTTCCTGAATCCATACTGGCTTTCTGGTAGAAGCCCTGACTGTTCAAGGTGTTCATTCAGTCGATTAAGAAGGACCCTAGCAAGGATCTTCCCAGCAATTGACAATAAAGAGATACCTCGATGATTGTCACAGACTTGAGGATTCCCTTTCCTTTTGAATAGGTGGATAATTGTTGCATCCTTGAATTCTTGAGTGCTGGCTTCTTTTCTCCACATAATGTGAAATAACTCAGTTTCTCGGCAACTGGAGGACCTCCTGCTTTGTAGATCTCTGCAGGTATTGCATCTGATCCTGGAGCCTTGCCAGATGACAGGAGTTTTATTGCCTTCACTGTTTCAGAGATAGTTGGGAGCTCATCAAGCAGCGGATTACATTCCACCTGTGGTAGTCTGTTGATAGTTTCATCATTGATAGATGATGGCCGATTAAGGACACCATCAAAGTGTTCAGCCCATCTTTTCAAGATAGCTTCTTTGTCAGTCAGAAGACTAGGTGTGGTTCCTGAGCTCTGGGGACCATATATTGTCTTGAGTGCATCAAAGAACTTCTTCGTATCCTTTCTGTCTGCAAAGGACTGGATTTCATCAGCCGTTTTGTTCAGCCAGGAGTCTTGCATGTCTGAACCTAGTCTGTACTGTCTTGCATATGTTTGAATAGGCAGTCTTACTAGATACTGAGCTGGTATTTCTGAGGTAAGCCTATCACCAGTTCAGAGAAACGCACTTTATAGCTAGATTCGACGTAAAATCATGACAAAGTCAAGTGCGAAATCTAAGTCAAGGACACTGGGTCATAATGCATGCTTGAAGATTATAACGAGGACAATTACTATGAAAGTTTTGACACGCACAGCTATCATCGCTTTAGAGAAACACACTTTAATGCTAGACTCGACGTAAAATCATGACAAAATCACTCAAGTGCGAAATCTAGGTCAAGGTTACAGGAGCATAGTGCATGCTTGAAGAGTATATTGAAACCATCACCGCCTCAGAGAAACGCGCTTTCCTGCTAGATTCGACGTAAAACCATGACACAGACACTGGAGCACGAAATATTGGTCAAGGGCACTGAGTCATAGTGCATGCTTGAAGAATATGTCAAGAACAATTACTATGCGAGTTTTAACACTGGCAGCTATCACAGCTTCAGAGAAAGACATTTTAATGCTAGACTCCACGTGACTAATGCTAGACTCGACGTAAAATCATGACAAAGTCACTCGAGCACGAAATAGAGGTCATATTGTGTGTTTGAAGAGCATGTCGAGGACAATTACTATGCAAGGTTTGACACTCGCAGCTATCACCGCTTCAGAGAAAGATACTTTAATACTAGACTCGACGTGAATAATGCTGGACGACGTAAAATCCTGACGAAGTCAGTCGTGCACGAAATCTAGGTCAAGGGCACCGAGTAACAGCGCGTTCTTGAAGAGTATGCTGAGGACAATCACTATGAAAGGTTTGATATTCTCAGCTATCACTGCTACAGAGAAATGCACTTTAATACTAGACTCGACGTAAATTGTTGACAGACGGACGGGCGGACGGACTAACGAACGAACGGACGGAAATTCTAACTCCCATGTCGCACACTGCTACAAGTAGGTGCGATAATACAGCAGTTACAAAATGTACAGACGGCAAGCAGATTGTGGTAACTCTATCCCAAAAAGGTGAGAACTTTCTTACTCAAACTTAACTGAATATATATCCAACTTACATAATTAATATGCATTTAATAGGTGCTACCTATATCCATGCGTCCAAATTATCATCACATGCTTCACAGGTGGGTTGGTCAGACCACGCTTGACTTCTAATCCACTGCATGAATTGCGATATAACGTCCAAGTCAACACTATTTCAGTAGTTCAGAGACATTGCCTCTAAATTTGTGGGACATTTATCCGACCCGGTCACATGAATTCGGGTCCTGCCTAGTTACTAGCAGATCTGCCATGGAGGCTTTAGGCAGCCCATCTATTTCGCGGGCCCCGATGGGCGGGGCCATGCTTTACGAATACCGAAAACTAGTGTATGCCGATGACAGGTACAACGACAATATACTACCGTTCGCTTACCTGTGTCGAAGTTTTGTAAGATTATCACTTGAAAAGAGCGTAAAGTCTGTGTGTTATCTAAACATCTACATCAAAGTGCACCTTACGCACTAAACGAATCATGCTTAGCTTGTAAATAGACGGAGAATGGATAGAAATAAAATTCGAAGTGGAGAAAAAATTCAAAATGGCCGCAAACGCAAATTTTGTAGGCTGACGTCATAAGGCTCGTGATTCAACCCCTTGCAATTGGAATACTTGGCGTTATTGGCCTTTTTGTTGCTATTATCGGCACGGCCGCCATGTCAATAGTACCCAGCTAGCATTCTACATAAATCTACATCGGGCCGTCATCGGCCCGTCAGCTACCCTGACGGGCCGATGACGGCCCGATATAGATTTACGTAGAATGCTGACTGGGTATCTGCCAAATCACGAAACGCTTATTATTTTTCAGGATAAGCACCGAACCACCCAAGCGTTTGTTGGACCATCACATTTTTGGTCACACACATCATTGGTCACATATGCAGTCTGTAGTAGTGCGTCTGCATGCCGAACGGCTCCGCGGTTCGGGGAACTGCTCCTCGCGTTGGACGTACCTATTATAAAGTAAATAAGGTGTTCCACTTTGTATGGAAAATTCGGTAAGTTGTTTTCTATCACTCATTTTCGAGTTCTCATTTCTATTTCCGTTCCTCCCTAGTTTCATTATGTTTCTCTTGACAAACAAATAGATGTTGCTTCTGCCAAACAACAACTGAAATGATCAATTTATAGTTTCGACCAATCTAAACAAACACATTTCCTGTGTTTGTTTTTATTCAATTTTTAGCAAAAAATAAAAACACCTATCAGATGACTGCAGTAATTGGATTTACCCATACCTAAGTTAAAAGGTAAGAAAATACATCAATTAAACCAAGGCAAACAGCATTTTCTTTTTTGGATATAGTTACTGGTGCACTAAGTCCCTTCCAGAGCTTCCGTAGAAAAGAGATTTCTTTTAACCCGAAGCTGCTACAAATATTCAAGACAAGCTGAGACATAATGAAAACAGTGCTATACATGTATACCAAAACTAGCTTTTAATCGGGTGAAGCTAATTTGAATGATGTTTCCCGACCTTTGATATATAAGACTTATATGAAGTAGGAATCAAGAAATCTGTGTTTCTTACTTCCAATTTTTGTGTGATAAACTGTGCCACCTAATGTCAAAACCAACAAAATGACACGTGCTACCTGCGAAGACAGATCAGCCCCGGCACCCACCCAGTCAGTCAACGCTGTAAACTCAATGGGTAGCTAAGGACCCAAGCTTTCTTCATGCGGACAGCGAAGACTCTGGTCAGACTGTGCGGATATCCAGGCTGATCTGAGTATTTGCTGGGCGCACATGCCATTTTGTTGGCTTTGCCATGAGGCGGCTGAAATATTTGTGAGTCGTGTGAAGTAAGAAAAATGACTATAATAACCGTGTGTTCTTATAACGCCTTCAAGGTACATGAACTGTGCTTATTTTTCAATATTCCAGATTCTGTAGTAGTTTTTTTGATGACTTTTCCCAGACGCTTTCTTTGTTGCAGTTCTTCTTTGTCTGTATGTGAGTTATTGCAACTGTGACAAGAAAAACCTAATGAAACTGGGGAAGAACGGAACTAAACAAGGAGATCTCAAACAAGAATAAAAGGAAACAACTGAGAGGAAGAGATCCACTTTTAACCCTTCTCTTGCTACACACGACATGCCCTGTCTTAGCAAACAGTGTAGATCCAGATCAGTTGGCTTCTGAATAAATTAAGATGCCAGCCCACTTCTAATTTCCAGCGAATCAGATTACTTGATCCGGGTTTTTGATAGAAATTCACATATTTAATGACAAACAGTGCAGATCCAGATCAGTTGGCTTCTTCAGAAGCCAACTGATCTGGATCTACACTGTTTGCTAAGACAGGGCATGTGTCGGTTCAGCAAGAGAAGGGTTAAATGCGCATGGGCGGTTTTTAGTTTTCTTAAATAGCCCGGCGTGCATACGACGTTTATACGACGTCTCAACGTTGCGTGTCTGCTTATAGAGGTATACTTGAGATACAAAGAATAAAGCGTGAACAGAAAATAACAGATTCGGTTTGACTGAGTCCGTGGAGGAGGAATAATGAAAAATGGAACGCGTTTTACACCCCTACCGGATTTGAAAGTAACTTTTTTCACAGATAATGTTTGAGCTAAATAGTTCCATAGGATCAGAAAACTATATGAGCCATGCCAAGCGAAAATGTGCCTTCGGGGCATGAGCGGATGTTAAGTGTGGTGGGGGTCTTCGCTGTCCGCTTCCAGAATCATTGGATACTATAGAATGTATCAATGAAGAGCAAAGGCCCGGACAATGCGCATGCGCAAGATGATGTGAATCCGCACATTTTGCGCATGCTCGAATGTACTTTTTCGCTCGGCGCGGCCCATATAATATCAGCACTTTATCCGAAATACGGACTCTCTCCACATAAACACTCAACGACAACTGGTGAGATCCCGAAACATTCTGAAATATAAATGAGGTTACCCAGCCTGTCCGAAGCACCAAAAGTGGAAATAAAAGCACTGCCAGCACTGGTCGCCGTGACTGGTGGGTCAAATGTTCCAAGTGTCGCTTGAACGGGGACTTAAGACTATTTAACCATTAACTATGAGTATGCTGACCAAAAACACGTGCTTATCAACGCACTGATAGCAATGGTGGGTCGATTGTCTCTGAGTATAGGCTGGCGTTAAGAAAACAAGCCTATTCAAATATACAGAAAATTTTGCTACCAAAAACGAAAATTTTCACATAAAAATTCTGATATTTTTCATATTACCGCTCAAAACATAGATTGTGGGTACTCGTTAGAACCGCTTCGGTGAGGCGGTTCTAACGAGTACCCACTATCTATGTTTATGAGCAGAAATAAGAAAAGTAATGTATACCCCTGTAAACCCCAGTTTTACTGTATAAAAAATGGGTTTCAGGGGGTCAACATTATATAGGCATGTTTTCGTGATGGGAAAATGGTCCTGAAGGTGGACCTGAGACAGTGTCATTTAACCCTTAACTTCCTGTAATTTAAACGAACAGTGCAGACCCTGATACTTCTTGCTATACTTCTAAATTTTGAACGTCATTTTGACTACCTGTTGATGTGTATGAAACAACTAGATAAATAGCAAACTGTGTAGAGCCTGATCAGACACCACGTTCTGCGGCGTCTGATCTGGGTCTGCACTGCTGTTTATCAATGTCCAAGTCCAGGTTTTACAGATACCCTTTTTACACTGCACTATGACGTCACTGCGACAAGAATAGCAATAAATAAACGTTACCTAGATTTCGTTCAAATGCGTGGTTTGATTTCATTAGTCACTGATAACCATGTAGGCTACAGCTTTCAGGAAATTTTGGTTTATGTGTAGTTTGGCTCGATTGTAAACAATCGACACAAAAAAATGAGGTAGACACTACGCCACAATTGCAATAACCAACATACAACGTACAAAGGTGAACTGCAACAGAGGCCAAATCAATTTATGCGGGTTTCAAAACATTGTTCGGACATTGCAGGCTAAAGGAAAGACACACTTGCGTGCAAAAAGGTTCTGTCAGCAAAGTTTCCTCACAAATGTCACGCAGAAAAAAAACAGAATAGAAGATGTCCAGGAATACCCTGTACGGCTTCTAATGTATAGCCTGGAGTAATAAAAAGATGTCTGGGAATAGAACCGGTTTTACTAAATTGTTTCAACACGAAAACATACCTATATAATTTCGACCCCCATAAACCCCACTTTCATATAGTAAAACTGGAGTTTACAGTGGTATATTATTTCTTTTATTTCTGCTAAAAAATATAACGAGTACCCACAATCTAAGTTTTGAGCAGATATATGAAAATATCAGAATTTTTATCTGAAAACTTTCAGTTTTTGATGGTGAAATTTTCCCTATATTTGAATAGGCGTGTTTTCGTAATATCAAAAGCAGAAAATTATACAGATAGAAGCTTTTTTGCAATAAGGGGTCTATTGTTACGTGCAAACAAGCCAAGTATATATGACTTTTATGCACAAGCTTTAAGATAAGTTGATTCGCGCGAGTACTGGTTTAAGCCCCCACCCCCTCTCCCCAAGTAGTTCTAAGGTTGTTCCTCTGTTGCAGTTCTTCTTTATTTGTGTGTCTGAGGTTTATATCTGGAGTTTATGTCCTTATTAGTTCCTCATCTCTTCTTTTGGTGTCTCTGGAGGGTTGTGCTTCATGAGTGTAGCATTTCCTGGGTATCTTTAATACTATATTTTTATTGACTGTCACAGGATTTTCACATAATAATGCAAATAGCCCATTTTATTAAACATAGTCACAATTATGAAATGTAATCAATGTTACGAAGCATATTGGCGGGATAGACTATGGAAGAATGAACTACAGGAGTTAAATATGGAACTACTCATTCGTGTGTGCCTTTGCGCTGTATTTATGCGGCAGCATTCTATATGTTGTATATATGAATAATTATAAATAAGAGACTAACTAGAATACTCTACGGAGATCAACATCAACATGAACCGCGCCAAGCAAAAATTTGTCTTCCGGACATGCGCAAAATGCGAAGACTCAGGTCATCTTGCGCATGCGCAAATTATCATCTGGACCTTTGTTCTCCATTCATGCATTCTGCAGTATCCTATGATTCTGTCAGCGGACAATGAAGGCCCTGATTAGACTGCGCGGATACGCAGGCTGATCTGGGCTTTCGCTGTCCGTGGGATATATCCGAAGACACATTTTTGCATGGCGCGGCCCACATGCCACATGATAATACACTTGTTTATTTGCCATTAACAGAATTTAAGCCGGGGAGCAGCATTTCCTACAAGATTCCTTATGCGCCAAGCGAAGACTTGGGCCAACCTGCGCATCCACACATTCTAAACAGAATTCATTCGTACGTTTAAAGAAAACTTGAATGTTTGGCTACCCACATTCTGATGAGCCTGCGCATTTGCGCACGCTGATCTGAGTCATTGCTTAGAAAATGCTGTGCCCAAGCTAAATTGATATTGAACCGTGGTGACTGATAAACGTTTAACCCGTTGTAGTCTGGAGCCCCCTAAAAGCATAATTAGCAAACAGAACGCGGCGTCTGATCAGGGTCTCCACTGGTTGCAAATGGTTTGGCCCTTTTTTCTCTAGGAATATCTAAATCTCATAGCCGGACATACATAAAATTGAAATTGTACGCTTCCAATTTATAGTGTGAGGGAGTCTATTCTGTCTACAATGGGTCAAATAAATATATTTTTACATCTCCAATGTGAGGTTAGCTGTGGTCTTACATTTGGTAGATGTTCAGGCACTTTCAGTACATGGGAGACAAATTTTGTGACTTTTGAGCAACCGGTAGTTTTTTGTTTTGTTTTGTTTTTCCTACTGGTCATTCCAAGTCGGTTCCTCTGTTACAATTCTTCTTTTTGCATCGGTGGTTTCATATGCGTTTGTTTTGCCATTCTTTTTTTCTCATCTCTTCATCTCGAGACGGCTTTGCTTCGTGACTGAGGTTATCTTCACTTATATTTTTCTCTTTGCTTTCCTGTACATCAAGCCCTTTCTGAAAAGGGGGCTACTCTAAAACGAAAGAATGTGCTCCCAAATGGGACCACTTCATTCCTTTTAGAATAGACCCATTTTCAGAAGGGGGCAAATTTTTCAGAGGAGTTACTTCTCCTGTATCTATTCCTGTTCAGGCTTGGTATTACTGTAGGTGTTAGAGAGAAGAATATTAAAAAATATAAAATCTGTAGGATTATGGTAAGATACCATCACATATTTACCCTAAGTGTTCGGACCTCTTATCATACTTGCACGAAAAATTAAGAAAAAAAAAATAGATTCTAAACTGAATGACCCTTGAGAGCGATGAGCACACAAAAAAATGAAAGTAGCTGATGTGTTATTATCGATATTCTGCAGACTTACGATCATGACGTATGCATCAGGTATCTTGAAATATGCGCTAAATATTAATACAGATATGCAGGGTTGTGGAATCATCGAATTTTATTGAAGAAAATGGACAAAATTCACTTGTCCCAAGATTTGCTAGCCCGGAAATTGATTTTTTCTTACTTCTCAAAGGAAACTTACGCTATGGGTACACACACACACATTAAAAGCGCCTCGGTTAGGCACTTCTAATGATTACCCACAACATAGGTTTTCTTCGAGAAATAAGAAAAAATATGTATCTTATAAGTTGGATACTCTTTTTAGGAGAGCTATGAATTCCTTGTCCCAGGACAAGTAAATTGAAATTTCTTAAAAGACTTTCCATCAACACGAACAATATCAATGAAGACTAACATAACAGTAGAGAATATACCCTGCTTCACATTAAACTCACCCATACAAAGCCCACTGTAGCAATGAAACGTGGCAGAAAAAAAATCTATAAAGCCTGAATATTGCCTGCCGTATTAAGCCATTCAAGTATTCTCACAGATTGATCTTAGTAAACAATCTAGACCCATACTTTACATCGCAAAATGTGGCGCCTTTTTCCACGGTCTTCACTGCTTACTACTTATCAGTTCACAGACATGTCACCAAACTAGCCGCACCAAGCGAAAACATGTCTTCAGGCATATGCCAACAGCGAGGGCCATTCTAAGCCTGCGCATACATGCAGTGTAATCAGAGCCTTTGCTGCTTGCTAACAGACTTATTGGATACTATAGAATGTATCTATGGAAAGCACATGCCTGGATGTGACTTCACCCATATATGGGATAAATGAGCCAGTGCACGACAAAACCTACAAAATGGCATGTGCGCCCAGTGAAGACTCAGATCAGCCTGGGCATCCGCCCAGTCTGATCAGTCTTCGCTGTGCACTCAATGGGTAGCTAAGGACCCAAGCTTTCTTTATGCGGACAGCAAAGACTCTGATCAGACTGGGTGAATACCCAGGCTGATCTGAGTCTTCGCTAGGCGCATATGCCACTTTATAGTTTTGTCATGCACTGGCTCAAATATGAATCTGTTCATTTTGTGTATGCTTGACGCAGCTCATATATAAGTAATTATAGTTTTAGAACCTTTGGAAATGAAGAGAAAGGTCAAAGCAGTAGACATTAATACATATGATTTTATTGATTATTTTTAAAGACAATACAAAAATACTTTGATCACAGAGACTAGCTGTACGTTTGGATATTAGTGACAGGATGTATAAATACTTAGTTTAGTAGACAACATGTCAACTGAACACTGAGGGGCACAAAATGCCTTTTTGTCATATGCAAAGACTGATGACCTGGAAAAAACACATTTGTGCAATAAGGTAAAGGCTTTTACTGCTTACAAACACAGCAATTGGAGACTTCAAATAAAGTACACCATGACCATAACCAAGCTGTGTACAGAATAGGCTGACCAACCTTTTCTCTCTGCATATGGCACAAGACCGGATTTCTTGTAACAATCTTGCAACTAAGCGCATATGTTTGCATGTGTGTCTGTGTGTGTGCATGTGTGTGTGTGGGTGTGTGTGCATGTGTGTGTGTGTGCTGGGGGTGGGGTGGAAGTCAGGAGTCGGCAGGGATAGGAATGGGGATGGTCGTAGCATGAGATGGGGTTACTTACATATCACTAATATGCTTACAATAACCAACTGAACTTGTTTTTATCAACAATTACATATAATGCAATTGATACACATTTTATAAAATCACATTCTGGAGACAACGCAAAACAGAGAACAAAAATGAATGCATATAAAATGTACATAAAAGATAACTGTATAATATACATGTATACATAACTTTTATGAAACTCAACATGAAGATAATCGGAAAACCCTGTTCTTAATCAGAAATGCATCTAAATAACATGTACATGGATTTTTACAATTAAAGACAATATACTCCTAAATTTACCCTTAAAGCACTAATTATAACTACAGCAGACATTTTCTTTTAACTTTTCAGAGAAAATTAGACTTGACATTTTATGTGAGCAGATGATTCACATGAAATGCAAAGTGGCGGGCAGATAACTGCAGAAATTGACAAAATTTGCTCATTAGCAGTTCCTCTCTACAATATCAGTGCACATACAAAGTTTGATGAAAATCCATTGATATTTGCTCAATTTAGTCTAGAAATGAAAATATGGATGTGTGGCAGGCAGATAACTCTATCAAAAACTGACAAAATTAGCCCATTATCAATCCCAAACCAGATCCCCAAAACATCAATATGCACACAAAGTTTGGTTAAAATCCATTGACATTTACTCAAGTTATCGTCTGAAATAAAAATATGGATGGACACACTGATGTCCAATGTGCACCCATAATACCCAGCCATTATTGTATGGCAGAGTATAAAAAATTAAAAATGTCATCTGCTTTAATCTAGCATAGCGCTTTAAGGGTAACGTCTAATCAGTAACAGACATGCCATGTGAAAAGGTGTCTTCAGGACATATGCCCAGCTCAGCCAAGGCATCCATACAGTCCTATAAGGACACGGGTTGTCTGTTTCCTGAATCACAGAATAGTGTTGGATACATTGCTGTAGAGCAAGGGTTACATATCTGGGCCCAGTTGTTCAAAGCATGGTTAGCTTAACGAGCTCATTAATGGTCAAAACCTTAACTGTTCTAGTAAGTGCAATATCTAAATCACAGGTATTTTTGCTGAAAAAATGTGAGAAGCTTTTGCAAATGCAAAAGCTACTCACATTTTTTCAGCAAAAATATTAGCATATATGCCATATTTAATGATCAAAGTTTTAACAATACGTTAACTAACGACATCGTTAGTTTTGAACAACTGGCCCAGACTGTTAAGCTTCACTGTAGTAACTGTCACTGTAGTAACGATGTATTTATTACATACCATGACTGAAAAGCCCTGATATTTTTTTTTCTCCACAAAAACATATGTTGTGGATACTCATTATAGGCACCTCACTGAGGTACTTCTAATGAGTACCCAAAAGATATGTTTTTTTTGTGGAGAAATGAGAAAGTATTATGCAGATACCCCATCTTAAGTGGAGCTATGTCTTGAACATTAACCCTTAACACTTAGCAGCTATGCTGGGTAAAAATTTCAGCAGACGACATTTTGAAATATTTTTCTTATTTTTCCTAGAAAATAGGATCTGACACTTCATGCAAATTGTCTCCTTAGGAGACAATTTGCATGAAGTGTCAGATCCTATTTTCTAGAAAAAAAAAAAATAAGAAAAATATCACCAATATGTCGTCTGCTGAATCTGCCCCTAGCCTGGTAAGTGTTAAAGAGCAGCAGATGGCATTTATTTATTTTTTTTTTTTCTGAGATAATAAGGCATGACATTTCATGTGAATTATCTGCATAGTAAAAAAACAATGAAACAAAAAAGAATGTCATCTGCTACAATTTTCAATGGCATTTTAATGACTGCTTCTTGCTGCTGAAGTCATGTGTATGTTACATGCATGTTGCTTTCATGTCATGACGTCAATGTCTCACTCGAGTGCCTGTCATGAGGATCTAGAAATATCAGGACTCTCGAGTGATCTGGCTTTTTACGTCAGACTGTAAGAAACTTAACTTCTGAAAGTGATATCATTAAAGGCTCCATGTTCCCCAAAAATAGATATTTTATTGTCCAAGGAAGGTTTAATAAATTTATGTATAGTATTTATACAATCATAAAATGTGGCACCTGCCAGCCTGTAAAATTTCAGTTAGTCTCTCGTTCTTGAATTGGATCAAAAATGAAATGATTGTTATGGTATCTCTGAATTAATAATAACAACATTAATACAATGATAAGATCAAATATTTCATTTTTTTTTTTTATTAAAAATGAGAGACCAACTGAAATTTTACAGGCTGTCAGGTGCCACATTTTAAGATCATATTAATATCATATATCAATTTATTAAACCTTTCTAGGATAAAAAATGTCTAGTTTTGAGGAATGTGGAGCCTTTAATAGTTATATCATCAATTTCTTTTATGTCTGAGACAAATACTTTTTTCACAAATATTCAAGGATACACAGGCTGACCTGAGTCTTCCCTAAGCCATCGTATCATAAAGTATATTATCTGATGATATGGCTCACATATATCAACAAGCAAAATATGAGCCCGGAAAAGCAAAAAACAATAATGCTATATTCAGCAAAACAGGGCCCAGTTGTTCAAAATTAACGATGTTGTTAGTTAATGTATCGTTAAAACTTTGGTCATTAAATATGGCATATATATAAATATTTTTGCTGAAAACATGTGAGTAGCTTTTGCATAGGCATATTTTTGCTGAAAAAATGTGAGTAGCTTTTGAATAGGCAAAAGCTACTCACATTTTCTCAGCAAAAATACCTGTGAATCAGATATTAAACTTACTAGAAGAGTTAACATTTTGACCACTAACGAGTTTGTTAAGCTAACGATGCTTTGGACAACTGGGCCCAGAAATATTGTGCATTTGAATTATAAAGCCTTGGAGGAGAGACCACATCTCTACCCTAAGCTGGACTCCCAGTTCCTTATTTACATATAATATTATGCAGATTTAATTCTAGCCTCAGTCCAGTAAATCACAGTCTACAGCTTACAATTTAACACAAAGTCATTTTTCATCATATATTCCATTGAATACTTACAAAATGAAAGCTCTTATTGCCAATTAAAAAAGATAGATAGCTTTGCAGCCAGGATGATGATGATGGTTTGGTGTTTTACATCCCTTTCAACATTAAGTCCTATCAAGATAATGGAAGGTGATAATGAAAGACTGTCATAGGTCTAGATAAGAGTGGGTATGAGGTAAATAGTTTGCTTATTTCTTGATGAAAACATATGTTGTAGGTACTCATTAGAAGCGCCTCGCCGAGGCGCTTCTAATGAGTACCCACAACATATGTTTCTGTTGAGAAATAAGAAAAATATAGATAATTTTTGGTTGGAAAAAGCTCCTTATCAAGAGCTATGTAGACTGTGTAATGAAGTGCCAATCAGTCATGAGCTGAATTCTACCTCTAGCAGGATATGAACCTTAGACCCTGTCATCAAAAGTCGGGAGCCCTAACCACTCAGCCACCAAGATTCCCTGATATACAAATCTTTTAAAAAGAAATGGGGGGGGTGGGGGTAATTTCTTTCATTTTATGAAATCAAGGTAATTTTTTAAACATTCATTGAAGTATGAAGAACATCAGTCCATGGGCAAAGTAAGTAAAGCCCAAAGGGGTTCATGTAAAATTTACTAGTGACCCAATGTTGTTCATACTTCAATAAACATTAAACAAGTTACCTTTATTACTTATATTTATATTATATTCCATGCATCTTTTGAGGAAAAAATCTAAATCTAAATTCAGGGCTGATATTGAAACAAGAAGACAAATGCACACAGTTTTCCTATTAACAGAGGAACAGCGTCGTTGATGTCAAAATGTCGCAATCATCCAATCATACTGGAGAGAACCACATTTTATTTAGACATCACTTGCTGATCATGTGACATTGTGTCAGTCAATGTATTCATTGAAGTATGAACACATTATGTCCCAATAGTTAATGATAGTTTATTTTTCTGTAAATGCACTGCGAATGTAAATATTTAAAAGGGATGCAAAAACCACTTAACAGAGTTGCCTCCCCTCAAAGGGTATCTATTCCCATTTAAGTAGTCATCACAGACATTTACTACCATTAGGATGAGATGAAATAATTCAAGTCAAATACATTGTCAATGCTAAGAACTCAGGGTGAAATTTTCAGCTGACAACATTCTGAAATATTTTTCTAATTTTTCTAGAAAAACAGGATTAGACATTTCATGCAAATTGTCTCCAATGGAGACACTTTGCATAACATATCAAATCCTGCTTTCTGGAAAAAATGTGAATTGTCTCCAATGGAGACTACATGTATTTGCATGCAATATCAAATCCTGTTTTCTGGGAAAAATAAGAAAAATACCACTGATTTGTCATCTGCTGAATTAGCCCAGAGAGTGGTACAGGTTAATGCAGACTATCATAGAGCAAAGACACAAGATAGCATCTATATCATCTGCAGTGTGGTTTCTAAGATAGTCAGAGACTTGTTAACCTTTAAAGCACCATTCTAAAGAGTAGCAGATGACATTCTATTAACACCACCCGATTGGCAGATTCAGCAGACAACAAACTGGTGATATTTTTCTTATTTTTCCAAGAAAATAGGATCAGACACTTCATGCAAACTGTCTCCTAAGGAGACAATTTGCATGAAGTGTCCGCTCCTCTTGTCTAGAAAAAATAAGAAAAAATATTTCAAACTGTCGTCTGCTAAAACTTTTACCCAGCATGCAAAGTGTTAAGGCTTGATATTTCTTATGTGTTGTCTGCCTAGCATGAAATGTCATGCCTTATTTTCTCATAAAAAATTCAGAATTTCACCGGCTACAATTTTCAATGGTGCTTTACTGGGACTCTGTACAGATGATAGATTTTTCACTATTTCTATGAGAGAAACAACTTTTGTTACTTCCTGGTTGCTTTTCTGCTAACAAAGTCCCCTCTGAAAAGGGGAGCAAATTCTTTCCTTTTAGAGTATGTGCCTTTTTAGAAAACTGGGAAAAAAAACAAGTTTGATAAATGCATCCTTGAAAGTATATCTGTTCCCCATAAGTGTTAAAGCAAAACTGGAGGCTCAGGCTAGATATTTTATAAGCTACCGTATTTACCCTAAGTATTGGGACACTTTATCTACTTACCATACTTGTTCTAACATCTGATCTGGTTCTATACTGTTTGCAAAGGTCTTTCTGTCCCAATACTTAAATTATGGTAAGATAAGATACATGTATTTTTTTTCATTTATGCATCATTACACATGCTGCAGGTTCTTACAAGGCAATTCATAACATATATTTTGGTGCAAAAATAACAAAATACAATGTATATCCGAAAATATCATAAGAATTATCACCTTATATGGTGCTATGACAAACACTGACTTTAAAGACTGTGATTGCCAGCTACATAGACCTAACTGGTCTGTGCCGTGACCTAATTAGTCTGGGCCCAGTTGTTCAAAACTAACAATGTCGTTAGTTAACGTATCTTTAAAACTTTGATCATTAAATATGCCATATACGCTAATATTTTTGCTGAAAAAATGTGAGTAGCTTTTGCATTTGCAAAAGCTACTCACATTTTTTCAGCAAAAATACTTAAGAATTAGATACTGTACTTACTAGGAGGACAGTTAACATTTTGACCACTAACAAGCTCGTTAAGCTAATGCTTTGAACAACTGGGCCCTGTGCAGCCGTGCAGCCTGAGCTGTCTGTGCATTTCACATATGTCATAAGACACCACACAAGAATTTCATTATAATCATAGCTCCAGTTGGCCTTTACCACTCTCTTGGCTAATTCAGCAGACAATAGTTGGTAATAATTTTCTTACTTTTCCCAGAAAACAGGATTTAACATTTCATGCAAATTGTCTCCATTGGAGACAATTTGCATGAAATGTCAAAACCCTGTTTTCTAGGGGAAAAAAAGAAACATATCTCAACAGGTTGTCTGCTAAAACTTTTACCCAGACAGCTAAATATTAAAGAGCATTTTTCAACCAAAAGTATTGATATTTTTTTTTATTATTTCACCAAGAAAAGAAATTCTGTGGGTATTTTTTAGAAGTGCCTTGACAATATGCTTCTAATAAGTAGCAACAATATGTTTTTATTGAGAAATAATATAATATATGAATATTTTTTGGTACAAAAGTGCCTTTAATATCTGGAGCTATGAAGACTTGCATTTTGTAAATAATGACACAAATATACAAGTTTAACAAATATATCACACAATTTCATGAGCACATTTGATCCTGGACAAAGAATATGCCAAAAAGTTGTTGGCCAATGACAAAATATGATTCTTTATTGACCAACTCCAGCAAATAGCATCACAAAGCCTATGTTAACAATAATTGCCCAAGGCTACATTGCATAAAGCAAAGCATTTGAAGACATTTGCGAACTGCTCCAAACTTTATGTGCAGTTGTGACAGTTTCTTGCAGATGGTATCAGGAGTCCCCAAACTATATCATCAGCTATCTTTTTGGCATTAACTGTGGCCTTTATGTATGCAAAACAAATGGAAATATTTACTATACTGATCAGTCAACCCTCTTTACACCGACACACGATACAACAACAAAATTTGTGACTATGACAATCTGACTGTCACAAAACCTTCGCTCAAGAGTTGAGTTAATGAGAAATTATGCACAAATATTGCATTAAAACGTCTAGCAACATATGTTTTGGATATTTGTAGAATCGCCTCAATGTGGCAATTCTAACAAATATGTTCTATGAGGAAATAAGAATAAAACAAGATCTTTCTTATGTATCATTCTATCCGTTAAAGATTCTTTACAACAGCAAATTCATTTTAGTGGCAACATCTTTGAGAACAAATGCTGTAATGGCTACTCTGTAATTGGTCCTAATTGGAGGCAACATGAGATAGGTTTACAATTAACCATTCAAAAAATTAAAAATAGTTTTCCAAAACATTCCCAAGTGTTCTGCTTTACAAAACACTGCCTAGATTAGACTTTATGGATGTGCTAGAAGACTCCTGTCTGCTTGACAAAGCCCAAATTTTAACTGTTAACCATCTGAATTTAAGTATACATAGACGAGAATTTGAAATACAAAATACTACTTGGAGTGACATAACACTTCAACATACCCCATGATAAGGTGATTAAATAAGAAAATGATTTTCTGATTTTTTCCTGAAAATAGAACCTGGCATTTCATATGAACTGCCTCAAAAAGATATGCTTCACAAATAATCTCAAGCCCTATTTTATGAAGAAACTGTTAAGAAACTATCACTATTTCTTTTTTATTCTTGTCTGCTCAATTCTTCGCAGACAACAATTGAACTAGTTTCCTTATATTTCTTTAAAACTGAGACAAATATTTTATGTAAAGCTTGTAGGAAAAGAAAGCATCATTTGGGCCACACCATGTGAAAACAAGTCTTCGAGGAAATGCGGGCAGTGAAGGCCCAGATCAGACTGCACATCTGTACAGTCTGATAAGTGCCATCACTGTCTGCCAACTGATTTACAGGATACTACAGAATGTATGAATGGAGAGCAAAGGCCTGCATGATATTTTGCACATGTGCATTAGTGGTTGCACTAGCTGTCAAAATCCGTAAGTCCTGGGACTTCCTATCTTTTTTATCTGGAAGTCCAGCTAATCAATTTTAAAATTCAACCAAAATATTCTTAAACTCTCATCTATGGAATAAAACTGCCATTTTCAAGTTAAATATTAATACATAAATTCATTTTTAATCCTGTTTAAAGTGGTGGGATATGTTTAAAAGTTGGAGTCCCTGACTTCCTGGCATTGATTTTTGGAAGTACCTGGGTAATTTTTGGGTGTCTCTGACTCCCAGACTTCCCTTAATGCAAGCACTGGTGCATGATGGAGGAAATCCACACATATTGTGCATTCTGGAAGGCACTTTTTCACTTGATGTGGCCCACTGATCATCTGCTTATTTCAACCCATTGTAGACTGAATGATCTCCCCCACACTATATATTGGAAGATTCAAATTTCAAAATTGGAAGATTCAAATTTCGATTTTAGATATGCCAGACTATGTGATACAGATGTTCTGAGAGACAAATTGTTGAACTATTTGCAAACTGTGCAGACCCTGATCAGACGCCGCATTCTGCGGCGTCTGATTTGAGTCTGAACTGTTTGCCAATTACCCTTTTAGACTACAATGGGTTAATATTTGTTAAATCATTTGCTGGAGAGGCAAACAGTATAGATATTGCACAATATGCATAGAAAGTGTTTACTACAAGCAGCATGGAATGTTTTTCTCTTTTCCACAGCTGATCTCAACTAACTGGATGCATAGGCTGGTTCAAAAATACATTCTTGTCCGTATATCTTCCTGTACACAGTCTATACTAAATAACCTTGCCATGTACTATTTGAATGGCTCATCATAAATCACTGGCTTCATCCTCATCAAATGGAACATAATACCTCGGCCCATTCACCTGCAAGTGAAAGATAAGTGAGATACTGAACACGGATCAACAGATAGAATACAAACTGCCCTAATTATCAAAAGTAGCTGGTCAGAAAGGCCTGAGCAAATAAGTGGAACCCAAATCAGATGCCCCAGAATGTAACATTTGATTAGAGTCTAAACTATTTGGTACTCAGTTAGCAATGTTAACCCTAGTCCTGCTGAACTGGGGATATACCCTGCCTTTGCAAACAGTGTAGATCCAGATCAGTTGGCTTCTGAAGAAGCCAACTGATCTGGATCTGCACTGTTTGCCATTATGTATGTGAATTTATATCAACAATCTGGATCAAGTAATCTGATTGGCAGAAAAATAGAAGTGGGCGTGGCATCTTAATTTATTCAGCATGACAAGGGTTAAGAGATAAAATCTGAGGAGCATAGCTCTTGAGAAGATGATTTTTTTTCAGTCCAAAAGTATTGATACATGTATTTGTCTTATTTCTCCATGAAAACATATGTTGTGGGTACTCACTAGAAGCACTTCTAATGAGTACCCATAACATACATTTTTGTGGAGAAATAAGAAAAATATTTACCTGATACTCACTCTTATCTAGACCTATGCTGAGGAAGAAGTGTGCAGGTATCATTTAATATCACAAATTCATTATTGCATTGGTGTGACAGCTTACTTTTTGTCAATATGATAATATGTTCCCCATACCTAGGTGAAAATGTCAGTAGGTTAAGATAATCAGGCTAATAACTGGAAATGATGTAATTTGAATGGAAAGCGGTTATCTGACTGCCTGGTCTGATGACTGGAAACAATGTATTTTGTATGGACAGAGGTTATCAGCCCGCTCACGATTTTATGGTGACCTTGTCAATAACATGACATAACAGATGTGATGCTACGTGCATTTTCACCTTAAGCCCATCTGTTTTAACATATTTTTGTCAATTTTGGACTTTAAAAAACAATAAGAAGTGGATTTGAATATGTGTATTGGTTATTGCCTGATGTATCAACACTCACCCATTATATGCCCTCAGGCTAAGGCCTATGGGCAGATAATGGGGCCTCTGGTTGATTTTGTTTGTGTTGAAGTTTTACAGTCCAGTCAACCCATTAGAGTCATGTCAAGCACAGTCAGTTTACCTAACCACAATTTTTCCTAGGCAGGCTTGTGCACATTCTTTTGCCAGAAACTGACAACTGCCCTTGAACCAGTGGAAGGGATAGAATGACCGTAGAAAATATTCATGATCAATCTTTACCAATGTTGTTGGACCCGGCTGGGATCGAGCCCAGGACCTCCTGATCATCAGTCGAATGTGCATCCTACTGAGCCACAGAGGCTGGTGCCTCGAGCTGATACATCAGGTGATAACCAAACTACCATATCATAATCTCTAAATATCGGCACACTTATTTGATACTGCATGCTTACTCAAATCAAGCCTTCAAATGTTACCATTACATGGCATTGCCTTTGATGACTTCTTTGGGCAATAACGCATGATAAATGTTGCCAACATTTGTCATACATATGTGCAGGCACTGAATTTTAGACAACGAAACTGCCTATTCTGAGGTAAGAGACAAATGAAAATGATGCAATACATTTATAGCTATATAATAAAAGGGTTATTGCACTGATATTGGTGAATACTGCCTTTCATTAGGATATCATAGGATGCTCATATTCAAATCCTTTCATATCCCAACTCAGAACAATACTTACCAATATCAGTGCAATAAACCTGGGCCCAGTTGTTCAAAACTAATGATGTCATTAGTTAACATACTGTTAAAACTTTGATCATCAAATATGGCTTATACATTAATATTTTTGCATTTGCAAAAGCTACCCACATTTTTTCAGCAAAAATACTGTGAATTAGATATTGTACTTACAAGAAGAGTTAACATTTGACCACTAACGAGCTTGTTAAGCTAACGATGCTTTGAACAACTGGGCCCTGTAGTATCTAGCATCTCCTGGTTTAGTTTATTACTGTTTTATTATTATTAGCTTTAATAGCACTCTGGGTAAACTATTCAACAGGAGACATTTTGAAATACTTTTTCATGTTTCCCAAATAAGAGGTTTTGACATTTCTGGGGAAAAATAAGAAAACTTTCATCAATGCACCATCTGTTCAATTAGCCTAGAGAGTGGTAAAGATTAAACAAAAACTGCTTACCTGTATATCATGATCTAGAACAAAAGGAGGAATATCTAACTGGTCAGGATTGATTCTTGCATACAGAAACTGTACACCCTTTAATGAGTGAACTTTCTGTTTGATATCAGAGGCTGTGAATGTTGTGAAGAACCATGTGGCAAGCTGAAAAAAAAAAAGAACAGCAGATTCTTAACCCTTGTCCTGCTGAAGCCGTATATGTCCTGCTTTTGCAAACAGTGTAGATCCAGATCAGTTGGCTTCTGAAGAAGCCAACTGATCTGGATCTGCACTGTTTGTCATTAAGTATGTCAATTTAAAGCAACAATCTGGATCAAGTAATCTGATTGGCTGAAAATTAGAAGTGGGCATGGCATCTTAATTTATTCAGCATGACAGAGGGTAAAAAAAGCATCTGATAATCATGGCTCTAGATAAAGTGCATTTATATAACCAAGAAAATATTGATATTATTTATCCACCAATACATATCAGCATTATTCAATGATTAGTGTTACAAACAGGATTACACTCAGACAGTGTGTGCTGGCTACTTAGCCAATTGCTTACAACATAAAGATTCAGTAATGGATCTCTTCTTTAAAATTAACTTGGTTGAACTTGTATTACATGTTTATATATAAGCAATGCCAATTTATATGTTTGATAGCAATGCTATAACTGTCTGGTCGCACTGAACATTTGGAAGTTGTGAAAAATGGTAAAGGTTTATCATAGAACTGTTTTTTCTTTTTTGTTGTTGTTGTTTATTTTTTACTTCAACTCAGCCTCCGGTCAATAAAAACAAACATTTGGCATGTCCATTAGTTAGATCTTGTCGGTATCAAGCAGTATGTGAAAAAAATCAAAATATTCCCCCCAGTTTAAAGGATTATGGCCACTTTCATATTTTTACAGTTTTTGCTTTGGCTTAGCCAATGAAAGCTCATATTTGGAAAGTTCATTTGCTAGACCTTGCCTATATCTATCAGTATGTGCCAAAATATATCAAAATATTCCCAACCATTTAAGGGACGGACAGACTAACAAAGTGATTATAGGGTACTCTTCGAAAGTAAACCTTTCAATCAGTCACACCAGTTGACTTTTCTGAAGGTCATGCAATTATTATAGTTTATTGTAAAATGAAAATAATCAGCTTCACAAAAACAGAACACACCAGTAAAGAAAGAAATCTATCTACATTTTGTGAAATAAAGCAAATAAAAACAGTTTTGCAAATTCCTATATGGATGATCGGTTTGCATGGTGAATTATCAATGACAGGGACAGACTAAAAAAGCTGCAAATTCAGTGAACTTTCAAAAAACAATTTTGACCTGTTCCACTCTAGGTAAAATTTTTGGCAGATGACAAATTGAAATATTTATCTTATTTTTCCCAGAAAACAGGTTTAACATTTCATGCAAATTGTCTCCAATTGAAATGTCAACTCCTGTTTTCTGGGAAAAATATCCACAATCTGTCTTCTGCTGAATTAGCCAATCGAGTGGTAAAGGTTAATTAACGATAATCAAGGGACTTACCTTTGACCACCAGGTAGGATGGACAATGTAAAACGACTTTAAATTCTTCCTATACCTGAAAGAGATACAATTATTGGTATTAACACTTACAGAGCTATCGGAAAATTCAGCAGACGACAACTTGATGACATTTTCCTTATTTTTCCAAGAACATCTTTGACATTTCATGCAAATTGTCTCCTACAGAGATAATTTGCATGAAATGTCAAATCCTATTTTTTAGGGAAAAATAGGAAAAATATTTCAAAATGTTGTCTGCTGGAAATTTTACCCAGCACGCAAAACATTATCAGGCAGAGCCAAATAACACCTACTGTATTTACACTAAGTATTGAGACAGACAGGCCTAATGCCTGCACAAACAGTGTAGACCCAGATCAGATACCACAGAATATGACATCTGATCTGGGTCTACATGGTTTGCCACTCATCTAGCAGATTCTAAGCATCGACAGGTACCATAATAACCCTAAGTATTGGGACAAATAGGCCTTTGCAAACAGTGTAGAAGCAGATCAGATCAGGATCTACACTGTTTGCCATACATACAGCAATATTTTAGACACATCAATGGGTAGCAGAATGGTCCATTTCAAATTTTAGGACAAGTATGGTAAGTAGGTAAGGTGTCCTAATACTATGGGTAAATACGATAATCACTATTTGGGGACATTCTAATGAGGTCCAGTATTTATTGTAAGTATGGTTCTTACTTGTTATCTAGAGCCATGTAGACTGACTTGAGGAAATTCATTGGTGGTAGATTTTCACTGGTGGTCAATGTATGGAAGTAAACTACAACATACTCTTTCTCCACTATCGCGTCCAGTAGACGGATCATATATAACAGTGCCTACAATAAATAGGAAACGTGATTACTATAATAACCCTAAGTTTTGTGGCAGATAAGCCTTTGCAAACAGAGTAGATCCAGCTCAGACACCACAGACATAGCAACAGATCAGGCGCTTTTTTTCATCTGAAAAATGCTGATATCTTTCTTATTTCTTGACGAAAACATATGTTATGGGTACTCATTAGAAGCGCCTCGGCGAGGTGCTTCTAATGAGTACCCACAACATATGTTTTCGTCAAGAAATAAGAAAAATATTATGTGGATATCCCCTCTTATCTGTAGCTATGCATAGACTGCTGCATCTGATCAGGGTCTAACTGTTTGCCATACACACAGCAATATTTTAGAAACATCTATGGTTACAGAATGGACTATTTCAAATTTTAGCACAAGTTTGTAAGTAGATAAGGTGATTAGGGTACACTGTAACTGTATCAATCTAGGGCTACATGATGTTCATTAGCAGTGGGTTATCACTGGTCACTGTTCTAAAGAAGTAAACAAACACATGAGTTGGGTAGTCAAATGGACTTATTCAAATTTTAGGGCAAGTATGCAAAGGGGTAATGTGTCTGAATATTTAGTTAGTACTTCAGTAAATGAACACAGAGAAAGGCAAAGATCTGACAATGTGCATGCTGGACCTGAGGTTATAAAACTTTTTTCATGCTCAACTCAGCCAAGCATGAAACTTTCTCTGCTAAAAAAATATGAAAATGCCAACAATAGTTTGCAAACAAGACTTTTTAATATTTTTCCACAAATTTATCATTTTCATTACCATGGCAACCAATCAAATATAGCAAACTGGACAAAACTGATATTAACACAGAGGACTACTCAAGGAAAAATTCTGTAAAACTTTTGTCAAAATATCTGAAGTGAGCTAGAATAAAAGTCCTACTTTCATTTTTCCCATTATAAGCCAATGAAAACTTTGAGTTGCCATGATAGCAAGAAAAGTACAAGCAACGGAAATAAAAACGTTTTTGTAGAGGCAAATGTTATGAACATGTTATGAACATTTCTGAAGTGAGCTAGAATAAAAGTCCTACTTTCATTTTTCCCATTATAAGCCAATGAAAACTTTGAGTTGCCATGATAGCAAGAAAAGTACAAGCAACGGAAATAAAAACGTTTTTGTAGAGGCAAATGTTATGAACATGTTATGAACATTTCTGTACACTTTCAGCTTCAGCCTCCTTTTGGCTTCAGAGGTGAAGATTTTTAATATTTTTTTTCCAAATTTAACGTTTTGGTTGCCATGGCAACAAAACACATTCAGCTGTTTGGACAAACCTCCTGTGTAATGTAGAGGACTACTAAAGGAACATTTCTGTAAGACTTTTGTCAAAATATCTGCAGTGAGACAGTAATAAATGACAATTTCCACTTTTCCCATTATAAGTCAGTGGCAACTATGTTACCATAGCAACCAGAGTTCTCATCAGATTGATTCACAAAACAAAATTATTCATTCCCCCTGCCTGTAAATGCTATATGTGAAATATGGGGAGAATTGGCTTCACAGATTCAGAGCAAAAGTCACTTGAAAATGTTGAAGGACAACAGATGGACAGGTGGATTACTGATACATGACTCTACTATAAGCTCACCTATGAGCCTATTTGGCTCATAGGTGAGCTAAAATTATCTGAAACTCTTCACAGTAAGTTTCTTATATTACACATAAGAACATAATATACTGTACACATACAAATACTCATGGTTTATTAATGTTCACAGTCAAAAATAAAATACAATTTAATATCTGTGCTGTGATTTTATATAGGTTTATTAACCCACAATGTTGAGTGGACTCTTCTACCAAAATTATCTGGATGGGTCCATTTTCAATAGAAGGGCTGTCTGGTTAGTTTTAATCATTACCATATTTTACAAAAAGTTCTGTATTTAATGCAAACCATGCAGACCCTGATCAGATGCTGCATTCTGTGGCTTCTGATCTGGGTCTTCATTGTTTGCCAATGTCCCTTTTGTAGGATGCTAGGTGTAAACAAGTTAAGGGAAGAACTCAAAAATGGAAAGATCTGTACCAATAAATAAGCCATTAATTTTGAAACTGAATACTTTTATCCAGTGACTTCCAATCAGTCAAACAATACCTAAAATATTTTTTCAGATAATTCTTTATCTCATGCCTTACCATACTGAAAAAAAAAAAAAAAAATTTGCATTATATAAAATTAGAGCGAAAAAAAAACCCCTAACAGACTGGTGGACAACATACCTTTTCAGGGTCAATAGTGGAAGCTGGGAAGTTTTTACCAACAAACACTATTACTGGGCGTCCTAATCTATCATGTCCTGTCTGGTACATACATCTGAGAGAGGCAATATCAACAAGGTCTTCTGTCTTAGCTCGCTTTAATAAACGTTCATATCTGTTGCAAAGAAAATATTACTAATTTAAAAGAGATATAGGGGGAAAACTTCACAATTTCGTTTTTTATTACTGTATTTTCCCAAAATACACTTCAACCTCTTTATAACACGGTTTATTATAACACGGTTTTGGATATAACACAGTTCAAAAATGGATCCCAAAAATGTATAGATTATATTGAAAAATGACCATAAATGGTCATTTTTCAATACAATCTATACAGTTTTGTTTGTATTTAACACGGTTGTTTAAGTAACACGGTTTATGCTATGGACCCCAACAATCGTGTTATAAAGAGGTTGAGGTGTATTTGGAAACCATACTCCTTAACACGCTTATCCTAATATATTTCATATTCATATGACTATCTAATGAGGTGTCAAAAAAGCACTGGTAAAATGGCAAATAGTACAGACCATGATCAAACTGATCATTTAGGAGCAATTTGACTGTGTGCTCAGCCATGTATGCACAAATATTTATCTATCTGTATCAAAAATCAAGAAAAAAAACTACAAATAGCAAATTCAGTGAATTGTCCCCTGCCTTTTAAATATCCTCCAAAAATGACTAAGTCAAAAAAACAAAAACAAATAATGATCATAATTTAAGGATTATATCCAAATCACATGCATAGCTTCAGACCATGACAAAAACATTTGTAAAGTGTCAAAAAGATTGCCTACAATTGTGAGAGGACCTTCAGGATTATACCCAAAGCACATGCACATGATCCTCTGACCATGACAAAAACATCTGTAAAGTTTCAAAAAGATTGGCATAAATGTGTGGGATAAGTGGCGCACACAAGGTATGCACTATCTATACACTTTGACAGTACTGGAGCTCGAAAAATGACTAAGTGAAAAATGTGAAAAAAAGCAAGAGCAAATATGTTCAGGATTATACCTAAAGCACATCTTCAGACTATGACAAAAACATCTGTAAAGGCTCAAAACGATCAGCCTATAACTGTAAGAGGAGTTGCACACACAAGGTACCTACTATAAGAGGCCAGAGCCATGCACTATGGAATTATGGAAGCATGGAAAGCCAAACTATGTCCCCTCACTTTTCTTTGAAAAGTGGGGACAAGAATTGACAAAACATCTAATAACTTACAAAGTTAAGGCCATTTCAATTCTCCAAGATGATGACATTATGGAAACCTCTGCATAAGAATAATAGCCTGTTTCCCCCAACTATGTAATAAAACTGGATGTTTCTAGTGATAACTGCATTGTAATATCCATAAAAACATTTGAATGTAATGTGTGATGATTATGTCAATATTTTGTGCTAACCCTTGTCCTGCTGAATAAATTAAAATGCCACACCCCTTTCTAATTTTCAGCCAATCAGATTACTTAATCTGGATTGTTGCTATAAATTCAAATGCTTATGGCAAACAGTGCAGATCCAGGTCAGTTGGCTTCTTTAGAAGCCAACTGATCTGGATCTACACTGTTTGCAAAGGCACGGTATATCCGGGTTCAGCAGGACAAGGGTTAAAATTAATCAAAACAGATACAGGTAAGGTTTAGTATTCAGGTTTGATTGGTAGAAAACTTGAAATACTTGTTCTTATGGAGGTGTCTCTATAATGAAAACTAAAAGCTGACAATATGACAGGTATTATGACCTCATCATATTTAACCTGAATTTATTAAAACAAAGACACAACAAATGTATTTTCAGTACTTAATGCTTTTCATGCTGGGTAAACAGTATTTTGTTACAAGTTTCCTATTTTTTTTTCTCCAGAAAACAGGGCTTGATATTTCATGCAAATTGTCTCTTATTTCATTGGAAATAGGGTCTGACCTCAAGGAGACATTTTGCTTGAAATTTACAAAATCTTACTTTTTGAGAAAAAAAGGCAAAAGTATCAATTTGTGATCTGCCAAACTGATCACAGAGTGCTGAAGATTTAGCCTTACTCACCTTCGTTTATGTTCAAGCAGTCTCTGTTCTGCTGTTGTTCGCCTCACAGCTTTCTTCCTTATATCTGGGTTCTCTTCCATCTGAGCAAAGGCATGCTGCCCCACACTGCCATTTATAGACCTACCAAACTCTTTGTTCAAATCTGTTGTCTTCTCTAAGTCTGTTTCCAGAGAAGGATCTGGAAAACAAGTAAATTCAGCCCCCAAGGTTAAAATACTTTTTTCATGCTCAACTCAGCTGAGCATGAAATTTGTCCTGCTAATAAATCTCAAATTACTACTAATTGCAAATTCTTTCTTGCTACACATAGCTGAGCATGAAAATTTCTCTGCTAATAGATATGAAAATGCCAACAACTGTTGGCATTTGCATATTTATTAGCTGAGAAACTTGCATGCTCAGCCGAGTTGAGCATGAAGAAAGTTTTATAATCTTGTAGCCAGATCATTTATGCCCCCCTCCACCTTTTTTAAATCCTCCAAAAATGACCAGGTCAAGAAGGTACCTAAGTTACATTGTCAAAAAATTAATCTGAGGATTATTAATTATTATGTCCAAACTACATGCACATCTTCAAACCATGGAAAAAATGCCTGCAAAGTTAAAAAAAAAATTCTGGTTAAACCTGTAGGAGGCGCTGCACACACGATATGTTCTATCAGAGGAGGATGGAACCATGAAAAGTGAATGCCATATCCCTTACTTTTCTCCGAAAAGACGAGGGAAAATATGTTGATCAAATCAATTAAGCAATGGTCTTAGAGTATATATGAATATCAAATATCCAGATCAGCCAGATTTCTGTACTTTCCATTTGATATCAATGACATAAAAACTATTTTTTGTTTGTGTTGGGGTTTAATGACATATCAATACTTGTGGGTCATTTTGTGTCGTCTCCCAGAGAAAGGGAGTAATGAGATAATAGAGATGATGAAAGAGAGGGACAAGGAAGAAAGAGGTGCAGAAATGAAAGAGCAGAAACAGAAGAAATAAAAAACATTCCCCCTCTACCCTTACCTGATACAAAGATACCAGGCCCTGCCCAGCTGTAAGCCAATATCAATTTGACGCCACAGTGACGTAAGCTACACAACACATTTGCCATCGACCACCCCCTCATAAAAAATTAAGCATCATGTATATTACATGCAATTTTATTAAACTGGTATGTTTAGAAATGCATTTTCTGCACCTAATCTCTCAATGTAGAACAAAATTGACACTGGGAATATCTAAAGGTGTCAAATGGTTTTGTATTTCTATTTTTGTGGATTTTCTGTACTGTTTTTATTTTTTAACCCTTGTTCAGCTGAATATAGATGCCATGCCCATTTCTAATTTTCAACCAATCAGATTACTTGATCCTAATTATACGCCAAATGCATTCATCCAATTATGAGGCTGCAGATATTAAAACTGAAAAATGCATGAATTTTAACCAAAAACAGACATTTTTCCTATTTCCCCACAGAAACATGTTTTGTGAGTACTCATTAAAAGTGCCTTGCTAAATACCCACAACATAAGTATTTCTGGAGAAATAAAATTAAAAAATAAGAAGATCATCCCTCTAACCTGACGCTACAAAAGCCCTTTTTAGCTCCAGATAAGGCACATTTTTCAATCATAAGTGGTTGACATTTTTCTAATTATTTCCTGAAAGTATATGGTGTGGGTACTCATTAGAAGCAACTCGGTCGGCAAGACGCTTCTTATGAGTACCTATGTTTTCCTGCAGAATAAGAACAAGAGTTGTCACAGCTCACCAGAAAGGGGTGATCCAATATAAAAACAATCTTTAAATATTAAAGATGAAATGCAGAACTTAAACTTAAAAACATTGTAAATGACAGAGTACGACCTGACTGATGTCTGAAGAATGTCAAACTGAGGGATGGGGTATATGCCACTGAAACGTCTTCCCTTAGGTTGGTGTGGACAAAATATGAAAGCTATATGTTACATGCTGAATCCCTTAGGTAGGTGTGCACAAAATATGAAAGCTATACCTTACATACTTCAGCAGTCATGTACTCTTCAAAACATAAACACAGCTGTAAATGTTAAAGTAGGACCTGACCTTGACCTAGGCAGAAGGTCAAACTGAGGAAGGGGTGTGTTTTATTGAAAGGTCTTACCCTAAGGTTGGTGTGGGCCAAATATTAAAGCTGTATCTTGAATACTTCAGTAGTTATGTACACTTTTTCAAAACTTAAATGCAGAACTTAAACATGGGTTTAAATGACAAAATATGACCTGACCTTGACCAAGACAGAAGGTCAAACTGAGAAAGTGGTGTTTTCTATTGAAAGGTCTTACCCTTAGGTATGTGTGGGCTAAATATGAAAGCAGTATCTTGAATACTTAAGCAGTTACCTACACTTTTCAAAACTTAAATGCAGAACTTGAACATGGGTTTAAATGACAAAGTATAACCTGACCTTGACCTAGGCAGAAGGTCAAACTGAGGAATGGGTGTGTGCTTTTGAAAGTTCTTACCCTAAGGTAGGTGTGAGCCAAATATTAAAGCGGTTTCTTTGAATCTGAACATGAGTTTAAATGACAAAGTATTACCTGACCTTGACCTAGGCAGAAGGTCAAACTGAGGAAGGGGTGTGTGCTTTTGAAAGATCTTACCCTAAGATAGGTGTAGGCCAAATGTGAAAGCAGTACCTTAAATAATTAAAAAACTATGCACACCTTTGAAAACTTAAACATTGTACTAACGCGGACGCGGACAGATGCCAACACCAATGCCTGGGTGACAACAAAAGCTCTCCTGGGACATAGTCCTGGTGAGCTAAAAATATTATGTGGATACTTCTGCTTATGCCTGTTGCAAAGATATATTGAGTAATTTTAGTCTTTACTGTTCCTGTATGCTTGAAAATCCCCTTCACTTACAGAACATGGTCATATAGTGTGGTGAATAACAGACATCCATATCACACATATTACAGTTTGACATCATAAGTTTAGCACTGTTTCCATTTAATCCTTAACTCTTTGCATACTGGGTAATTTTGCATGCTTTTCTGTCATCTGTGGATTTTCTTTTTAAATTAACTTTTTCAAAAAAATCTTTCAGGAATTAGCATCAGAATGTCAAACAGTTTGGATCCAGATCAGAAAATGGTTTGGACCCAGATCAGGCCTGACAAAATGTCAGGCCTGATCTGGATCCAAACCATTTTCAAAGGTTATCAGCAGACGGCAAAAGTTGCCACCAGTCGGGAAAGAGTTAAAGCTCTATAAAGCAAATTTGTAGCTGACAACATTTTAAACCAATTTTGTCGGATGAATCACGAAAGATCAAGCCATATCTTCTCTGAAAACTAAAAAAAAAAAAAAAAAGTCATCAGTTGCAATTCTGCTTGCTTAGCCCTTGCCTTGCTGAATAAATTAAGATGCCACGTCCACTTCTAATCTCCAGACAATCAGATTACTTGATCCGGGATTTTGATAGAAATTCACATATTTAATGACAAACAGTGCAGATCCAGATCAGTTGGCTTCTTCAGAAGCCAACTGATCTGGATCTACACTGTTTGCTAAGACAGGGCATGACGTGGGCTAAGGGTTTAGGATGGATGATGCTGACTTTTCATTTTTTTTTTTTTTTTTTTCAAGAGTTTTGAATTTTATTTATTTATTTATTTATCTTGTTTTCAAAATATTTTAGGTGGGGCAGGATTATGATGACTAACATAATTGGGTGCTAACATAAAAAACCTTTATAACATAGCTCTTGATAAGATACTATTTTCCACCAAAGTGTATCTATACTTTTCTTATTTCTCAACAAACACATATGTTATGGGTACCCATTAGATGTGCCTCACTGAGGCGCTTCTAATAAGTACCCACAATATGTTTTTGCTGAGAAATAAGAAAACTATTTACCTAATACCCCTCTTAACTAGAACTATGTATAAACAAATTCATGGTGATGTTACTGAGGCAAAAAGACATCGGTGGCCACATGTTAACCATTAAAGTGCTAAGCAAAACTGTAGCAGACAACATTCTTTTTTTATTATTTTTCAGAGAAAACAAGATCTTGCTTGGCAGACAATTCACATGGAAAGTCAAGCCTTATTTTCTCTGAAACAGTTAAAAAAAAAATATTTCAAAGTGTCGTCTGCTGTAATTGTGATTAGAACTTTTTGGGTTAGAGAAATTTTGACAAAAGTTTCTACTTCAATTAATGGCAAAGCGTCATAGTAGAATGCAAGTTAACATACGCCTTCCTATAATTGGCTTGTCCACAATTCTGATCTGTCGTTCTGGTATGACTGGTTCCCCCATCTCATTGCCAATATCTTTGGGCAGTATATGAAGGGAATCTTCCTCCTCTTGGGGACTTCTTGGGAAATACAAGGGGAGCAGCTTGTTATAGGCACCCTGTAAAGGTACAAATCAGGGCTCGGTTGTTCAAAACTAAGGATATTGTTAGTTAACGTATCGTTAAAACTTTGATCATTAAATATGGCATACAGGCTAATATTTTTGCTGAAAAAATGTGAGTAGCTTTTGCATTTGCAAAAGCTACTCACATTTTTTCAGCAAAAAATACCTGTGAATTTGGTATTGTACTTACTAGAAAATTTAACATTTTGACCACTAACAAGCTCGTTAAGCTAACGATGCTTTGAACAACTAAGCCCTGATTATCATATAGAAATATATATAAAAATATGTATAAATTGCACAAATTATATCTAACTGATAATTAACGAAGGCAGCAGAAAGGTTTAACTGTTTCCCACTAAAATATTTAAAATGGATTCTACTATCTTTGAATTTTGAAAAGTTCAATATTTTTAAAGACTATAACAGAAAATTGCAAATAACCTCTAGTTTCATTTTTACTTATTAATAACAAGAGGCCCAAGGGCCACGGCTCGCTCACCTGAGTGACATAGCCACTGCAGATATGCAGATGATATGCAACATTTTTCCAATCCTATCATCGCAACTAATGAAAATATCATCATTTGAGCAGTCCTTAGTTTTGAAGAAGAGTATATGGGCCTGCCAGTCAATGGAGCGTGATCACTTGAACAAACTATCAATCACATTTCAACAGTAGGATCAATGTGAAATTTGGTGGAAATTGGCAAAGTGGTTTCTAAAGAATCATGATTTTATACATGTAAACAGGACAGTGGCAGGGAAATATAATAAGCATAAACAAGATGGCGGCCATCTCAGATTTCCAATCAGAACGACCTTAGCTACTAATGATATATAAGTCACTTCAATACTTCCAATATAAATGTATATGGCCCATACAAATGCATGGGGAAGCAAATTTGACCTTGTCGTAAAAAGGTCAAATGTCAACATAGGACTATCACTTTAACGATTTTGGTGGATCTCCTGTCCCCCATAATTTGTGCAAAGATTAGGGCCCAGGGCTTATTTGGTTCTGAAGAAGAAGATTTTTGAAGGTTTTTACCATATATGGGCATGGTAGTCATTTTTATCGGATTAGCAATTCTCTCATAAAATAATTTCTGAGACCAGTGGTTCAAAACTAACAATGTCATTAGTTAAAGTATCGTTAAAACTTTTATCATTAAATATGGCATATACACTAATATTTTTGCTGAAAAAATGTGAGTAGCTTTTGCATTTGCAAAAGCTTCTCACATTTTTCAGCAAAAATACCTGTGAATTAGATATTGTACTTACTAGAACAGTTAACATTTTTACCACTAATGAGTTTGTTAAGCTAACGATGCTTTGAACAACTGGGCTCTGAACTTTAACCTCAATATCCATTATCTTCTATACTGACCATATCATTAATTTTCTACTTACAAAAGTATCATCATCACATACAAGTACAATGGTATCAATATCACTGCTGTATTTCTCTAAAAACCTCCTAATAGTTCCTGAAATAATTCATAAGCAACAATTAAGCCACCTTAAGAGAAAAAAAACAACATTTTATGTCAAAGTGTTTGTATAATATTTGCCCCAAATATCTTGGCCATTTTACAATACTACCATATTGACCCTAAGTATTCTGACACCTCAACTCCTCTCCATACTTGTTCTAAAATTTGGACAGGTACAATTTACTACCCTATGTTGTGTCCAAAAATTGCTGGATGAGTGGCAAACAGTGTAGACCCTGATCAGATGCTGCGATCTGTGGCATCTCATCTGGGTCTTCACTGTTTGCTCAGGCCAGTCTGTCCGAATACATACGGTAAATATGGTGTCCAACAAGTCTGTTTGACTAGCTGGTGATAGTGTAAAAGGTGTCAGCTGAATAGCAAACAGTGCAGACATTGCTTAAATTTCTTCCATAGCTCAGCATTAGGCACTTTTTCCTGTTGAGAAGTATTGACATTTTTCTTACCGGGTATTTCTCCACAGACATGTATGTTGAGGGTACTCATTCATTAGAAGCACCTGGTCAGTAAGGCATTTCTAGTGAGTACCTACAACATCATTTTTGTAGAGAAATCAGGGCCCAGTTGTTCAAAGCATCATTAGCTTAATGAGCTTGTTAGCAGTCAAAATGTTAACTGTTCTAGTAAGTACTATATCTAATTCACAGGTATTTTTGCTGAAAATGCAAATGCAAAAGCTACTCATATTTTTTCAGCAAAAGTATTATCGTATATGCAATATTTAGTGATCAAAGTTTTAACGATACATTAACTAATAACATCATTATTTTGAACAACTCGGCCCAGAAAAATATTATCTACATACCCTCTCTTGTCTGGAGATATACGCACCTTCCTTTAGGAGCATTTTGATCTGAGTCGATGCATTTTTTTAGACAGCAAAGGTCCTAAAATGCTGAATGTATGTGATGATTTGAATCTGCACATACACGTAACACATATGCTAAAAAACAACTTTTCAGTTTTCAAGACCAATTTGTCATCTCTTGAATACACCTTCAAAATTGAAAGTGTAAAATGTAATTATTATGGGACACTTCTTTTATGTCTACAATACAGGGCACTCTCTTTATGTCACTTAAAAAAGTCAGCACCTCTGTGTCACTAATATAGTCTCTTTATGCCACTAATGTGGGCCTATCACCTTGTTATGCTATGGTTGGTGTCTAAGGAGTGGCTATATTGAGATTAAAAAGTTCCTTGAATTCAGCTAAAAAATTTTAATATTTTCTTTTTTCTCGATGAAAATATTTTTCTTTTCAGACACATTAGCAGCACTTATTAAAATATGACTTCTGTGTACCCAGTAAGGCTCTTCTAATGAGTACTCACATAAGGTTTCTATGAAGAACTGGGCCCAGTTGTTCAAAGCGTTGTTAGCTTAACGAGCTCGTTAAGGGTCATTTCGTTAACTATTTTAGCGGATTCAATATACAATATTCTGATATTTTTTGCTGAAAAAATGTGAGTAGCTTTTGCACTGCAAAAGCTACTCACATTTTTTCAGCAAAAAATTTCAGCATATTTGCGTATCACTTGATGTGAATTTTAATGAATCGTTATCTAACGACATCGTTAGTTTTGAACAACTGGGCCCTGGAAAAAATTAAGCCAGAATTATCATCAAATACTCCTTACCAATTCCTCTGAAATCATATAAAACCTACGGAAGAAAAGATTTGTAGACTTACTGATTGCTATATGTGCTCCATCTTCTGGTGGGTACAGTCGACTGGCCGAATGAATACAACACAAGCCTAGTGTACGAACTGAATGCTCCCTGAAATTCACAAATATTTTGGACCCAGAAATAATATGACTGTTGATAAGCAGAATATTAAATGAAAACATATGCATAGCTCTTGATTGTGTTGAGGTTTTACGGCCCAGTCAACCCAATGGGGTCATGTCGAGCGCGGTCAGTTTACCTAACCACACGTTTACTGGGCAGGCTTTGTCCTCTAAGCGGTTAACCAGTATTGTGCACATTCTTTCGCCAGAAACTGACAACTGCCCTTCTTGAATCAGCGGAAGGGAGAGAATGACCATAGAAAATATTTCATGATCAATCTCCACGAAAGAATGTTGCCGACCTCGGTGGGGGTCGAACCCGCGACCTCCTGGTCTCCAGTCGGACGCGCATCCAACTGAGCCACCGAGGCCGGCTGCATAGCTCTTGATAAGGGGCTTTCTTCAGCCAAAAAGTATCTATATTTTTCTTATTTCTCGACGAAAACATATGTTGTGGTACTCATTAGAAGTGCCTCACTGAGGCGCTTCTAATGAGTACCCACAACATATGTTTTCATTGCGAAATAAGAAAACTATTTACCTGATACCCACTCTTATCTAGACCTATGAGATGACTCTCATTACTTAAAACACTGATACCACAAATCACCTGCTTATTTCAAAGCAAATTCATATTTATTTTGGTTGAATTTCTTGTATATCTCTTATATTTGAGCAACTTTATGAGTATCTCAATCTACTGTTATTTTAGCAAGCACATGACAAAACCTACAAAATGGCATATGCGCCCAGTGAAGACTCAGGTCAGCCTGGGCATCTGCCCAGTCTGATCAGAGTCTTTACTAAGCACTCAATAGGTAGCTAAGGACCCAAGCATTCTTGGTGAAAGAAAAAGTGAAAGTGAAAACTATTTGTTTTACTCTATCTTGAAGTCCAGAGAACCAAATTTTTGCTTTGAAATAAGCCAGCACATGACAAATCTTATAGTCTGGCATGTGTGCCCAGCAAAGACTCAGATCAGCCTGGGCATCTGCCCAGTCTGATCAGTCTTCACTAAGCACTCAATAGATAGCTAAGGACCCAAGCTTTCTTCATGCAGACAGTGAAGACTCTGATCAGACTGGGCAGATGCCCAGGCTGATCTGTGTCTTTGCTGGGCGTACATGCCATTTTGTTGGTTTTGTCATGCACTGGCTCATATGTAAACCTACAAACACTTCTCAGTAACTAAAACTATTCAACTGTCTCCCTTCCCTTTGCAAACTGGTTGCATCTCTCAATGAATTCTACATTGTATGTCTTTTCGTGTTTGAAACTATGACTTAACTGTTTGAATGTTGAGAACATTTATCGTATGTCTAGGAACTCACCTGGCTAGTTGTAGGACATTCCTATAACTGCTGTATAAAGCTCCCTCAGCTGCAGTCACATATTTCACATTGTATCGTGGACCCACTGTGTGTATCACATGTCGACATATTAGGTTAAAACCTTCTGTTATTTTTGCTTCACCAGTTTTACAAACTGGAATAAAAAAAAATGAGACCACATAGCAACAGTTGCAAAACATTATATTGAACCCTTTTAGACTGAAAAATGTTAAACCCTTAAAAGGCTAGTAAAGCAGAATTGTAGCAGACAAAATTCTAAGTGTTTTTGTTTTTTTTTTAATGATTTCTCTGAAAAATAAAGTTAATATTTCATATGAATCATCTGCCTAGCAAATGATACTCATGAAATGCCAAGTCGTATGTATTTTTTTTCTGAAAAATAATTAAAAAATTTAGAATGTCCCCTGTCAGAATTTTGCTTTACATTTTAAGGGTTAAGGGTTAAGGAAGAGGCCCATGCCAAGAACCACAATTTGCCCATCTCAACAAAACAGCCATAGTCAATTTGCTTTAACAATTCTGAGATGCTGTTTACCAACCATTTTCTCCGGTCCAAATAGTTGCATAGTTTGGTTCAAAAAGCTTTAGCAGTCTGATTGGAAAAGTTGCTTGCAATTATAGAAGTCTGAGAGTCACAGAGTTGGCACTCCCAAAAGTTGACAGTCTATACATGTAGTTTTGTGCCTTTTTTAACCAGAAAATACCGATACTTTTCTTATTTATCGTGAAACCATATGTTGTGGGAACTCATTAGAAGTTCCTCACAATTAGGAGGACCATGGGCCATAATTTGTTAACCCTTATCCTGCTGAGCCCCGATATACCATGCCTTTCCGAAGAAGCCAACTGATTTGGATCTGCACTATTTGCCATTCAGTATGTGAATTTATATCAACAATCTTGATCAAGGAATCTGATTGGCTGAAAATTGGAAGTGGGTGATGCATCTTAATTTATTCAGCATGACAAGGGTTAATCTAAGTGAAGCAGACATAGAATAAATATATAAAAATTTGCAGATGGTATGGAACAATTTTCAAATACTGCAATGATTACTAATAAATAGCCTTAACCCTTGTCATGCTGAATAAATTAAGATGCCATGCCCACTTCTAATTCCAGCCAATCAGATTACTTGATCGAGTTTTTGATAGAAATTCACATATTTAATGACAAACAGGGGAGATCCAGATCAGTTGGCTTCTTCAGAAGCCTCCAGATCAGTTGGCTTCTTCAGAAGCCAACTGATCTGGATCTACACTGTTTGCTAAGACAGGGCATATTGTGTTCAGCAAGGGAAGGGTTAATAAACAGTGGATGAATTTCAGTGAAACTAGAAATTATTTTGACAAGTGGCCTGCAGTAATATTATCTATCAACACTCCAAGTTCAGGCATTACGGATTTTTTTTAAAAAACATAATGTAAGACAAACAACAATTCAAAGCCCATGACCTTGAACTCTAGGTCATGGACCTGGGGTGAGGAATGTACTGCATAAATGTTTTGACCACTATTTATGATCATGCCAATTATTAACTAAATCCATCTAAGGATTGGAAAAATATGACTCACTAAATTTCTTACCTGGACCTTGTGGATGCTGACATGGACACTGATACTAATGTTAACTCATTTTAATCTGGATACCCACAAAAGGGTAACTGACAAACAGTGCAGAACCAGATCAGATGCCACAGAATGCAGCATTTGATCAGGGTATCCACTGCTTGCAAATCATTTAGCCATTTTCCTCTATAAACACCTGAATTAGGTAACCTGACCTACCTAAAATTGAAGTGACTTTCAGTATTCAGGGTGGGAAGAGTCTATCCAGTGTAAAATGGGCAGTGCAACAGCTCTTCCTGTCATTCTGTTTAACCCATTTACGTCAATCAAACTCATCTTCCACAACAATTTGGACCAGTCTGTTTCCAGTAGTAGGGTATCTGGTTAATCTTTATTATTGATTGAGTTTGAGTTGAGGTTTTACGGCCCAGTCAACCCATTTGGGCCCTGTCAAGCCAGTCAGTTTACTTAACCACACTTTTCCCAGGCAGACTTAGCCCTCTAAGTGGTTAACCAGTATCTGAGCACATTCTTTTGCAAGAACCTGACCTTCTTGAATCAGCAGAAGGGAAAGAATGACCATATAAAATATTTCATGATCAATCTCCATGAAAAAATATTGCTGGACCTGGCAAGGGACCAAACCTCTGACCTTCTGGTCACCAGTCAGACGCACATTGACTGAGCCACCAAGGCCAGCACTAATTTTTGTTATTACTATGTTTTATATAAATTCTTGTATTTAATGCAAATGATGTAATCCCTGCAGAATGTGGCAGCTGATCAGGGTCTGCACTGTTTGCCAGTTACCATTTTGTGGGTTCCCCGACTAAAATAGCTAAACGCACCTTTTATATTATTTCTAACTTCATCAAGTAACTTAGGTCCAGCCTTCTCGTATATTTTTCCTGATATGGCAGATCTGTCTGAGAGCTTCTCATTTGTAGAATGTACTATTGCCTGAACACTCAACTCAGTGATATCACCATTCCTACAATGTACAGAAACTTAAATGGTAAATGTTTTAAAATTTCAAACACTTTATTCCATACTTTTTTGGCCTAAATTTTGCTTTTTATAAAGTTGTTTCTTAAAATACTTAGTGGAATGGCAAACAGTGTAGACCCTGATCAGACTGCTCCTGAAAAAGCAGTCTGATCCAGGTCTGTGCTGTTTGCATATGCCACTGTGTCAGAAAATTTGGTGTACAAAGGATTTTAGGGTATCTACAATACACTTCAACCCCTTTATAACATGGTTCATTATAACATGGTTTTGGATATAACACAGTTCAAAGATGGATCCCAAAAATGTATAGATTATATTGAAAAATGACCATAAATGGTCATTTTTCAATATAATCTATACATTTTCATTTGGATATAACACAGTTGTTTAACTAACACGGTTTATGCTATGGACCCCAACAATAGTGTTATAAAGAGGTTGTGGTGTACTTACATGTAGCTCCAATAAAGGGGAATAGTCAGAAAACGTATTTGTTATAATGATAAATTTAATTGTAACAGAACATACCTTGTGGGTACTCATTAGATTTGCCTCATCATACTATTTGTTTAGTTTATATTTGGTATACTGATAGATAAAACCAAATATAAACTAAATTAACAGTATGATTTGAAAACTGGCTGAGAAAATACAAGAGGTAAAACTTTAACATAAAATTTCTAAGTCCATGACCTTGACCTCTAGGGCATAGGGTGGGGGTTGTGCTGAATCAAATTTTGGACCAATATCTATAATAATGTCAAATACAATGTACAAAGTAAAACCATGCAAGGATTTAAAAATTAAGAGATCTTTAAAACTTTGACACAAAACTTCAACATAAATTTCTAAGTCTGTGACCTTGACTTCTAGGTCATTAGCAAGGGTTAGGATAGTGCCAAATAAAATTTTGCACTAATATCTATAATCATGCCAAATATACATGTAAAGTAAATCCATGCAAGGATTTAGAAATTAAGAGATCTTAAAACCGTGACATAAAACCTTAACATAAATTTCTAAGTCTGTGATCTTGACCTCTAGGTCATAAGCAGGGGTGGGGATAGCGTGGAATAAAATTTTGGATCAATATCTATAATCATGCCAATTATAAAGTTAATATGTGCAAAGATTTAGAAATTAAGAGATCTTGAAAACTTTTACGCAAAGCTTTTAACATAAATTTCTAAGTATGCGAGCTTGAGTTCTAGGTCATAAGCAGGAGTGGGGATAGAGGCCAATAAGATTCAGGACTAATATCTATAATCATGCCAAATATTAAGTAAATCCATGCAAGGATTTAGAAATTAAGAGCTTTTAAAACCTTTGACACAAAACTTTAACATAAATTTCTAAGTCTGTAACCTTGACCTCTAGGTCATTAGCAGGGATGTGGATAGTGCACAATAAAATTTTGGACCAACACACACAATCATACCAAATATAAACTAAATCCATCCGAGGATTTAGAAAATATACGGCCTTAAAAACTTTGATATAAAATTTTAACATTTTTGTTACCACTGATGCCAATCCCAGGGGTAGTGCAATAGCTCTTTCTGTACTTTCATACAGGCAAGCTAAAAAGTATTGACATTTTTCTTATTTCTCCACAAAAACATATGTTGTGGGTACTCATTAAAAGTACCAAAACTCAATTTATCATGAGATGCTACAACAGAAAACACAACGGACATGCAAAATGATCTACAAACCAGAGAATGATTTTATTGTTGAGGTCATTTCTCCACACAAATGGTGATCTTTCTGACTCTGGTTTTTCATTTTCACCACTTCCTTCCTGAACTAGGGGTAAATGTGTGAAATTCCATCTTGTCAGCTCTTCCAAGTGAACAATTGTATCTCTGGCCCCTAACGGGTCTGGCATTCCCTCATTAACTGTGTCCATCTTCAGAGTATTGTTTCCTGCAAAAATTTTCTTCCAAAACCACTGGATGGTTTAACATCAAAATTCTACATAGTCTCTGAAATCTGAACAAGAAGACGTCAATAGAAGCTCTTAAACTCTTTCCCCGCTAGTGGCAACTTTTGTCATCTGCTGATAACCTTTGCAAACAGTTTGGACCCAGACCAGGCCCGACAAAATGTCGGGCCTGATCTGGATCCAATCTGTTTGACACTCGTAAGGTATTCCTGAACGATTTTTTTTTGAAAAACTTAATTCAAAAACAAAATCTGCAGACTACAAAAAAGCATGCAAAATTACCCAGCATGCAAAGTTATCCCTTAAAACACCAGTTACAACAGCAGATGATATTCTACTTTTTCCTCCAAGAAATTGCCCTGTCTTTGCAAACAATGCAGACCCAGATTAGTCGGCTTCTGCAGAAGCCAACAGAACTACAGCTTGGATTTGAGGGCAGAGGAGTGCTGAGGAGGGCACTTTTTCCATCATCATACAAGAAAGAGGGCACCCTGTCTCATGTGATGTGCTCAGTACCAAGACATGTTACAAAATATAACCCCATTACACAATCAATGCCTCAAACTAGAATATACATAAAACTGATCTTTAAACACTGATGATATTTTTTTTTTTTTTTTGGTCCGATTTTCATGAAATTTTCACCAAAATGTAGAGTTATATGTCTGGAATTAGAATAAGGCAGAGGACAGTTTAAGAAGGGCAAATAAGCAGCAGGAAAGGGCAAAAGGGTCGGCCCGCACCTCTATATAGGGCTAGCTGGAGCACTGCAACTAATCTGAATCTGCAGTTTGCCATTTTCTTTATGAGAAGTTTTATCAACAATCTGGATCAAGTAATTTGACTGGCTGACAATTAGAAGTTGGCATGACATATTAATTTATACAGCATGACAAGGGTTATGGTTTGACATTTCATGTGAATCTGCTTGGTAGATGATTCACATGTAATGTTAAGCTTTTGTTTTGTGGAAAAATAAAAACAAAAAAATCTATCTGCTACAATGCTGAATAGTGCTTTCAGGGTTACCATAATAACTCTTAAGTACTGAGAGAGATAGCCCTTTGCAAACAGTGTAGATCCAGATCAGACACCACAGAATGTTGTGTCTGATCAGGATCTACACTGTTTGCCATAAAACAGCAATGTTTTAGACACATCAACAGGTAGATTGTTTGTGTTGAAGTTTTATGGCCCAATCAACCCAATGGGGTCATACTGAGTGCTGTCAGTTTACCTAAAAACACATTTACTTGACAGGCTTAGTTCTCTTAGCGGTTAACCAGTATTGTGCACATTCTTTTGCCAGAAACTGACAACTGCCCTTCTTGAATCAGCAGAAGGGACAGAAAGACTGAAGAAAATATTTCATTATCAATCTTCTTGGAAGAATGTTGCCAATCCAGTGGGGGTTGAGCCCGCAACCTCCTGATTACCAGTCGGACGCGCATCCAACTGAGCCACCAACAAAGTCTTTTGTCTGGGAAAAGTAAGAAAAGAGGACCATGGTGGTCCTAAATGCTCACTTGTGCTGAAAAGTAGGTCAAGGTCACTCAATATTACCTGGAGGATATAACTCTTAACATATCAATGCCCTCCTCATCTGCAAGTTTTAGGAAGAGCCAATAAAAAGTATTGGAGCTGTGCAGAAACAAGGTTAATTATAAGTGTCTTTAGCAATCAAGGGACATAACTCTATGTATTAGATTGTGTAGGTTTTTAAACTTTATAGAAATCAAACTTTTCTGAAAGTTTATTCATGTCCTCCTCATCTGCAGGAATATCCAATCAAAACTGAAGGAGCTATAATCTAGTTATTAGGGTTTTTTAGTAGTCAAGGACCATAATAACTGAAGTGTGCAGGAGGGACAGACAGATGATCCACAATCATGCTCTTGCCAGTTTACACCACTCCTAGGGACTTTGTCTGTGTCCACTTTCTCTGCAAGTTTAATAAGGAACTGATCAAAACTAAAGAAGTTATGCTGATGACAAGGTGAATAAAAGGCTAATTCAGCAATCAGTGGTACATAACTTTAATACTGATCTGGCCATTTTTGAACTTGTTCAAGCTTTTGCCCATGTCCATCTTACCTGCAAGTTTCATTTTGATCCAATCAAAAGTAATGGACCTATGCTGATGATAAGGTCAAAATTTGGCATTTTCAGCAACCAAGGGGACATAACTAAATGATTAAGAGCTGACCTGGCCAGTTGCGAAAACCATCTGAACTTTTGTGTAAGTTTCAGGAAGAGCTGATCAAAATCAAAGGAGTTATCCTGATGAAAAGATTGAAAATAGACGTTTTCAGCAATCAAGGGGACATAGTTCTTAAATGAATAATCTGATCAGGATAGTTTTCAAATTCATCCAAGGCTTCATCCATGTGCACCTTGGCTGAAAGTTTCAGGATGATCGTATCAAAATTGAATGGGTTATGCTGATGATAAAGTCAAATTTAGGCTTTCTCAGCAATCAACGAGACATAACTCTAAGACAAATCTTCTGACCTGGCAAAGTTATTTAACAGCAGTATCAAATAATTCACATGTGGACCTGTCTGACAAAAGGATGAAAGATCATGACACCTACATGTGCATTTCTAGTGAATTCATTAGTCAGTAGAGGCAATACACACAGAAAAAAAAAACTGAGGCGACATTAACATCACTTTCCTGTATGAACATAAAGCAAACACATCAGAAAAGTCTTCCATATTAACCGTAGTTCCAAATTTTTTGCCTATTTTTTTAAAGTGTGTTTTGACTGCTTTCATAGGAAGAACAAAAATAAACCATCTGAACTTAAAACAAAAAAAAAATGTGGGCTGTAGAAGATTTGCAATAAAAGGGCTGCAAGCACTGCACCATGCCCTGTCACTGCACTTAAATCAAGCAAGTGTCATAACTCTGTCAAAAATGAAATCAAAGGGAAGGAGCATTACACTTTCCCTAAATAATGTTGACATGAATATAAGATTACTTTTTTCAATGTTCAAAGGGCCATAACTCAAGAAGTAAGTATACCAGTCTTACAGTTTTTATTTTCTGCAGACCCTCTCACATTGCTTCACATTCGTGTAAAGTTTACAAGTATATCACAGGAACTGGTATTTTCAATGTTCAAAGACCCATAACTCAAAAAGTAATTAAGCCTGATTTAAGGTTCTTGTGGTCTACATGTCATCTTATGTTGATTTACATTTTTGAAAGGCTTCAGGAAAATTTCTGGAACCATTTTCAAGTTATAGAAAGGGCACAAGTATATGACTGGGATCACTAATTACAATGTCCAAAGGGCAGTAAATCCATAAGAAGATAATTAAGAGTTATGGTTTCTTGTGTTCTGCACACCATAACATGGTGATATACATTTGCATAAAGTTTCAAGCAAATATCTCAAACAGTTTTAAATTTATAAAAAAGACACATATATTACAGAAATCACTAGTGTCAATGTTCAAGGGGACATAATTCTAAAAGTAGATTAAGCAGAGCTATGGTTCTTGTTTCCTGCACCTCGTCTCATGACACTTTACATTTGTGTGAAGTTTTGTCCAAATACCTGAAACGGTTTCTAATTTACTATGCTGACATGACTACAACGTAGAAATGGCTATTTTTAATAGTTACTATGTTCAAAGGGTGGTAACTCCAAAAGTAGGTTAACCATATAGCTACAGTTCTTGTATTCTGCACATCCTCTCATGGTGATTTACATGTATTTACATGTGACTTACATGTATAAGAAATTTCATGAAAATATCTCAAAACATTTTTAACTTACAGAGTGGACACAAGCACATGGTAGAATGTCTGTGTTCAATTTTCAAAGGGCAATAACTCTAAAAATAGACAAACTAGAGTTACAGTTTATGAGTTCTGCACCTTTTCTCATGGAGCTGTAAATTTGTAAGAAGTTTCATCAAAATATCTGAAACGGTTTGCAACTTACAGAGCTTACTTCGTAGAAATGCCTATTTTCAATATTTACAATATACAAAGGGCCGTAAAGGTAGGTTAACCAGAGTTATGGTTCTTGTCTTCTGCATGTCAAACCATGGTGCTTTACATTTGTGTGAGATTTCATGCAAATATCTCAAAGTTTTCAACTTACAGAGCGGACATGAGTACATGGTAAAAATGGCCATGTTCAATCTTCAAAGGGTAATAACTCAAAAGTAGGCAAATCAGAGTTCATATGTTCTGCATGTTGTCTTATGGTGCTTTACATTTGTGTAAAGTTTTGTGAAAATATCACGACTGGTATCAGTTATGGAGCGGACACGAGTTCATAGTAGAAATGGCTATGTTCAATGTTCATAGGGTAATAACTCCAAAAGTAGGTTAACCAGAGTCACGGTTCATGTGTTCTGCACATCGTCTCAAGATGCTTTACATTCGTGTGAAGTTTCGTGAAAATATCGGAAAATTTCAAACTGTATCACATAATACCTCACCACTTTTTGTGGCAGGGCATAATTTAAATGCGGTTCGTAGAACTACCGGAACTCACCGAAACACCGGAACACACTGGTGATTACCAGAACACACTCATAAAAGTTTTTTTTTTGTTTATTTGTTTGTTTTTGCTTAATAAATAGTTTTTTGGAGGGAATATGTGGTCCATTATTTTGACCATTTGTAACACGTGAACATACTTTATAAACCTTAGCTCAGTTAAGCATCAAATAATTAGTATTATTATATGGCTGTATGACATAGCAACAGATAAAGCGCTTTTTTCATCCGAAAAATGCTGATATCTTTTTTATTTCTCGACGAAAACATATGTTGTGGGTACTCATTAGAAGCGCCTCGGTGAGGTGCTTCTAATGAGTACCCACAACATATGTTTTCGTCGAGAAATAAGAAAAATTAATATTATGTGGATAGCCCCTCTTATCTGTAGCTATGTGTGTGATCCGGTAAATTTTTGTCGTGATGAGTTTGGTATTAAAAAGTTTTTAATCATAATAAATAATATGATGGTGTTCAATTTTATAATAATGGGTGTTAGCTTGCATTAAACCCCATTAGGGAATATTAAAGATATGAGTGACATAAGACATTATAAAGACATTTTCATAAAGGGACCGGAACACTGTTTTATAAAACACTGGATGAGATTAATTTATTGTATAGTAAGATCAAATTTATTAATAACAACATCTGACACGAACAGCAATTAAGTTATAAAAACGGTCTTTAATAATATAAACTAAAAAAAAAAAAAAATAAATAAAGTTTGTTCCAGTAATTACCAGTGTGTTCCGGTGTTTTTGGTGTGTTCTGGTATTTCTACGAACCCCATAAAAATGTATAAAGTATAAAATATGTAAGTAAAATTAATGGCAGTCTGTACTATTGCCTCCAAGGGAAAGTTAACCATTCTTCTCTGGTTTTTCAAAGCTATCTATTCCTTCTTTTTTTTTGGCTTGGAAACAAAGCCGCCATATCAGAAAATAAAATAGGCTTTAATCATAAGAGAAGACGTGGATTAAGAGAAAGTGAAAGTAAAACAGAGATGATGTATAAATTAGCAAATATTTGGACCAAACGTAGCTAATGCTGCCACAATTAACACAGAGTGACAACTTGGGCAATGCGCTCCTAGGTCTACGGTTCCCATACAGCTGTGATCTAATCATTATCTTACGTATTGGCTATTTCGCGGAAAAATCTCCTCTCAGTGTCACGTATCGATATAATTTTACACATACATATACAAGGACTATCCTTTGGCTTTTATATGTTGTGAAAATTAAACTGTAGTTGCTTAAGAAAAAATAAACGAACCGATTTCTTAAACTTGATAATAATTGCGATGCAAAGAAGCCGTTCTTCACCGTTTCTCACATAGACTGGGCTATTCCTCTCAAGCCAGCCACCATTTTGATGTCATGTGATACTACAATAATAACCCAAAGTGACTCAATGAGGCACAATGTAATTCAATTAACAGTATTCAAATAATACTCGCAAGAGGGTTTTGATGAGAAGATAGATAGATAGTATGTACTCCGTGTTACATCTGTCCAGTTAATTTCTGGGCCCAGTTGTTCAAAGCTAACGACATCGTTAGTTAACGATTCGTTAAAATTTACATCGAGTGATATGCAAATATACTGAAATTTTTTGCTGAAAAAATGTGAGTAGCTTTTGCAAAAGCTACTCACATTTTTTCAGCAAAAATATCAGAATATTGTATATTGAATCTGCTAAAACAGTTAACGAAATGACTCTTAACGAGCTCGTTAAGCTAACGACGCTTTGAACAACTGGGCCTTGGTTACTACCTCGGGCTATTAAATATCTTTGTACAGTTTTCTTTCTTTCTATCTTTCACAAAGCTGCGTTTCCAGACAATTTGACATCAAAAGTACTCAAAGAGGCCAGGTAATACAAAAAAACTCAAGGATCGCCAGGTAATAAACAAGAATGGGGGATATAAAGTTGAATAGTTTGGACTCCCTGGCCGAAAAAAATACATCCAGGATATTGAAATGATTCAACACAGAGCTCCACGGTGCATTTTTAATGATTATAGTTTCACCAGCAGCGTCATCGCAGTGCAATTCAAATAAAACCTACCAGCATTAGAGAGCAGAAGACATATTTCTGACATCTTTGGTAGCCTTATGTTTTACAAAATCAAACTCAACATGGTCAAAACACTATTACCCGCCTCTATCAAATCTGTATTAAGAAACAGTCACCATTTCCTTCGCAAGGATTAATCTCCATAAATACTTATATACTTACCCCCCTCACCCACCCACACACACACGCGCGCGCGCACAACCCCCGCACAACCCCCGCACAACCAGACACTGGAAAAACCTTCCACCAGACTTATACACCAGCCCAGACCTCGAATTTCCGAGCAGAGCTCCTCAAGACTCTCAACCAAAGAAAAGTATCATCTGCCATCATTCGTCTTATCCTGTTATCATCATTCATCTTGTCATCATATTATAGAATGTTATGCTGATTTTAAACGCCAACACATTCCCTGTTTAGTCTCTAAATTCAAAAACGTATGTAATTCAAAAATGGATTAATTTGCATTTTGCTCATGCTTAGTAGTTTTTAGTTTTTATTCCATTTATTTGTGCACGCACTACATATATTACTCTTCAAGAGCGTGTTTGTAGTACCTGACAGATTCAGATTCTTTCTTTCATTCTTTGTGCTCATGCAGTGTGTGTGTGTGTGTGTGTGTGTGTGTGTGTGTGTGTGTGTGTGTGTGTGTGTGTGTGTGTGTGTGTGTGTGTGAAGGAATCTTTTTGACGTTTATTAGAAAAAGAAACTGTGACTACGTTTTTTTTTAAAAAATTGAATCAAAACAAAAACGGGGGCCACAAATATGCCAGGTGTGAGGGAAATTCCGTTCAAAACCCCTGAGGCCACAGCTGGAATGTACTGCGGTTATATGGGAACCCCATACAAAAGCCAACGTCTCTCAGAGAAACATGAAGCATAAAACTGTGAGGTAGACCGCTTGTAAAAAAAAAAAACAGCAACTCAGAAATAGTTTAGTAAACCACCCAATGAAAAGAAACAGAGCCTAACTGCGAGAGAGACATTACGAAAACATGCCTATTCAAATATATTGAAATTTTCACCACCAAAAAACTGAAAGTTTTCAGATAAAAATTCTGATATTTTTCTTATTTCTGCTCAAAACATAGATTGTGGGTATTCGTTAGAGCCGCTTCCACAAACTATGTTTCTAAGCAGAAATAAGAAAAATAATGCATACCCCTGTAAACCCCAGTTTTACTATATAAAAGTGGGGTTTAAGGGTGTCAAAATTATATAGTAGAGAAGTTGAAAACTTAAATTTAACCTGCTGACTATAGATACAAGCAGTCAACATTTGTATATTTTTCTTTTATGTTTCACTGAAAATAAGACGACGTTTCTTCACATTTTCTCCTCTGAGACAATATGGATAAAATGTTAATCCTTATTTTTTTGGTTATGAGAAAATGTCACCAATTTTCACAGATGATTTAGCCTGGAGAATGTTAAAACTTAAAATGTACGGTAAACGTCCTAAAATTTTGAAAACATTATTCCATACACTTATCTTTGCCCAACTTTTGTTTTCTATGCAGTTGTTTCTTAAAATATTTAGTGAAATGGGAAACAGTCTAGACTCGGGGTCTGTCATCACGAAAACACGCCTATATAATTTTGACCCCCGTAAACCCCACTTTAATATAGTAAAACTGGGGTTTACAGGGGTATACATTATTTTTAGTTGAAAAACATAGATTGTGGGTACTCGTTAGAACCGCCTCGATGAGGCGGTTCTAACGAGTACCCACAGTCTATGTTTTTAGCAGGAATATGAAAAATATCAGAATTTTTTATTTGAAAATTTTCCCTTTTTTGGTTGTAAAATTTTCAATATATTTGAATAGGCGTGTTTTCGTAATGACTGTTTCTATACGAAATAGGACATTTACCATATATGAGATGGAACGCCTAACGATGCTATAGTTCATTTCTTGGTAGATTTTTGATAAAACTTGGCAAACTCCACTTCTTTCCATGTGAACTGCTCAAATATCTTCCTACCGGCACAGTGGCTCAGTGGTAGAGCGTCCGCTTTTTTTGACCGGGCGCATCACGAAAACATGCCTATATAATGTTGACCCCCTTAAACCCCACTTTTATATAGTAAAAGTGGGGTTTACAGGGGTATATATTATTTTTCTTATTTCTGCTCAAAACATAGATTGTGGGTACTTGTTAGAACCGCCTCGGCGAGGCGGTTCTAACGAGTACCCACAATCTGTATTTTTGAGCAGAAATAAGAAAAATATCAGAATTTTTAACTGAAATTTTTCATTTTTTTTTTTGGTGGAAAAATTTTCAGTATATTTGAATAGGCTTGTTTTCGTAATGGGTTGCGGATTCGATCCTCATACCTAAGACTTTAAAAATGGCACTAGCTGCTCTTTCCCTTGGCGCTCAGATTAGAGCTAGAACTGGTCAGCTCAGTGTCATTATAATGTGACTGGGAGGAACATCATGTCAAAGTGCCTGGGGCGTGATATTTCAGTAAGGCAGCACTCTAAAAGTGAGCATTGAGCTCCCTGCCACATCCAGACACTGTCGCGATATGACTGAAAGAGGTTGAAAGCGACGTTAAGCCCAAATCAAACAAACAAATCATCCTAAATGTTCAGTTACCAAACGCGAAATAAGATTTTAATGACACACAAAATAATTACATCTGGCGGATGGCGGTTTTGTTATTTTATTTTACGGATTTTACAACAGCATTTCATTAATATTCTATGGAGGTCCTTATAAGACTGTGAGGGCAAATAGTTTTTTTTTTTTTTTTTTTTTTTTTTTTTTTGCAAATCGTTTTAATGATCCGTCAATTGTTTTTAACGTGATAGATAGATAGATAGATAGATAGATAGATAGATAGATAGATAGATAGATAGATAGTCGCTCGCTCGGTCGGTCGGTCGGTCGGTCGAGAGAGAGAGAGAGAGAGAGAGAGAGAGAGAGAGAGAGAGAGAGAGAGAGAGAGAGAGAGAGAGAGACTTTCTACATAATCATCATGATCAAAGTGCCATCCTTTTCGACATCTCCAAGACATGTTGTCTCACTACCAAGACATGTTGTCTCACTATTTGTAGTGAGACTCGCTATTTTTTGGCTCCAAAAACCCAGTGTTACGTGCTGTTTCACTTTTTTTTATTTATTTATTTATTTTTTTTTTCAAAAATTTCCCTGCACATATTTTATCTATCTATTGATACTGCAGCACCCCACTCACGCAGAAAATCTGCGCGCTAAGCAAATTAGTGTAAGATTTAAAGAATGAAGTGCAGAATAAAAGATGAAAGTGTTAAAATGTTAAAAGGTGGTGAGTAATAAAAGTTGGTTGAAAACAGCGTATGTTTTGCTGATTAAGGCATGAATGGTGAAGGGACCGGACTGCCCCTCTGAATTGCTCCAAAGTAGGCAGAGCAAGAACTTCAGCTGGAAGACTATTCCGCTGTATACTATATAGACAGTGGGGAAAACGAGTACTTGTAAAAGTTAAAAGATATATGAACCCAGTACGCATTCTTTATAAATCTATTGCGGACCGTTATCGGCCCGTCAGGGTGGCCGACAACGGCCCGCTATAGATTTATAAAGAATGCTAGCTGGGAATCAGACGCGAAGTAATGGGGTTACTATGTCTTGTCGGTCTAATGGGCTGGTGGAAATATGATGGGAGGGGATTTGCTACTACCCCATTAATTATTTTGTATAGCATTATGAGTCTCGCATCAGCTCCGGTAAGTGGAGGGGGTGGGGTGAGCGGGGGAGTCTATCTGGAGCGTGGGTGGGTGTGTTTGTAAAAAATCTGGGCATGGATTCAAATATGCCTGTCTGGAAAGGGGTTCATGTCTGTCTGGAAAGGGGGGTAGTAAACTACCTTAACCTGGAACGGGGATATCGTAAATGGATTTTTGTTAATGATATGAAGCATCAGAGGTAAATGAAATCTGGTCTGCATAATGGGTTTCATTCAATGCTTGGTAGTTCAGAGTTGTACTTCGATGGTATGTAGTATGTCTAAAAATGGCGCCATAAACAAACAAAAAGTTACAATTTCAAAACATTGTATATACCTTAATTAAACTTGATTTTGTGTGATTCTTGATGTACTTAATATTGATAATATGCAAGTAAACCATTTTTAAGTTAACTGACTAAGTAAATAAGCATATATTCCTTATCTACAAGGGGGTATGCGTTCGTCTAACTTTTCTCTGGAAATAGGTAGGGGTCCGGGGCTCCTGGCATCGCACTCCTACCCTTTTTTTATACTGCCCCCCCCCCCCCCCCCACTCCACACACATACGGGTATCAGCTCCTCTCTGCACCACAGACCTCCATCCCACCGAATTGCATATCCGTGATACTAGCATATGGTGAATAATTATTTGTGGTACATCCTATGGCCCTACGTCGCATCATCTCAGCTTTGTTTATGCCCTGCTTTGTGTATGAACTCCACACACTTCATGAAGTTTGGTATGCTGCCTCGCGGACACCAGTATTTTTGGTTCGGATCTTGCGTTTTAAGAAGCCTAAGGTCTTATTTGCATTTGAGGTAATGTTGGGTGAAGTTCAGATTACTTATGTCAACGCCAAGGTAAAATACAGACCTCATTTTTTTTTTTTTTTTTTTTTTCAGAATATAACTATTTTGTTCAGAACTGTCTGATCTCCTCAATCTATTGGATATATCTGAATCTTGTTGACTGTCTGACTGGTAGAGTTTTAACGTAGCTGGGCAGCCTAGGCACATAGAAGCTACGCCGAATCTTGTTGGAAAGGTAGAACTTAAGTGAACAAATAAGCATCAAAAAAAAAAAAAAAATCTTGAACTTTTGGAAACATGAGAGCGAAGAAAAAAAAAAAGCATTCGCCCACCGTGGGACTCGAACCCACGACCCTCAGATATCTGAGTGAATGTCAGGCCTAAAAGTCTGATGCTCTACCGACTGAGCTAGGCGGGCTGTCTGACATTTCTCTATTATTATTTGTATTTATCCAATAAGCATTTTTGCCGGGGAAGACATTGGGTTTATAATTCAAGTTTTGACAACAATACAGGATTTACATTGACCGTTCCGTTGACCCTGGAGTATTATTGATTCTTATATTAATGATCTTACAATCGGAATTAAAAAGGCAAAGAAAGAAATTCTTAACAGTAAACAGATTGTATGTAGACAATCTTTGTATAAGAAGCCAGGAATGTTAATATTCACTACGTTGTGTTGTTTAGATGGAAAGGAATACAATTCCGATAAGGACTAGAATTTCGGCAGAAGGTAAGGAATCTAATATGCTTCCTGATAAGCGTTAAATCACTGTATAAGTACATCAGCTCGAACAAAATCCTTTGTTTGTAACCTGTTAATCATTTTTCAATTATAGTGTACTAAATGAATTCAAGCAGTTTTATACTTGCCATAAAAAAAAAAAAATAAAAACTGAAACATCCTAAAAAAAGATCCCCACAGAAATCAAATGGAAGGGTGTTTTGATTTGAAATTTGGCAGAAAATAAAGAAATTGGTGGGAAAACATAATTTGCACACAAAATAATTAGATACGTATTTCAGAATGCATAAATTTATTTTCTTTTCATCTGTTAAAAAACAGCATGAAAATGATGATCAAGCGGAAAGTTGGGGGTGGAGGTGGGGGCTATCTATGGCATCTGAGGCTAAAGATACAGGAGCGTATCTCTAGCCACTAGCCAAATCGTTTTGGTCAGTTCAAAGCTGGTCAAAGTCAATGGAACAAAACATGTAGGCTGTTTGTTTTGCCACCATCACTGAACGATTGCTGGATCTGACAAGATTCTATGGTGGTGGCACTTTTGTTTATGTATACATGGTATACAGTCTTTCAAACAGACACAACACAGTTTCATATGACAGTGCTCCAAATAATTACATGCATGAGCTTTTGAGACCTACAATATAGTGTCCTGTATAGTACAGGCAATAAAGAAAATAACCAGACTATTTTAATTTACAAATACAAATTACATGTACTTGAACGGTAAATAGGTTTCTGTGTATACCCAGTGTGCTTTTATTGACTAATGGAATACTGAAAAAATGTAGGACAAAACCAAAAACATAACTGATGCTGAAAAGAGGGAAAGTTAGCATCTTTCTATCTCATTTTAAGGCACATAGGCAGACATAGTCTCCTTTTGTTTTGTCGGGAAAAAAATCTGTCCATTAAAATTGTCCCCCAGTTCATCCCAGGTTAACCTTTTTTCAAAGTTATATGTTACCTTTATTCTTCAGTAGATTGCTTTCATATTTGGTAGGGATGAAGAGGAAGACCAGTAGGCATTTTACATGCAAGAGACAAGTCTCTCTTCATTATTTAAAAAACTCTACCATAATGCTGTTAGGCATTTTTCTTGTTTTTAAAAGAGATATAGTAAATTTTGGCTGTAAAAACAGAGTTCGTTTTGTTTGCTATTGCCCTGAAAAACTTATAAATTTCTTTCTTTATTTATCTAGCAAAAATAAGGACCTCTTATTTTTCACCTAGAACATCACTAATGTTTGACAATTTTATATGTCCACATAGGCTAATGCAAATGCAGTAACAGACAATCCTCCAAAACCATATTATATTAAACCAGTCTTTTTAGGAGTCACTTAAATCTCTTTTGACATTCCCATTGGGCTAGTCTGTAAAACCTGGGCTGGACATGATTTTGGACTGGGTTCGATTTTGGACTGGGTTCGATTGATAACAGGGTTATTTCAAGTCAGAGAAGTTCAGTGACCGAGTCTGTAACCTCAGTGCCTGCAGATGTTATAAAACCAGATGCTTGCAGTATTTAGACCTGCAGGCTGATCAATGCACATTGTTTCCTTGGGGGCTGATAATGGATGATAAAGTCATGACCCAGGAAAAGATTACTGCTGCAGTTCAGAAGAGAGCTACATTGTAAGAGAAAGAGAAAATTCAATATATTCAGTATTATATGTTACACAATTATACAGAAAACATACAGTGCATATTTGTGTTACAATTGTAAATGTGAGCAGTCAGCACTTTCATTTTTGAGTCTTGAGGCATTTTGGCATTGCTTAGTTCTGTTACATAACTTTATTAGGCAGCGACAATCTAATTTTTTTTAAGGTAAGTTTTGGGGAGTTGTTTTTCAAAAAATGCTAGACAAGTCTGAGCACAACAAAATAAAGAAAATCACATGAGTGCTGTGGAAATACTTTGATCAGCCTCAGATCCCCATAGTCAGAAGAAATATATATTTTCTGTTCGTTTTATGGATAACTACAGACCCAGTACTTTTTAGAGTACATATTACCTCATTACAAAAAGTGTCAGAAAAATATCCAGCTGAATTCCTTGTGTCTGCCTTTCGTTCGTAACATACATCCTTACATAGAGATTGATTATGAAATATTTTCTACAGCCATTCTCCTCTGTCTGCTGATTCAAGAAGGGCAGCTACCAGTTACTTAGTACTGGTAAACTGCTTGAGAGGCCTGTCCAGGAACAATGTGATTAGGTTAACTAATTGTGCTAAAAATGACCCAAAATGTGTTGAAGGGCAATAAAATCCCATTATAAACAAACAAATTAATCTGCCATCGATTGTCAAATAATCATTTCAACTGATGAAACTATCCCATGATTTTACAGGTTGTAATTTAGCCACATCATGAAAAAACCTGCTTTTGCCATATGTGAGCAGCAAAGGCACAGATCAGCCTATGCATCTGCCCAGTCTGATCAGCACCTTCATTATTCTCTGCCTAGATGGAATAATGCCTGTAGTTTCTATAACCAAAATTTCAAGAGCAGCTAGTGTCTATAGTTGACCAGGCTGGATTTAGTCTCTCCTACCGGTAGTCCAAAACTCTGACAACAGGTTTTCTCATGTGGAGACTCAGTTTAAAGGTTAGGTTGCTTTACCTATCATAAAGGTTTCACATGCTTCTCCTGCAAGTAATATTGTCTGTCAAATTATGCAAACTTGCAGCCTGAAGGCTCGCATCTTGCATAGTACACACATTTGTGCAAGCTTTACTTTTGTCCCTGCTGTGATAGTCTGCGGAATTCTGCAGGTAAATGATGGCTGGGTATTCACCCTGATTTGCCTTCCCCCTTACATGCCTCTATTTCAGTTCAAGCCAGCCCAATGAGCCCATCCCAGGTTTTACAGACTACCTCTCATTGGAGTTAAACAGTCGGTTCACAGCTTCCAACAAATTTTTCAGCAGATCAATGATTTTTATAAAAGAACAGTTGGAGATCATGTAAGGGTTTATGAACAGGGTTCATAGGATTTTGTGAAGGAAAATAGTGTTTTGATTCTGTAACTGGAAAATGTAAATGTAACTGGATTCTGCAACTGGAAAATGAAAGCCTTAATCAGGCCCTCAAATATGCAGATTGAGCTTGGCCTTTATTGCCTGCATATTGTATTTATAAGGACCTTTTCATGTGTTACACATCATTATCAATACATAATTACATGGTGATGGACATTATTTGAGCTTAATTGGGTAGGATTCCTGCTGTTGGAGCAAAATTAAAAAAAAAATAAATAAAAAAGATCTGGATTGACCAAAAAACAGCTAACAGCTATCAGAAGTAGCATATGCTACTTCTGATAGCTGTCAGCTGTTTTTTGGTCAATCCAGATCTTTTTTTTTTTTTTTTTTTTCTTTAATTTGGCTCCAACAACATATGTACTTCAGATAGGGCAAAAAATGAGGGATTTGAGCTCCTTTGTGGTCTCTGCAGCACCTGTAGCATTTATAAAAAGAGAAAAATCATTTCAGAGGGGAATGAGAATAGTTTATGGTACAATCAATACAGGATTGATATCTTGTACTCAAGTATACAGAAAAACGAGTTTTTCTTTGGCCATGTGCAAGGGCCAATTTTTTTTTTCCTCGTGGTCAACAATGCCAAGCTGAATTTATGCAAGCTTGAAGGCAAAAGAATCTTTCTTCCACCAGCCCTCTAGTGTTGGCCTTTCATCCAACATCTCACCTTGGACCCAATATACACTGGACTAGTAACTACGGTACAGGTATTGTATTTATTGGGAATATGTTGTCGTGGCTGAGTTTTTATAATTCTATATAATGAAGTTTAAATGCTCATATTTCAATTATTTTTCAAAATATCTGAGATTTGTTTTCAAAAAGCAATAGGTCAATATATTACTTTTAAATCTGCAGCATTATATTTAAGGAAAAACCAACAGTTTTTGTAAACATCAACGAGAAAACTAGGTACCCATTTTAGCTATTTTCGGCACTTTTAGCAGAAAATCATCAAAAATTCGCCCAAAATGATGTTATAACTTCAATCTAACTAATTGTGACTTAACATTTTTCAACCAATCCTATTAAAACAATTTACATGTATTACAACCAATTTTTATCCAAAATCATGTTTAATGACCATAGTGCTTTAAAGTAGCGCTAAAATCAAGCCACGACAACATATTTTGGCAGTTCCGTTAGTGACAAGTCCGGGTATTATCAGGTCCGAGATCTCACACAATATCCGATATCAGCAGACAACACATGCTAGCCAGTGCTTATATACTTTTTATACCCCACCACAATAGTGACAGGATATTATTATTGTATCATGTTGACTGTCCGTGCTTCCGTACATCCATCTGTCAGTCTATTGTATGTTCGTCCATATTTTCATTTCCGAACAATAACTTGAGTAAATGGCAATGGATTTTCACCAAACTTGGTGTGATATTGTGGAGATCTGGTTTTGGATTGCTAATGTGCAGATTTTATCTGTCCACCATTGTCCATATTTTCGTTTCCTGGATGATGCTGACAGTGCAGATCCAGATCAGACAATTGAAGCATTTTGTCGAGTAACAAAATTTAGACAAAAATAAGTTTGGCACAAAGCATTTTAACACTAACTGTACTGTCATGGGCAAATTCAGCAAAAACTGATATTTTTCTTACTTTTCCTAGAAAATAGGATCTGACGCTTCATGCAAATGGTCTTGGATGAAGTTTCTAATCCTATTTTTAAGGAAAAATAAGAAAATTATAACTTGCTGAAATTTTTACTCAGGATTCAAAGTGGTAAACTTTAGGACCTTTACCATAATTATTGTTCTTTGTTTTAATAGCTTCTTTGGTGTTGCTTGAAAAGTGTTGGTGCTAAGGACAATAAGCAATGGGTGGACAGTCAAGCCACACTGCCATTTCTCCACTACCACGTGGGAAAACTGTTTTAATAACAGGTGGAAATACAGGTAGGGTTAAAAAGGGTTATTCTACCGCATAAATCCAGATAAGGCACTTTAAAAAAAAAAGAATAGATACAATATACTGATATTTTTCTTATTCTTCCATGAAAAAAAAATACGATACACCACAACCTCTTTATAACACTGTTGTTGGGGTCCATAGCATAAACCGTGTTAGTTAAACAACCGTGTTATATCCAAACAAAAATGTATAGATTATATTGAAAAATGACCATTTATGGTCATTTTTCAATATAATCTATACATTTTTGGGATCCACCTTTGAACTGTGTTATATCCAAAACTGTGTTATAACGAACCATATTATAAAGAGGTTGAAGTGTATACTGATATTTTTTAATTCTTCTATGAGTACCCACAACATATGTTTTCATGGAGAAATTAGAAAATATATTCACATGATACTAGTTACATAGCTACAGATAAGAGGGGGTATCCACATAATATTTTTCTTATTTCTCCATGAAAACATATGTTGTGGGTACTCGGGTACTCAATAGAAGTGCCTTGGTGAGGCGCTTCTAATGAGTACCAACAACATATGTTTTCATGGAGAAATAAGAAAGATATCAGCATTTTTTGGATGAAAAAAGTGCCTTATCTGTTGCTATGTACTACCCCTTATCTAGACGTATGGTATTATTTACCCTCAGTCATGCTATACATATGTACTTGAGGCAAATATTTGTGGGATGTTCATTTTAAATGCTAGCAGAAGACATTTTAAAATATTTTTCTTTTTGCCTTTAAAGGAGTCACAAATACCTTAAATGTATAATTATCAGACACCATGAATATCATTGTGGCTCTAACCTTTGAAGTGCAAATGCTCAGCCTCATCACTTTCATTGAGATTCATCAAGAAATAATCTCTATGGTCATTCGCCCTAATCTGCTGATTCAGGAAGGGTTATTGTCAGTTACTGGCAAAAGTACAGATTAAATGCTTAGCCCTTAAACTGCCAGTCACAACAATTGTCGTCTGCTTTGTCATCTGCTTGTTATTTTAAAAGTCATTTTTGCAAACAGTGTGGACCCAGATCAGACTGCTCCTCTAGGATTAGTCTGATCAGGGTCCACACTGTTTGCCTGTATGCAAAAATAGGCTTGAAAAGTTTGCAAGAATATTCAGCAGACAACATAAGCAGATAACATTTTCAGATGCAGGTTTTCTTGGCATTTTAACCCTTGTCCTGCTGAACCCGGATATACCCAGCCTTTGCAAACAGTGTAGATCCAGATCAGTGCTTCTGAAGAAGCCAACTGATCTGGATCTGCACTGTTTGCCATTCAGTATGTGAATCTATATCAACAACCTTGATCAAGTACGTGTAATCTGATTGGCTAAAAATTAGAAATGGGAGTGGCTTCTTAATTTATTCAGCAGGACAAGGGTTAAGGGTTAGAGGACTAAGCCTGTACAGGAAAAGTGTGAGTAGGTTAACTGACCAGGTCCCAGGTGTTCAAAGCTAACGATGTCGTTAGTTAACGATTCGTTAACATTTTAATCTAGTGATACGCAAATATGCTGAAATTTTTTGCTGAAAAAAATGTGAGTAGCTTTTGCAGTGCAAAAGCTACTCACATTTTTTCAGCAAAAAATATTAGAATATTGTGTATTGAATCTGCTAAAAGAGTTAATGAAATGACCCTTAACGAGCTCGTTAAGCTAACAAGGCTTTGAACAACTGGGCCCTGGCAGTTTGACATGACCTTAACAGTGTTGAATAGGCCATAAAATTACAAATCAGATGTCTCAGCTAGTATGCTGATATATGTTTCCATGGCAAACGCCTGACAGGAGACTCCACAGCCGCTGCCTTCATTTGGCATAAGAGAGATTTTCATGTGTGCTTACGATAACAGTTGTTCATTGTTATATGTTTTTGTTTCATCATAAAACATGTTGTTTATTGAGTAAGACTGGTTCTCATCCAGATAATAAATAGCCAAGACAAACATGAATCTCCAAATTAACTCTTTTATCACAGCAGATCGAACAAGATACCTTTGCAGTGTAGATCCAGATGAAATGGCTTCTAATAAACCATTTCATCAGGATCTACACTGTTTGCCATTCAGTTTTAGATTTTTTAAACTGAAACCGCTATTTGCAACAATGGATTTGTCCATTTTCAGAGATATAAGAGTCCTTTTCAGGAGGTCTGGGGTGTGTGGGTGTGGGAAATAAAGGATTGAGCCTTTGTCTTATAGCATAATGTACATAGCACCAGATAAGATTTTTTTTCAGCCAAACAATACTGATATTTGCGGTTTTCCACAAAAATATTTTGTGGATACTCGCTGGTATCATCTTTACTTAGGCAATTCTAATGAGGCAAGACAATTCAAGTGGGTGTACACTATGCATCATCTCTTGGCAGCCAGGAGTGGCTCCACTTGGGATTTAGGGTAGGGGTGGGTGGGTTGGGCAGGAGTGGGGTGAGTGGTGACAAGCTCATTTTCATGGGAATCAATGGATAAATATATGTCTTGTAAAGCCATTTTAAACAGAATAATGTCATTGTTTATTGATGTGTTAACATTCAGTATGAATGTATATATTTTATTGGTTAAATTGGTTAATTTTTACTGTTACCCCCACCCCCCAGTTAGCAGACAAGGAAGGCCCTGATCCAACTGCGCAGATTTGCAAGCTAATCTGTGCCTTTGCTATCCGCATATACCCAAAGACAGGTTTTCCCATGGTATGGCCCATATAATTACGTCCCCTCTGACAAGACTTATGACCCCTGATAAATGTGGAAAAAAAATAGCTTAACCCTTCTCTTGCTGAACACGACATGCCCTGTCTTAGCAAACAGTGTAGATACAGATCAGTTGGCTTCTGAAGAAGCCAACTGATCTGGATCTGTACTGTTTGTCATAAAATATGTGAATTTCTATCACAAACCCAGATCAAGTAATCTGATTGGTTGGAAATTAGAAATAGGCATGGCATCTTAATTTATTCAGCATGACAAGTGTTAATTGGTTTGGTGAAACTTCATACAGCTTTCCGTGGTTGGGTATCATGCTATGTTATGCAATGCTTTTATTTTGATTTTTAACTCTTCTCTTGCTGAACATGACATGCCCTGCCTTAACAAACAGTGTAGATCCAGATCAGTTGGCTTCTGAAGAAGCCAACATCTGAATTTGCACTGTTTGTCTTTAAATATGTGAATTTCTATCAAAAACCCGGATCAAGTAATCTGATTGGCTGGAAGTTAGAAGTGGGTGTGGCATCTTAATTTATTCAGCATGAAAAGGGTTAATGCATTGGCTCCAGCACTGGATAGGGACACATGTAGCACGAATGAATGATCAAACGTGATAATACATAAATGTTCTGTTCTTCATTCTGGTAATAGTATAAATGTACACAATCTTGGTATGTGGCAAGAATCAAATTAACTGTGATACTGATTTGCTACATTAGTCCAATTACTTGGATATAAAAATGCAGAGAAAGGGTGACTTTCATTTACCTGACTAATATACAGAACACTTAACAGGAAAAGTGAAAGTACTGTGCCAACTGTTTATCATCATGGGCTGACACAGCAATTTATGGCTCTACCATATTTACCCTAAGTATTGAGAAGTCTTATGTACTCACTATACTTATCCTAAATTTTGTAATAGTCCATTCTTCTGCTTCTTGATATGTCTGAAATATTGCTGTATATATGGCAAACATAGTAGACCCTGATCAGATGCTGCATTCTGTGGCACCTGATCTGGTCTGCAATGTTTGCAAAGGCCTATCTGTCCCAATACCCAGGGTTATTACAGTATTTAGACACCCTCCCAGCTAGCATTCTACGTAAATCTACATCGGACCGTCATCGGCCCATCAGCTACCCTGACGGGCCGATGACGGCCCGATATAGATTTATGTAGAATGCTGACTGGGCTGCCTCCTTACCATACTTGCTCTAAAAGTTTGTTAACTATTAAAGTGCCTGAAATTTCTTTGATAAGTGGCTAACAAAGTAGAAGCTGATCAGATGCTGCAGAATGCAGATTTTGATCTGGTTCTACACTGGTTCCTCAGGCCTGTCTGTCCAGATATTTAGGGTAAATAGGGGAAGAGGATAGTATAAAGGACCTTTTTTTCACCCTTTACATAATAATGGCCCCTTCAGGCAAGGATTAGAACAAGATGAAATTGTACATCACGAAAACATGTCTGTATAATGTTTACCCTCTTAAACCCCACTTTTATATAGTAAAAGTAAGGTTTACAGGGTATTAATTAATTTTCTTGTTTCTGCTCAAAAACATGGATTGTGGGTACTCATTAGAACAGCCTCACTGAGGCAGTTCTAATGTTCTAACGAGTACCCACAGTCAGTGTTTTGAGCAGAAATATGAAAAATATCAGAGTTTTTTTATCTGAAAATTTCCAGTTTTAAGAGGTGAAATTTTCTATATATTTGCAAAGGCGTGTTTTCGTAATGGTCTGGGCTACAGTGTTCAAACTGAGTCTATACTGTTTGAAATTTAGTCAGCAGTTTTAAACGCATCACCTGGTAATAAAATGACTCCTTCAATTTTAGAATAAGTCTGGTATTGAGTTAATGTCCAAATATTTAGGTTGATTATGATGGTGACAGTACTTTTAAGACTTTCAGCATTATGGTAAATGTCCTAAAATTTTGAACTCTTTATGTCCTAATTTTTTTGCTTACATGTAAGTTTGGCTTTTTTTATGTAGTTGTTTCTTAAAATACTTAGTGGTGTTGCAAACAATGTTGACCCTAATCAGACTGCTATCAACCTGATCTGGGTCAGCACTTTTCGCATCTGCCATTTTGCAGAAACTTTGGTGTATGAAATTTTAGGACATTTACCTTTCTCTGTATAGAAATATACAGTGAAATACATTTAGATAGTAAAAATATGGGCAGATTCAGCACATGAAAATTTGTAATATTTTTTCTTATTTTTCCTAGAAAATAGGATCTGACACTTCATGCAAATTGTCTCCTAAGGAAGGAGACAATTTGTATGAAGTGTCAAATCCTATTTTCTAGGAAAAATAAGAAAAATATTCCAAAATATTGTCTGCTGAAATTTTTACCCATCATGCAAAGTGTTACTGGTAAAACAATGTAAGTATTCAGACAGGCCTGAGCAAACAGTGGAGACCCAGATCAGATGTCGTATTCTGCTGTGTGTAGGTCTGCACTGTTTGCCACTTGTCAGCAGGTGGTAAAATGGACTTGTTAAAATGTTGGAACAAGTATGGTAAGGAGTTAAGGTGTAGAATATTTAGGTCAATGCGGTAATGACAGCTTTTCTCATGAGGTTGCTAATATATTAATCATTTGACTTCGGTAAATATGTTAAAAGAAGTTTTGTGCAAATATTTATATAGCGGAGAAAAATTATATGATCTTATTTGGTGAGCATTGTTGTACATGTATTTGAGAACTCTAACTTAACCCTTACTCAGCGGATTGCAACAGTATAGGCTTTTAGCCCTGTTTGAGAGCATCTCAGGACCTCCAGATACAAGGCACATCTTTCAGCAGGGGTCATCCTGGAGGGCGACTTGGGAGAAAAAGTCTCCCTAAGCTGGATGACCTCCCTATCTTGAGCTGAGGGAGAAGTGAAAATGTATAGAATGTATAGGGAAATCCGAAATTTGGACCGAAACTTTTCCCTGAAATCCTGAAATTGTCACAAAACTTCTCCCTCTCTGAAAGCTCTAGGATGTCCCCTGCTTTCAGTTTTAGATTTCCAACAGGGGAGAGAATTTACTTTACCACAAACCTTCGTTTATTGGCATTCAAGGCCAATCAGTGAAATAATTCTCCAAAATCACAGTCAGATTTCACCTTTTCTGTTTTTTTTTTTTTTTTTTTGTGTCACTCTTATCTGATCAAATAGGTTATTGTGTCAACCACGCGGACTCTACTTACCGGTAACCAGCTTCCAGTAATAGATGAAGACAAATAGTAGACAGGTCATTGCAAATTGTGAAATCCTTCCTGCAATGGCGCTAGTCTCCTGGAGTTCTTTTTTTCTTTCAAACACCGATTTGTAACATGACTTGCTTATCACATGATAGTCACAGTGATCATGACTGATCTGCTAATAGCAAGCCAGTCCATTGCTACATCACACATGTGAGTATGAGGTACATTGGTTAATAATGGGTGCTCAGGTAAGGGTGCCCATTCCAAAGACCCAGATCAGAATTGTTTTTTAGTAGGATTATGAGTTAAATATTAGGACAGGTAGGCCTAGAGACAGTTTATATGGAATGCCAAAGCCTATTTTCTGGGAAAAATATGAGAAATATTATCAGTTTGTCATATGCTAAACTAGCCCAGAGAGTACCGGTAGTAAAGATTAAGGGTTAAAAGTGGCTTGAATTCAGTTATCTGATGCACTGTGGGAAAATAGGGCATAAGTAAGTAAACAGTGAGGCCCAGATCAGCCTGCACATCAATGCAGTCAGCAGTCAGATAAAAGACTATGTGTTCTGCTTATTGCAGCATTCTGTATTATGAGTCTAGGTGTCAGATATAACATTATCATAATAATGCCCCCACCATTAGAAGAAAGGTGGAAAGGGAATATAGTGTTACCCCTGTCAGTCCATCTGTCCATCTCCTTCTGCGTCCGAGATGGCGTTAGCAATTTCGTTTAAGTTTTTCAGGGGTTAGCAATTTGCGTTTAAGTTTTTCAGGTGGGGGCATCCATGTTCTTTGGACATATTTCTAGTTTATCTTAAAGTTTGATGATTTTTGTGCATCTGACTCATACATCCCTCCAATAAATATAAATAAACTCCAGACTTAAATGGGTTAACCCTTGTCCTGCTGAACCCGGATATATCCTACCTATGCAAACTGTGTAGATCTAGATCAGTTGGCTTCTAAAGAAGCCAACTGATCTGGATCTGCACTGTTTGCCATTAAGTTTGTGAATTTATATCAACAATCTGGATCAAGTAATCTGATTGGCTGAAAATTTGAAATGGGCGTGGCATCTTACTTTATTCAGCAGGACAAGGGTTAAAGAATAAAAAAAAATAGCATGGCAAAGATAAGATCATTGATTTTTGTGATTATCAGAAGTGGCTTGTTTATTTTTGAGGTAATTGAGTTTATTGTTCGCCTTTCTGTGTGAAATGACATGAATGTCAATATTGTACCACAATCTAAGGGCATTTTTGGCACTATTGTATTTACCCTTAATACTAATCCTTGACATGCTGAATAAATTAAGATGCCATGCCCACTTCTAGTGTTCAGCCAGTCAGATTACTTGATCCAGATTGTTGATATAAATTCACATACTGAATGGCAAACAGTGCAGATCCAGATCACTTGGCTTCTTCAGATCTGGCTCTACACTGTTTGCAAAGGCAGGGTATATCCGGGTTCAACAGGACAATGGTTAGGAAACTTTAATTCTCCCCACTTTCAATTTTAGGCTATGTGATTTATATAAAATATTCTTGGAGGAAAATGCCTAAACTATTTGCAAACAGTGGAGACCCTGTTCTGGCACTGCATTCTGCAGTGTTTGATCAGGGTCTGCACTGACTGCCAGTTTCCTTTTTCAGGGTCTCCAGACAAAAATGGGTGAATTCCTTATGCATAGCTCTAGGCAAGGTGCTTTTTTCAGTCAAAAAGTACTAGTATTTTTCTTATTTCTTCACGAAAACGTATGTTGTGGCTACTCATTAAAAGTGCCTCAATCACGTATGTTTATGCGGAGAAATAAGAAAATATTGAACTTTTATTCATCTTATCTTTTATACTTCTTATGTGAGCTATGTTACCATACTTGTCTTTAAATTTGAACAAGTTGATTTTGCTGCGTGTTGATATGTCTAAAATGCTTGATGAGTAGCAAATAGTGTTGATGTCATGTTCTGCTGCATCTAACTAGTCTATGCTGTTTTGTCAGGCATGTCTGTTCCAATAATGAGGACAAATAAAGTTTTACATATACCGTATTTGACCTAATTACCGCACTGTGCGCTTAGGTTTTTCAAAATTACTGGGAACACTCAGTTGTGATAAAATATGTATCTACCTATTAAGGATACACTATAAAAAGATCAGAAAAGGACTTATTTGATGATGATTATAAAAATTTTTTTCTGATTTTCTTTTTAAAAGCATATGTTGTGGGCATTCATTTGAATTGCATCGACAAGTCGATGCAATTCAAATGAGTACCCACAACATATGCCTTTGTAAAGAAGTAAAGAAAAAAGTACACTGGTTGTAATCTGAAGACTACGGAATGACTGTGCACTTATAGGGGTATGTGCGGTAATTAGATCGAATACGGTAGCTCTAGTTAATGTGGGCTATCCAGATAATATTTTTCTTATTTCGCCACAAAAACATTTGTTGTCAGTACTCATTAGAAGGGCCTTGCTGTGGGGGCTTCTAATGAGTACCCAAAACATGTTTTTGTTGAGAAATAAGTAAAATGTCAAATCTTTTAGGTTGAAAAAAAAGTGCCTTATCTGATGCTGTGTGACAGTCCTGTTACTAGCTCTAATTTTAGGACAAAATAACAGCCAGAAAAATATGTTAAATTTTGTTGACTGGCATCAAAGTTCTAGGCCCAGTTGTTCAAAACTAATAATGTCGTTAGTTAACATACCATTAAAACTTTGATCATTATATATGGCATATACACTAATATTTTTGCTGAAAAAATGTGAGTAGGTTTTGCATTTACAAAAGCTACTCACATTTTTTCAGCAAAAATATCTGTGAATATGATATTGTACTTACTAGAACAGTTAACATTTTGACCACTTACAAGCTTGTTAAGCTAACGATGCTTTGAACAGCTGGGCCTAGGGTAATACAGTAATTGTTTAGACAAAACATTAAATTTTGTGCATATCCTTAATGTGTGACATTATTGTTTTTACCCTCATATTGGAACATTGTAACTCCTTAATACTTTTCCTAAACTTTGAACAAACCTGTTGTGTCAATGTGTATGTCTAATAAAACTGCTGGATGAGTGGTAAAAATGTAGACCCTGATCAGACAACACTTTGATGTCTGATCTGGCTATACATTGTTTGCTCAGGCCTGTCTGTCTGAATATTTGGAGTAAATACAGTACAGGGAGTGGCTGGGTCCTAACTCCTTAACGCTTAGCACTCTGGGTAAAATTTTCAGCAGGCAACATTTTAAATTTTTTTGTTTTCCCAGAAAACAGGTTTTGACATTTCATGCAAATTGAATTTGCATGAAATGTCTAATCCTGTTTTCTGGGATAGATAATAAATTATCACCAATTTGTCATCTGCTGAATTAGCCCAGAGAGTGGTAAAGGTCAACATAGTAAGTTGTATCCCTAAATTTAATGCTTTGCATGCTGGGTAAAAACTTCAGCAGACAGCATTTTTGAAATCATTTTCTTAGAAAATAAGATTTGACATGTCATGCAGACAATTCATTGAGACAATTTTCAAAGTACCAGGTCCTCTTTTCTAGGAAAAATAAAAAAAAGATGTCATCAGTTTGTTGTCTGCAGAATCTGCCCTAGTCCTGCTGAACCCAGATATGTCCTGCCTTAACAAACAGTGTAGATCCAGATCAGTTGGCTTCTGAAAAGCCAACTGATCTGGATCTGCACTGTTTGCCATTAAGTATATGAATTTTATATCAACAATCTGGATCAAGTAATCTGATTGGCTGAAAATAAGAAATGGGTGTGGCATCTTAATTTATTCAGCAGGACAAGTAACAAGTGAAATTGAGTATACATTTGCTGTATGTAAAAAGTTCTTGCTGAATAGTAAAATTGTAGATCCTGACGGATAGCTCTATAGACATGTTCTGATTAATGGCTAATGGAACTGCATACACCTGCTAGATTGTACCCTATTTTTTGTTTTAAAGAGGCACATTTTGTGGCATCATGTCTGCTTCAAAAGGAAAGAATTTACTCCCAAAATAACATGTTCTTTCCTTTCAGGGTAGACACCATTTAAAAAGAGAGACAAAAATAATTTTTACATAGTGAAACTTCGATAACTAAAAAAAGCCAAAAAACTAGTGTTGGGAATCTGAGAGGAAAATCAGAATTGATTATCGGGAAAGTAAAACCGATTGATTATCGATTATACAGTAGGATAGCCCATAAGTAGCATCAAATAATAAATCATTATAGCATATGCGCTTTATGTTTCTGTGTAACTTAAAATGCAACAACATATAATAGCCTAACCACAAATGTATATGGTAATTTAAGATGTAGATTGTTTCAAGACAAAGCAGATGTTAGCAGCCATGTTTCTTGTCAAAGAGTCTTTCATAATACTCTTAATTTGTAGGTCTCATTATGTGACCTTTGGCCTACATTTTTAAAAATAGAATTCCAAATAATCTATTGTGAAAAAAAATGTTAATCGATAGTTGCCGATAACAGGCTCATTTGATTATTTCGATTAATCGGCACAACACTACAAAGAACCATCCAAATAGTTCTAGTTATGGGTTGTTGGAGTTATTGAGGGTTGGATTCTGTAGAAACTCTACTGCAGTTGCCTTCCTTGAAAATGTATCCATTCCCTGTATGTTAAATTTAAAGCACAGAGCATTCCCTGTATGTTAAATTTAAAGCACAGAGCAAAATTTGTAGCAAATGACATTCTAAATTTTTCTTTATTTTTTTTACAGAAAATAAGTCTTGACATTACAGAAAATAAGTCTTGACATTTCATGTGAATCATCTGCTTGACAGATGATTCACATGAAATGTCACAACCTATTGTTTGTGAAAATTTAAAATAAAACAACAAAAAACATATGTGCCATCTGCTATAGCTGTGATTGATGCCTTAATGCTAAGCACTCTGGGTAAAATTTTCAGCAGACTACATACTGAAATATTTTTCTTATTTTTTCCCAGAAAACAGGAATTTACATTTCATGCAAATTGTCTCTGTTGAAGACAATTCACATGAAATGTCTAATCCTATTCTCTGGGAAAAATAAGAAAAATATCACCGATTTGTTGTCTGCTGAATTAGCCCAGAGAGTGGAAAAGGTTAAGAGTTAAATTTCCTATTTTCCAGCAGTGTAACTTATTTCTTACTGTCTTGTAGGTATCGGGTATGAGACTGCCAAATGGATTGCCATGCTGGGAGCAAAAGTCATTTTAGCTGTCAGATCAGAGGAGAGAGGGATCTCGGTATGTTTGTAAAGAACTGTTGAAAATAACACTACCACATTTACCAGTAAGGTTCAGACAGACAGGCCTGAGCAAACTGTGTAGACTCAGATCAGTTGCCTTAGAACACAGCATCTGATATTGGTCTACACTGTTTACCACACACCTAGCAGTTTTTAGACACATCAGCAATAAAATGGACTTTTTCATTTCAGAATTTAGGACATGTATGGTAAGGGTTTAAGGTATATGAATACTTAGGGTATCAGGGCCCAGTTGTTCGAAACTAACCATGTCATTAGTTAACATATCGTTAAAATTTTGATCATTAAATATGGCATGTAGGCTATTATTTTTTGCTGAAAAAATGTGAGTAGCTTTTGCATTTGCAGAAGCTACTCACATTTTTTTTCAGCAAAAATAACTGTGAATTAAATATTGTACTTACCAGAACAGTTAACATTTTGATCAGTAACGAGCTTGTTAAGCTAGTGATGCTTTGAACAACTGGGCCCTGATAAATATTTTTTTTTAATTTCTGCACAAAAGGACATGTTAGGGGTACTCATTAGAAGTGTCTCACTGAGGCATTTCTAATGAGTACCCAGACCATACGTTTTCATGCAGAAATAAGAAAAGCATCCATACTTTTTGGCTGAAAAAGGCATCTCAGGAGCTATGTTAGGATGAATATAGTAATTCACATACTGAACCAGAAGACTCACTCAGAGCTTTCAAGTAAATTGAAAGAGTCAGCTTTCACATATGAGTCACAGCAGGCAAGAATGCATCTTGCTGAATACGCATATACAGAGGACTTGTTCAGAAAGAGTATCTAGTGATAGTTCTAGGGTAATCCTTTTTTCTCCATACCAACATAATTTATGTTGTGGGTACTCATCAAAAAGTGCCGTCAGATACTCATACTTAATAAGTCCTGCATGGAGTATATGTCCACATTAGCCTGAACCCTAGCACTGTTGGCTTATTGTCTATATTGTTCATGAAATAGATTCTACAAAACAAGAGTATAAATCATAGATCTATACAAAATGCTTTTTTTCAGCCAAAAGCTCAAGATGAGCTTTTGTGATCACTTGCCATCCATCATCCATCTGTTTACACTTTTAATTATGCTCCCCGAAGAATTTCGGGGGAGCATATAGTCGCCGCTTCGTCCGTGCGTCCGTGTGTCCGTGCGTCCGTGCGTCCGTCCCGCTCTTGTCCACGCAAATTCTCGGAAACTGCTTGTCGGATTTCAATGAAACTTCATGGGAATATTAAGTATCAAAGGTGAATGCACATATCACCTGCGTGTTCTGGTTCGATGATTTTTCCAAGAGTTATTGCCCTTTGATGAGTTCTGCATGAATATATAGGGTACTGTTCGTGTCCACGCGAATTCTCGGAAACTACTAGTCGGATTTCATTGAAACTTCATGGGAATATTAAGTATGGAAGGTGGATGTGCATATCACCTGCGTGTTCTGGTTCGATGATTTTTCCAAGAGTTATTGCCCTTTGATGAGTTCTGCATGAATATATAGGGTACTGTTCGTGTCCACGCAAATTCTTAGCAAATACTGGCAGAAATTCAACGAAATTTTAATGGAATCTTAAGCAGCAATAGGGGATGCGCATATTGTTCAATCTTTCTGGTTAGATTGGTTAGATGATTTGTCACAGAGTCATGCTACTTTGTTTAAAGCTGCAGTGTAAGGTCACTGGCTATTTTTAGAAAAGAATTTGTCAACACTCTAGTGCCTACATTTATTGATGGATTTTGATATAACTTCAAACAAATGTTGGGTATGATAATATCTTGAGCATGTTTGACATTCAGGGTCCTGGGCTCAAGGTCAAGGTCACTGTGGCTATTTTTAGAAAAACTTTGTTTTTGCTCTAGTGCCTAGATTTATTGATGGATTTTAATATAATTTCACAAAAATGTATCAAAGTGAAAGAGGTTAGTCTTGTCGGATGGTCAAATGACCTCTTTAACAGTCGAGGGGGTAGGATCAGATCCATTTTTCAATCTGTCTGACATTTTATATGCGGCACCCAATTCGGAACCATACCTGGTGATAGATCTATGAGGATTGCCTCTGTCTATGAGAGTAAGTCTTCAATAAATTGTATTAAACCTTTTTACCCAATAAATATAGCTAAACTACCACATAGAATCTTGGGGTATGGAATCGTACCTGAAGACACTTCCTTTCATTTATTCCAACTTTTATGTTGCTGATGTTTGTATGACAGTGCCTTCAGGCAAGCTTATCTGTCCACCAACAGGTTTTGTGATACTCCATTTTGAAGTACAGTGAGTATACACAGTATACCGCTCTTTATCTAGGATAATGTTTCCTGTTCCGACTATTGCATGTTCGGGGAGCATCCATCGGTTTCACCGATATTCTTGTTGGTTTCTCATCTGAATCTTCTATCATCAAACTTCATGTTGAGTATTTTGTTATGGGGGGATTGAAAGTTTGTTCAAATAGTCCCTGTAATTTTATCAAGATAACTGTCAGCTTTGCTATGACCAGCCAGACACATGGTGTTAAAATGCAGCCAAACCTGTCTGAAAGGTCACCAGTATTAACCCTTGTCCAGCTGAACCCGGATATACCCTGCCTTGCAAACAGTGTAGATCCAGATCAGTTGACTTCTGAAGAAGCCAACTGATCTGGATCTGCACTGTTTGCCACTAAGTTTGTGAATTTATATTAACAATCTGGATCAAGTAATCTGATTGGCTGAAAATTAGAAGTGGGTATGGCATCTTAATTTGTTCAGCATGACAAGGGTTAAACAATTGCCTGTATTTTAAAGTCAGTTTTCGCAGTCCCATTAAAAGACAAAGAAGTGTAAATTTGCCTTTATTAAGCCAACACATATTTGGCTTTCACTTTGGTGCTTGCCCAACACAGGTTTTACTTCACTTTGTCTTTGGTCAGCCTCACACTGTCAAGGCAATTACATGACTTTTCATAAAATTTTAATGAGATAATTCATATACCGTAAAGAAGAAAGAAAAAATGTGACAGTAGTACCAAAAGAAGACAAACCTTAACATTTAAGAAAATTAAAATTTCTTCTAAATAAAAGAATATTATTATTAACTTTTGTTTTTCCCAGAATATTTTGCGATTTAATTGCTTTATTGTTGATGCATCATTAAGTGTGGAGTAAAAGTATGTGATTTATCCCTAACCCTTGTCCTGCAGAACCAGGATGTACCCTGTCTTTGCAAACAGTGTAGATCCAGATCAGTTGGCTTCTTCAGAAGCCAACTGATCTGGATCTTCACTGTTTGCCATTAAGTATGTGAATTTATGTAAAAAATTTGGATCAAGTAATCTGATTGGCTGGAAATTAGAAATGGGCATGGTATCTTAATTTATTCAGCATAACAAGGGTTAAGCTTTAACGTTCATTTGATTGCCTGATATTGTTTCTTAGATGTTCTTCCAGTATGGCAAACAGAATACAGCCTGATCAAAATGATTTTAAGAGCAAATTTATCTGGATATATAGTGATTGCTCAGGTCTGTCTGTCTGTCCAAACTTTGGGTGTAAATAGGGTATTAATTTTTGTTTGTTAGGCGGTAAAGAAAATGGCTGATGATTACAGAGAGGAGAAAGCAAAAGGAACATATGGTATAATTGATGATGCCTCATTAAATGTTCAGTATAAAGTATGTGATTTATCCAGCCTGAAGTCAGTTATGAAGTTTGTAGAGTGGTACAAGTCAACGGGCCAACAGGTCAACATCCTCATCTGTAATGCCTGTACCTATGCCCTGAGAGAAGGTAAGTTGGTATGTCAGTAGTCCAGCAGGTTAACATCCTCATTCTGTCATGCCTGTACATATAGACTGAGAGAAGGTAAGTGGTACAAGTCAACAGGCCAGCAAGTCAACATCTTCATCTGTAATGCCTGTACATAATTATGCACTGAGAGAAGGAAAGTCAGTACAAGTCAACGGGCCAGCAGGTCAACATCCTCATCGGTAATGCCTGTACATAATTATGCATTGAGAGAAGGTAAGTTGGTACAAGTCAACGGGCCAGCAGGTCAACATCCTCATCGGTAATGCCTGTACATATGCTCTGAGAGAAGGCAAGTTGGTACAAGTCAACAAGGCCTGCAGGTCAACATCCTCATCTGTAGTGCCTGTACATATGCACAAATTGAAGGTAAATTGTATAAATCAACAGGCCAGCAGGTCAACACCCTTACCTGTAATGCCTGTACATGTATATGTGCACTTAGAGTAAGTTGGTACATCAACTGGCCAGCAAGTCAACATCCTCATCTGTAATGCCTGTACATGTATATGTGCACTTAGAGTAAGTTGGTACAAGTCAGCTGGCCAGCAAGTCAACATCCTCATCTGTAATGCCTGTACAATGGGCCAGCAGGCCAGCATCCTCATCTGTAATGCCTGTATATATGCACTGAGAAGGTACAATTCATACTTTGAGAGGTGTTAGTACAAGTCAGGGGGGCAGCAGGTCAACATCCTCATCCGTAATGTGTGTACATACCATATTCAATCTAATTACCACACCTACTCCTATAAGCGCACAGTCAAGCAATTCGGTAGTCTTCAGATTACAGCCAGTGTCCTTTTTGTCTACTTCTTTATAAAGGCATATGTTGTATGAGGGTAGTTCAATAAGTTCGTAGAACTCGGTATTTTTCTATACAATTCAAGATTTTTTTTTTCATTTTTATGCCCCGCTACCAAAAAAGTGGGGGGGTATTATGTTATACCCTCTGAAATTTTGAGTGTCCGTCTGTCCGTCCGTCCGTCCATCAGCGCCCCCGCCATTCTTCTGCCTGCAACTCCTCCTACAGTTTTAGGCCAATCCTTTTCAAACTTTACAGGCGCTTTTAGGATGGCCTGAAGATAGGCATATTGTTTTTTCAGAATCCTGAAATTATTTTTTATTATAATTTTTGCATTTTTAACTTAGACTTTTTTAGAGCCCTAATACTACAGAAATGTATAGGGAGTATGTACCTTCTGCCCCCAACTCCTCCTACAGTTTTAGGCCAATCCTTTTTTAAACTTTACAGGCACTTTTAGGGTGGTCTGAAGATATGCATATTTTTTTTTCAGAATCCTGAAATTTTTTTTTATCACATTTTTTGCATTTTTAACTTAGACTTTTTTCGAGCCCTAATACTACAGAAATGTATAGGGAGTATGTACCTTCTGCCCGCAACTCCTCTTACAGTTTTAGGCCAATCCTTTTCAAACTTTACAGGCGCTTTTAGGATGGTCTGAAGATATGCATATTGTTTTTTCAGAATCCTTAAATTATTTTTTATTATAATTTTTGCATTTTTAACTTAGACTTTTTTAGAGCCCTAATACTACAGAAATGTATAGGGAGTATGTACCTTCTGCCCGCAACTCCTCGTACAGTTTTAGGCCAATCCTTTTCAAACTTTACAGGCGCTTTTAGGATGGTCTGAAGATATGCATATTGTTTTTTCAGAATCCTGAAGTTATTTTTTATTACTTTTTTTTGCATTTTTAACTTAGACTTTTTTCAAGCCTTTATACTACAGAAATGTATAGGGAGTATGTACCTTGTACACGCAACTCCTTCTACATTTTCAGGCCGATCCTTTTGAAACTTTAAACACGCTTTTAGGATGGTCTGAAGATATGCATATTGTTTTTTTTTCAGAATCTTGAAATTATTTTTTATCACTTTTTATTGCTTTTTTAGCTCACCTGAGCCAAAGCTCAGGGTGAGCTATTGTCATCACCCTATGTCCGTCGTCCGTTGTCAACAATTAGTTTGTTAACACTCTAGAGGTCACAGTTTTGATCCAGTCTTGATGAAACTTGGTCAGAATGTTTGCCTCTATGAAATCTAGGTCAAGTTTGATACTGGGTTACTTGGGGTCAAAAACTAGGTCACCAGGTCAAATCAAAGGAAAAACTTGTTAACACTCTACAGGTCATAGTTTTGACCCAATCTTGATGAAACTTGCTCAAAATGTTTGCCTCTATTAAATCTAGGTCAGTTTCAAAACTGGGTCACTTGGGGTCAAAAACTAGGTCACCGGGCCAGATCAGCAGAAAACCTTGTTAACACTCTAGCGGTCACATTTTTGAAGCAATCATCATGAATATTGCTCAATGTATTTGTCTTGATGATTTCTAGGTCAAGTTCGAAACTGGGTAACCTGGGGTCAAAAACTAGGTCACCTGGCCAGATCAGCAGAAAACCTTGTTAACACTCTAGCAGTCACATTTTTGAAGCAATCATCATGAATCTTGCTCAATATGTTTGTCTTGATGATTTCTAGGTCAAGTTTGAATCTGGGTCACTTGGGGTCAAAAACTAGGTCACCGGGCCAGATCAGCAGAAAACCTTGTTAACACTCTAGCGGTCACATTTTTGAAGCAATCATCATGAATCTTGCTCATTATGTTTGTCTTGATGAATTCTAGGTCAAGTTCGAAACTGGGTCACCTGGGGTAAAAAACTAGGTCACCGGGCCAGATCAGCAGAAAACCTTGTTAACACTCTAGCGGTCACATTTTTGAAGCAATCATCATGAATCTTGCTCAAAATGTTTGTCTTGATGATTTCTAGGTCAAGTTCGAAACTGGGTCACTTAGGGTAAAAAACTAGGTCACCTGGCCAGATCAGCAGAAAATCTTGTTAACACTCTAGCGGTCACATTATTGAAGCAATCATCATGAATCTTGCTCAAAATGTTTGTCTTGATGATTTATAGGTCAAGTTCGAAACTGGGTCACTTGGAATCAAAAACTAGGTCACCGGGCCAAATCAGCAGAAAACCTTGTTAACACTCTAGCGGTCACATTTTTGAAGCAATCATCATGAATATTGCTCAAAATGTTTGTCTTGATGATTTCTAGGTCAAGTTCAAAACTGGGTCACGTGGTATAAAAAACTAGGTCACCAGGCCAAACCAGCAGTAAACCTTGTTAACACTCTAGCGGTCACATTTTTGAAGCAATTATCATGAATATTGCTCAAAATGTTTGTCTTGATGAGTTCTAGGATATATTTGAAACTGGGTCACTTAGGGTCAAAAACTAGGTCACCCGGCCAAATCAGCAGAAAATCTTGTTAACACTCTAGCGGTCACATTTTTGAAACAGTCATCATGAATCTGGCTCAAAATGTTTGTCTGGATGATTTCTAGGTCAAGTTCGAAACTGGAACACCTGGGGTCAAAAACTAGGTCACCTGGCCAAATTAGCGTAAAATCTTGTTATCACTCTAGCGGTTACATTTTTCAAGCCATCATGAATCTTGCACAAAATGTTTGTCTTGATGAGTTCTAGGTCAAGTTTGAAACTGGGTCACATGGTATAAAAAACTAGGTCACCGGGCCAAATCAGCAGAAAACTTTGTTATAATCATTTTGAACTTTGATCAGAATGTTTGCCTTGATCAGTTCTAGATCAGGCTCTCAAAGTGCTATGTTGCTCAGGTGAGTGTTACAGGGCCATCATGGCCCTCTTGTTAACTTTTAGTGTGTTTTTTAGTTTTTTTTTTTTTTTTTTTTTTTGTTTTTTTAAGAGTTATGAAATAACTGTTTATTGCTTCTCTTCCTGTTTAACTTAGATTGTTTTCAACCCTTATACTACAGAAGTGCATAGGGAATATGTCGCTGTGGCGGGGCATGGTGCATGGCTTGCAGTTTTATTGTGCAGTGTAAACCTTTGTTAGTTGAATGATAACAGCCGTTCAGTCAACACGTACATTTTTTGCTCTTACTTTTTGTTTGAAAACTATACCCATAGGCAAAATTGGAAAGTCAGAATATTGAGTTCAGAGCAGTCATAAAGTTCCTCACTAAGGAGGGCGCAAAGGCCAAAGAAACCCATTGGCACATGGCTGATGTGTATGGTGATAGTAGCCCAAAGTATTCCACAGTGGCAAAGTGGTCAGCAGAATTTAAACGTGGGTGAGACTCCTGAGAAGATGACCCAAGGCCAGGTCACCCTGCTGATGTCATCAGCCAGGAAATAATCGACCTTGTTTAGAAATGTGCTAAACAATCGCCGAATCAGTTGCCGAACTTGCTTCAGAAAGTGGTATTTCTAATGGAAGTGTTTACACTATAATCCATGAACATTTAGGCATGTCAAAAGTATCTGCCAGGTGGGTACCCCAAAACCTGAACATGCAAGATTGTCAGCAAAGGATGGAGTCAAGTCAAGAACTTCTGGAAGTGTACAATGCCAATCCAGAAGACTTTCACACTTGTTTTGTAACAGGAGATGAAACTTGGCTTCATCACTGGGACCCAGATACAAAAAAGAGTCCATGCAATGGAAGCACCCTGGCTCACTCCCACCTAAGAAATTTTGTACCCAACCATCAGCCAGCAAGGTAATTGCCACGGTGTTTTGGGACTCCAAAGGGATTATATTGATAGATTTCAAACCTGCTGGTACTTCATTACAGGAGAATACTTTGCCAATGTCATTAAACAATTAAGGGTTGCTATTAAAGAAAAACGAAGGGGAAAGCTAGCTGCTGGTGTCCTTCTTTTGCATGATAATGCCCCTATGCACAAGTCCAGAGTTGCACAAGCGGCTATTTATAAGTGCAAGTTCGAGCAGTTAAATCACCCGCCATACAGTCCAGACCTGGCCCCAAATGATTATTATCTGTTTCAAAATTTGAAGTTCCACTTGCGTGGAACAAGATTTCGGGACGATGATGAGCTCAAGGTTTGGTTTGAGGACCAAATAGACGACATTTATTTCAAAGGCACAGACTGCTTAAAAGAAAAGTGGGCCAAATGCATTGAAGTAAAGGGGGATTATATTGAAAAATAATGTTGAAACCATTTTCCAGTCTGTGAGTTAAACCCCGAGTTCTACGAACTTATTGAACTCCCCTCGTAGGTACCCATTTGAATTGCATTGACTTGTCAATGCAGTTCAAATGAGTACCCACAACATATGCTTTCATAAAGAAAATCAGAAAAAATAAACACACATAAAACATCCCTTAAGCTTCATTGGATAGATCATTCGCTGATCTTTTTTTTTTTACATGTAACCTTAGTATAGGTAGATATATATCACAAGTTTTCCCAGTAATTTTGAAAAACCTAAGTGCACGGTGCGGTAATAAGGTTGAATACGATATGCACCGAGAGAAAGTAAGACCACAAAGTGTAAGAGAAATACAGGGTCCATTCTGTTAGTTGGACCGTTTTTAAACTGAATAAGCTCCCCCACACTATATATATTTGTATTGGAAGAGTCTCATTTAATTTTAGGTATGTCAGATTATGTGATTTAGATATTCTTAGAGGAAAGTGGTGAAACTATTTGCAAACAGTGGAAACCCTGATCAGATGTTGTATTCTGCTGCATCTGATCTGGGTCTGCACAGTTTGCTAATGACCTTTTTGCAGAGACTCCAGACTAAAATTGGTTAACACTTAGCATTTTGAAATATTTTTTTCTAATTTTTTTGAGAAATTAGAGTTTTGTAATTTCATACAGATAGTCTCTGAATTTGTTGAAAACTTGGACCAGTCTACCTACCTGATGGACTATTGCATAATATGTAACCATTTTTAATGAAGAAAACATGGAAACATGCTGAATACATTAAGATGCCACGGCCACTTCCAATTTCAAGGTAACCAGATTACCTGATCCAGATTGTTGATATAAATTCACATGCTGAATTGCAAACAGTGCAGATCCAGATCAGCTGGCTTCTTAGAAGCCAACTGATCTGGATCTACACTGTATGCAAAGGCAGGGTACAACTGGGTTCAGCAGGACCAGGATTAAAACCAATGAATAGAATAAATTTTTTTTGTATATTTATAGTAACAACAAATGGTTTTGCATGGAACCATGACAAAAGTGCAAATTAACTTCTGAGTAAAGCATAGGTCTAGATTTGAGTGGGTATAGGGTAAATATTTTTCATATTTCTCTACAAAAACATATGTTGTGGGTTCTCATTAGAAGTGCCTCAGCAAGAGTGGAGAAATAAAAAAAGTATCAATACTTTTGGATTGAAAAAAGCATCTTATCAAGAGTTATGGTATTATTATGCATAAAATGGCTTTCTGCAAGATGTTGAAAACATAGTTATTATTTAACCCATTAATGCCTAGGTTACCATGATAATGTGGCATCTGTTCAGGGTCTATACTATTTGCTTTAAATACAGACTCTTCTATAAAACATGGCATTAATATAAACTAACCAGGCAGCCTGCAGTTGGAAATAGACCAGTCCAAAGAGGTGTGGTAGAAGAGTCCACTCAACATAAGTCGGTTAACTTAAACCACGCTCTGTGCTAATTTAGCAGATGACAAATTGATGATATGTTTCTTATTTTCCCCAGAAAACAGGATATAACAATTCATGCAAATTGTCTTCATCGGAGAGAATTTGCTTAAAATGTCAAATTCTGTTTTCTGGGGAAAATAAGAAAAACATTTCAGTATGTCATCTAATGAAAATTTTACCTGATGTACTAAGCATTAAGGTAAATACTATACACATACTTCTGTTTTCAGTGATGACAGATGATAATTTTGAAGCAACCTATCAGGTGACATACCTTGCTCACTTCCTGTTAGTATCTCATTTGTTGCCAATTATGGAGCGGTCTGGTGAAGATTGTAGGATAGTGTTTATTTCTAGTCAAACTCATCAACAAGCTGACTTTGATGCAACTTATGCCTCAGGTGCAAAGATAGAAAAACATAATGGCTTCCAGTGTTTTGCTAACTCTAATCTGTTCCAGGTGGGTACCCAGTCAGCATTCTACGTAAATCTATATCGGGCCGTCATCGGCCCGTCAGGGTAGCTGATGGGCCGATGACGGCCTGATGTAGATTTACGTAGAATGCTAGCTGGATAGATATTATTTGACACATTGTTTGCACAAAATGCCATTACAGGCAAGAAAGACTCAGATCAGCCTATACATTTGCAGTCTGATTAGGACCTTCAGCTGCCTGTTTCAGATTTATTAGAAAGATGTCCTTCTTAATTTTCTTGATGGAAAAAGATACAAGTTGTTAATATTGGCATACCTCTAGAGCAGGCATTGTTTTTAACGCTTTGCATGCTTTTTCGTTGTCTGTGGATTTAAAAATTAACATTTTCAAAAAAAAATCTTTCAGGAATACCATCAGAGTGTCAAATAGTTTGGATCCAGATCATGCCCAACATCTTGTCGAGCCTGATCTCGGTCCAAACCGTTTGCAAAGGTTGTCAGCAGACTACAAAAGTCACCACTAGCGGACAAAGAGTAAAAACAAAAAATACTGAAGAAATAAGAAAAATATATATCTGGATATGTCTCTTATGTAGAACTATGAAAAAATAACTAAAAAAAAAAAAAAAAAAAAAAAAAAAAAATACTAGAAAATCTGGTGCCCATAGTTGAATGGAAATTGCCAATGGCTAATGCTCTGGCAAAGATAATTGATATAACTTCATTCTATGTGATATTTGTAGAATTTTTTTTAATTTCAGAAAAGAATTGCTTATGATTAAAAAGACATTTTAATATAAATTTATGTAACAGTGATACCAAATTTTTACGCAGTATGTCTACTTGGCTACTCAAGTATGATACTAGTAATTAGCAAAATAAATAGTGCTGCATGTATAATGCTCGGAGGATTTGTTAACTTTTAGCACTCTGGGTAAAACTTTCAGCAGACAACATTTCGAAATATTTTTTTCTTATTTTTCCCAGAAAACATTTTAACATTTCATGCAAATTGTCTCTAATGTAGACAGTTAGCATGAAATGTCAAAAACAACAAAAAACATCACCAGTGATTATGTGTCACCTGCTGTATCATCCCAGAGTGGTAATAGTAAAGGGGGAGTATTTGGTGGTAATTCTGCATCATGAAAACATACCTATATAATTTTGACCCCCTTAAACCCCACTTTTATACTGTAAAACTGGGGTTTAATAGCATATACATTATTTTTCTTATTTCTGCTCAAAAATTATATATTGTGGGTATTTGTTAGAACCACCTCAGTGAGGCAGTTCTAACGAGTACCCACAATCTATGTTTTGAGCAGAAATGTGAAAAGTATCAGAATTTTTATCTGAAAACTTTCAGTTTTTGGAGGTGAAATTTTCAGTATATTTGAATAGGCTGGTTTTCATTGTGGGGATATTTTTTTGTATTTCTCAATAATAATTACCCACATTGAACATGTGTTTTATGAAGAACTGGAGATAAATATCCCAGAATAATATCGTCAAATACTCCTCCTTAACAGCTTCTCTGATGTCATTATGAAATCCTCAAGATGGTTTTCACAGAGCTATCTATTCAAGTGGACTGGGTCCACTTGGTACTTCTTCTGCCATTTTTCAAAAGGGAGACAAGTGTTTAGACTTCCTGTTTGCTTTCCTGCACAATTGGAACATTGCTGATGACTTCATTGCACAGGGCCTTTCATTATCACCATTCCATTATTTCAGTATGATTAAAATAATGTTGAAAGGGATGTAAAACACCAATTCTACCTCTCCTCGCCTATATAGCCAATGGTTAAATTCAGTGATTTATTCTGCAACAAATCGCTGGGCGGAAGCAGACGATGCTATCTGGAGCCATTCCAACGTCATTTTGACAGTTTGCTGATGTCAGTCTTTGTTTCCATGACATTAGACGGTGTAACATAGTTTTTCTCACGTCAAGAACGTAAGAAATGCATGTTAACAGCGTTACAGTCAAAACTGTTGGCAGGATTTCTTTACGCGATGGCAGAAAGTTGGAAGAATCTGAAGGATACAATTACTTTTTTCGTTGTTTTCTATGTGATAGAATCAAAATAGATCAGCTCTTGTGCGTGATTTGTTGAGTAATAAATCACAGTTTGTCGGTCAGTTGTAAGTAGATAAATCACTCGCGCTCTGCGCTTGTGATTTGATCTACTTTACAACTGACCTCCAAACAGTGATTTATTACTCAACAAATCACTGCTAGAGCTGATCTATTTCTTAAACCAACAGTAACATTTTATTGGAACATTCTTTTCTTTTAGAATAGATCATTTTCCAGAAGGCAGGCAAAACACGGTTTCGGCAGTTAATTCCCCTGAAAGTGTATCCATTCCCTTAATGAGGAGTTGCCACATGTTTTTTTAAGAATCAAATTTTTTGAATAGATGCATATTAGTTGATCCAGATGAAGATAAAGTCAGAAGATACTTTTGGATTATTTTTGCTTTAAAATAATATTTTGTGGGTACTCATTGGCATTGCTTTATTGAGGTGCAAAAGTTATCACCTTTAGTGGACAGATGATTTTTCCCTTATCTGGAATCTGGTATGCAAGTTCCTGGATTTTGTCTCAGCCTTTTCCAAGTTTTATAGGGTATATCATTAAGAGAACTTGATGCACTTGGTGGATTTTCTGCCATATTCATAAGGGAGACAACTTTTGTGACTTCCTGTTTGCTTTCCTGCACACCCAAACTACTCTTAAAGAAAGAATTTGCTCCCCTTTACAAGGGGAGCAAATTCTTTCCTTTTAGAGTAAATCCCTTTTCAGAAGGGGGCAAAACTGTTTTGACAGTTGCCTCCCCTGAAGAGGTATCTTATCCCCTTAAAACTGTTTTACCTGATGCGGTTTGTTTGATTTTTTTTAACAGATCATGTTTATGTACAGCCTAGATAGAGTACTAGAGAAATCAACATTAAATGTTGACATTCTTTGTGTAGACCGAGGTAAACTAGATGCTTTAATCTTTCCCAATGATCCTCAGGCAGTGGAGGGGTTCAGCTGCAGGCTAGCCTGTATGAAATGCTGTGGTAAGTATGTGTAGACATATTGGGACTGATGTGGAGAAACCACTGATTTTGTAGTATTTAGCCCTTTGGCTTAAAGTGCCAATCACAACTGCAGCATTATGGTTTTATGTTGGTTGTCTTTGTGTACATCCATTTGTCCATCTGCCGTCAACCATATTTTCATTTCCGAATGATAACTTTAGTAAAAACCAATTGATTTTCACCAAATTTGGTATGTGCATTGATATTGTTAAAATCTGGTTTGAGAGTGCTATTGGGCAAATTTCATCTTTTTTTTAACAGAGGTATCTTCCTGCCACATGAAAGTGGCAGGGTATTATCATTTCACATTTTTTGATGTTGTTTTTTTTTTTTTTTTCATCACGAAAACACGCCTATGTAATTTTGACCACCTTAAACCCCACTTTTATATAGTAAAACTGGGGTTTACAGGGGTATACATTATTTTTCTTATTTCTGCTCAAAACATAGATTGTGGGTACTCGTTAGAACCGCCTCGCCTCGGCGAGGCGGTTCTAACGAGTACCCACAATCTATGTTTTGAGCAGAAATTTGAAAAAATATCAGAATTTTTTATCTGAAAATTTTCATCTTTTGGTGGTAAAATTTTCAGTATATTTGAATAGGCATGTTTTCGTAATGGAAAATCAATCCTGACATTTCATATGAATTGTCTGCCAAGCAGATGGTCCATATGAAATGTCAAGATTTATTTTATCTGAAAAATAATGTTGAAAAAAAAATAGAATATCATCTGTTTCAAAGTTTGCTTGGCAATTTAAGGGTTAATATAACAATTCAGACACCTTAACCATAGCTCCAGATAAGAGGGAGTGTCAGGAATTTCTTTTTTTTATAGTTCTCACAAAAACATATGATGTAAAGCTGGTTAATCAAAGCTGAAAAGATAATTGATTTTCAGTCCTGCCATTGTGATTGATAATCGATTAGTAATTACTGAAGATTTGGTCATAATTTTACCTGTCTTAGCATGACTCTTACCATATGTTATACTTTATTGTGTATATTTGGTCAGACAGGCTTGAGCAAACAGTGAAGACCCAGATGAGATGCCACAAAACACAGCATCTCTTCAGGGTCTACACTGTTTGCCACTCATCCAGCTATTTTAGACACAACTGTGGGTAGTAAATTGTACTTGTTCAAACTTTAGATAAAGTATGGTAAGGATTTGAGTTGTCTAAATACTAAGGGTAAATACAGTAAAGTAAGAGACACAGAAACCAAATGATCGATTATTAGCAAATCTGTAATGATATTCATTTTTTTTTTAATTTGTCAACAATTAATCCATTATCCGATTAATTGTGCCAGCCATAATATGATGTGGGTACTAATTAGAAGCACTTCAGCGAGACACTTTTTATGAGTACCCATAACATATGTTTTGGTGGAGAAAGAAGAAAAATATCAATTTTGGGTGAGAAAAAGTGTCTTATTTTGAGCTTAACACTTATTCTACTTGTCCCAAAATTTGAACAAGTACATTTCACTCCCAGTTGATGTGTCTAAAGCACTGCTGGATTAGAGGCGAACAGTTCTGCAGAATTTATTCTAGTTCAACAGTCTGTTCAGGTCTGTCTGTCCCAAAACTCGGAGCCAAATAAGGTATGTGCATACAGCAGGTCTGGACCAGATTGTGGCCATTCGCGTGTGGTTGAAGACTACCGTCGACTCTTGTTATCGCAACTTCACTTAGCTCAAATAGCTGCTTATCTCGAAGTGAAAATCTGGTCCCTGTTTTCAACATGGAAATCTAACAATAGGTAACAAAATATTGTGGAAAAGAGGAGAAATTCTCCTCTTTCCCACAATATTTTCAATATATCTCTAACTTCAGGAGTCAAATTACATATTCATTTGTGAAATGTGGTTGTTCGATTTATTTTTCCTCAGTTCAGCAAATCTGATATGTCGAGGTACGGATATCTCAAAGTATTTCAGAGAGTCCCTTGGTCTTCAAGATAATGAGAGTCGACTGTACATTGTTTGGTGAATGCCATTTAAAAGAATTATGTGAATGGGCAGTGAAGATTCAGACCTGCATGCCAGAATCTCTAGTTTGACTTGGGTTTTTATTGTCCTTAATTGGGAAAAAGAGGTTTTCCCACACCACTTTGTATACGGTAAATGTCCTAAAATTTCGAACAAAATTAAATAATTTCAGTTCTTGCTGTTCGAAATTTTAGGAATTATGATTTGCTAAAAAATTTACTGTTCGAAATTTTAGGACAGATTCACTTACAGCCAAAATTGACCTGGCTATTGGATGCTTTCGGACACCCGAAACAACAAAAAAGGACCTACACGACGAAAGTGTTTTCTTATTTGCTATGTGTGATTGGTAAACTGAATGTGAAATTGTATGAACAAATAAATAAATACCACACTGATGTTTGTTTTGAATTCCATCCGATTAATTCCATGTCGAATAATGTTTCTCATAACAAAACAATTAATTATCCGGTACACTAATTAATCGCCAGATACGTTTGTTCGGCACTCCTGGAATGTGTCACTTTCTTAAACTAGGCTGGCTTAGTCCACTGTCTTCTTACGTAACAACCCTCTTCACTTTACCGCACTGAAATACACAAGCTGACCAAAAAATACTTCAAAAGGTTACCGCACTTTTGTTCTTGTTTGAGCCACTACAGAAACACAAAAGTCCCTTTCCTCAAAGGTGAAGTGTATCGAGCTTAAATGTGAAAAGCGCAGACAGATTACAATTTCCGCCATTTTGAAGCGCAGTATTCACACTGCTTGCAGACATCTGAGGCTGACAATGCATTCTGTTGGCGATATGCTTAAACCCAGATCAGACTTCCCCGATAAATAGACTATGCGGATGCGCATGTTGATCCTGTCTATGCTGGTCTCAAATGTCATGAGGTTGTTTCTCTTGGAAAGGCCTCATACATAAACGAACAGTGCGGACAATCAGATCTGCATGCAGCCTGATCAAGATCAAAGATTTTAGCCCTACACCAAACTGAACTAGGTATGCCAAACCTGTGAACTGCCATTATCGTTTTTAGCAATATTTTAAAAAACAAAAGCTGTATTGTCGTTTAGAGTTCGGTAACGAAACTTATTGCAAGAATTATCTGTCATCAATATTAATCCTTGTTCAGGTTAGATCCCTGTTCAGGCGAAAATGACCCTTTGTGTATATGTGTAAGTCAGATCAGAATGCGGGGCGCAGTCTAGTGCAGGATGATGTCCACTCAATTCGCTGAATAGGTCATTGGTATAAAACACTAATACATGAGTTGCAGTCTCCAGCAAGTGCACAGACTGATCACATTTGTAACAAATGATAAGGTTCGTTTTGGCTTGTTGGGACCTATCATCGGATGCACTGAGCATATCATGACAATCATGCGATCAGACAGGAAATATTTTGCTGGAGGCTAACGTTAATCCCCACGACGAAAACGTTTTCGGCGTGCTTAATGAAACCTTTGGCACGCTAAACTTAAATATTAGCGGCAGATATTATCGAAGGACACAGTGTACAGACGAGCAGGAACGACCCAGATCAGAATGCGCAGATGCACATGCTAATTTACAATTTCGCGTGTAGCACTTTCTTACTATCGCATGCGCGTCACGCTTTGCAGAAATGATCAGATCAACTTTGGAATTCTGGTTTAGTGGTCACACGACTTACCGAAATACCAGAATACTACCGGAATACCCATGAAAAATACAGGAATTCCTGTGAAGACACCAATACTGGCTTTAATTTAGAAACAAATATACTCGGAGGACGATCTTGAAAAGCCCCCAAATTAGTTCCATTCCCTTGTTCTCTGCGGTGTCTGATCTGGATCTACGCTGTTTGCATAGGCCTATCTGTTCCAATATTTAGGTTTTTTTAATTTTTTAATACGTGTCAGTTTTGTATGCCATTCTGACTGAGAAAGGCTCTATAAAATGAGTGTCTTTTATCTCCCGAAGAGGTTTCCTGTCACGATTTCATGTGACTTATCGCTACGAGCACGTGGTTTCTTAATGCGGGGCAAGAGAAATGTTCTCAGGAAATGTTGCTTTGTGACTGTTCAGTTTCTGGGTATTTTAATAATTATGATGTTCTCATTATATACATACTGTAAAAGAATTACAGTATTTATATTTATTTACATCCTGGTAAATGCGGAGTAAGGTCCTCATGCACTCTTTAGGTTTTACTGTTTAAAGGGAGCTAATTGCATATGCCTTGATGATGAATTTTATGAGTCAGACCCAGCTTTTTTTTATGAATCAGGGGTGGATCCAGGATGATTTCTGAAGGGATTCGATTTGATCAAATTTCCGTACTTACTCTACGTATCCGGACAGACAGGCCTGAGCAAACAGTGTAGACCCAGATCAGACGCGGCAGAATGCATGTAAAACCTTCACTGAAACGGTGATGTATTTAACCAAAGATTTGGAATCTCTCCAAGAACTGGAGTTTACATGCCTGTTTGTTACCACAAACGGCAAAATTTGATGGCCTTTGCATCGGAAGATGATCGGAGTCTTCACTGGTCGCATGTCTTATTATCCTAAAAGTGTTTTCCAAATTTCCATGTTCCCCCTAACTAGTTTCATTCCCTCTTTCTCTGCTGCGTCTGATCTCAGTCTACAGTTTGCATAGGCCTATCTGTGTCAGTACTTAGGTTCTATTTTAATACCTACCAATTTCATATGCATTTCTGATGAAAAAATGCTCTATAATTTAACAAACATAAGTGTGTGTTTTCCCTCTTAGTGGTTTCCACCACGATTTCTCGTGACGTTACCGTTACGAGCATGCGGTTTCTGCATGCAGAACAAGGGAATGTGACTGCATTTTCTGTATTTTCACATATATTAAAAATATTTATCATGTCTGCCACAAGGTAACAACAGTTCTAGATCGCCTGCACATAATCTAACCCTTATCACGTGGACGTGACTGTCATGTGGAAATAGCTAACATTGTGATGGGAGTCTCTCTTTTTTTTTTTTTTCTTGTGAATTTTCAGTCAGTATCTCCTGGGTTTGTATAAAATTAAAATATGGTTCCTGTGCCATTTATGTTCATAAAATTCGTTATGACACTGCTGTGTGCATTTACATTTTGCGGTGGCTTTCAACACCGCTACTTTAATTTCCGGTTCCGTAACAGAAAAAAAAAAAGTTACCGAAATCAAAATGTGCCGATAAAAGATTACTTGAAGCAAGCTGTGTTCGAAATTTTAGAAATCCTCTTTTTGCAAAACTGCTACTGTTCGAGATTTTAGGACATTTCTAGTAATTATTTTGGGCAAAAATATTAGGTGTTCGAAATTTTAGAGTGTTCGAATTTTTAGGACATTTACCGTATATCAATTTTAACTTTTACTCTTCTGCAAGCAGAAATGAGAGGAAATTTAGCAAACAATACAGACCCAGATTTGCAGCATCTGATCAGGGTCTCTACTGTCTGCAAAACTTAATAGTTGAGCCATTTTTCTCTAGGAATATCTAAACCACATAGCCTGGCATACTAAAATTGAAACTGGACTCTGGACTCTGTCAATGTATAGTGTAGTTTATTCTGTCTGAAATGATTTAATGGAGCTCTTCAGCAAGTTCAAGTTGCCTGATCACTAGGGACAGGACAGCTTATCTCCCTTTCATCTATTAGAAAGCAAAACCTGTAAAGGAATCCTTAATTTTATTTGATTTGTTACTTTTTATTATTCTTTATATGTATGATAATAAAATAAAATATAAAGAAATAAAATTTATACTAATATTGGTTAAGAGTTAAATTTATCATGCACATCAGTAATTTCTTGGACATACATGTAAATGCATGAGCAGTGAAGAACTATGTTATCAATGAAATGTTATCTTTTCCAGCATACTGTAGTAAGTATCACAATGGTTGATTTAGACTTGGCATTGATTATAATGTTGATATAATGTTTGCTTTTGCAAATTTGCTTCTTGGCTTTTGCTGTAAACCTGCTTAGCATATCAGAGACCCAGATAAAATGTTCATTTTAAAACAAAGATTGTGAATATTGTTTTATTTTGTCCATGAAAAAAAAAAACAAGTGTTCTTAAATTCTGTCACATTTATCTCATTGAAATGACTCATTGAAGTCTTAGAACATTGTGTTTTTGTGAAGAATTAAGGAAAGAGTACATTTATGTAACTAATTTATCTGGATCTCTATACAGTATTTGTATATCCATAGGTATTTATTGCTTAATATTCTGTGATGATACATGACGTTGTTTTGATGTTTACCATATTTATTGTAAATATTTGCACACCTTAAGATACTTGTTTTAAAACTTGATCAGGTGAATTTGCATCATGAAAACATGCCTGTATAATATTGACCCCCTTAAACCCCACTTTTATATAGTAAAACTGGGGTTATACATTATTTTTCTTATTTCTCCTAAAAAACATAGATTGTGGGTACTCACAGTCTTCACAAAAACTATAGGAGTGTCTGACAAAACTGGCATTTGGGTTTTGTCCTGCAAAAAAATTACGGCCTGCCTGACAGCTGTCCTGCAACACTTTTCAATTGCCAAAATTTAATAACAGACATTTTTTTTCATGTTTTTAAAATTTCATTTGCTTTTGCCTTCACGTTTTTGGGTAAAAAGGCACTAAAACAGTATTATCTGAACACTAAATTTATATTTTCTAATCCTAAGTTGTTATCAGTTGAAACCAAACTTTGTCTGTCCTATAGATTTTCCCTCTGTCCTGGAGAAAATTTCTGTCTGACTGACAGCCGTCCTGTTGCTCTTCAAAAGCTTTTTTCGAAGACTGTACTCATTAGAACTGCCTTGCTGAGGCAGTTCTAACGAGTACCCACAATCTATGCTTTGAGCAGAAATGTGAAAAATATCAGTTTTTTATCTGAAAATTTTCAGTTTATGGAAGTGAAATTTTCTATGTGTTTGAATAGGCATGTTTTGGCATCACGAAAACATGCCTATATAATTGTGACCCCCTTAAACCCCACTTTTATATTCCAAAACTGGAGTTTACAGGGGTATACATTATTTTTCTTATTTCTGCTCAAAAACATAGATTGTGGGTACTCATTAGAACTGCCTCACCAAGGTGGTTCTAACGAGTACCCACAATCTTATGTTTTGAGCAGGAATATGAAAAATATCAGAATTTTTTTTATCTGAAAATTTTCATTTTTTGGTGGTTAAAATTTTCAGTATATTTGAATAGGCATGTTTTCGTAATGGTAATGACTTTCTGGTGATGTGTTAAAAAACTGATGGTTGAACAGCATACCATGCTGATCATGATCGGATGCTGCTTTAGCCTATCCATCAAAAGGTAAAGAGGGTAACAGAATTTTCCCCATATCAAAAATTGAAGAGCCAAACCAAGCTGTGCATTGCTATGTTGATTATTTGGATTTTATATAGTGAGGTGAAAAGCAAGGACCCTAATCAGCCTGTGTGGTTTGAGCCTCTGGCCTCAGTCTTCTCTCTTGACATACCGTAATCGACCTAATTACTGCACATGCTCCTATAAGTGCACAGTCAAGCTATTTAGTAGTCTTAAGTTTACAGCCAGTGTACTTTTCTCTACTTCTTTATGAAAACATATGTTGTTGGTACTCATTTGAATTGCCTCAACAAGTTGAGGCAATTCAAATGAGTACCAACAACATATGCTTTTATAAAGAAAAACAGAAAAAAATATTGCGTGTCATTAAATACGCGCCTCATGAAGTTCTCTGCTGCTCTTTCTTGAAATGTACCCATATTAGGAATGAGGCAATTCTAATGAGTACAAACAGTATACATTTTCATGATACAATAAGAAAATTTCCCCAGAATATCTAATGATCATAGGCCTAGATAAGAGTGGGTATTAGGTAAATAGTTTTCTTATTTTTGACGAAAACCTATGTTGTGGGTACGAGGGTCCTGCAAAAAGTTCTGTCACTAATAGGCTTCCTTGGTTTTATCCCAGGTATATTTTAAAATGCTTCTCTGCACTTGAATGGTGTGTTGAATAGCTAATGATACCTGTTTATTTCGTTCAAATTGCTTTCCAACTGACCAAGTTATTTCAAATTGAAATAGATGCTGTCATATACACTGACCAATTTACTTGTTACAATAAGAAACGACCAAGCAAAGGATGGTCAGTAGTCCACCTTTTACATGACAATGCCTCCTCTCATAAGTGTGAGGTTGTTAAGTCTTTTTTGTCTTCTGAAAAGGTGAAAGTTTTAAACCATCCACCTTATTCACCTGACCTGGGTCCCTGTGACTTCTTTTTATTTCCAAGGCTTAAGAAAATGCTTTCTGGAAATAAGTATACGTCTAGAAGTTCTCTTGGCAGTGCTATTTATCAGTGTCTCCAACTGGATACCAAAAGAAGACTATTTATCTGCTTTTTGCGACTGGGTAAAAAGGTTACAAAAATGTGTTTCCGTAATGGGGGAATACTTTGAAGGTTTGTAATAAAAATATGTTTGATAAAACATAGCACTGAAGTAATCCGAACCCAGTGACAAAACTTTTTGCAGGACCCTCGTACTCATTAGAAGCGCCTTGCCGAGGCGCTTCAGCAAGGCGCTTCTAATGAGTACCCATAACATATTTTTTTGTCAAGAAATAAGAAAAATATAGATACTTTTTGGTTGAAAAAAGCGCCTTATCAAGAGCTATGAATGATGGTGGTATGATTGTATGGTGATGTCATTGCTATCTGGAGTGGTGGAGGAGAGTGTGCTTGATTGTATGATGATGTCATTGCTATCTGGGGTGGTGGAGCAGAGTATGCTTGATTGTATGATGATGTCATTGCTATCTGGGGTAGTGGAGGAGAGTGTGCTTGATTGTATGATGATGTCATTGCTATCTGGGGTAGTGGAGGAGAGTGTGCTTGATTGTGTGGTGATGTCATTGCTATCTGGGGTGGTGGAGAAGAGCACACCACACTTGATTGAATTATGGTGTCAATGCTGTCTTGGTTTGTGGAAGGGAGCGCATGTGTATGATATTGTAATAGGTATTCAGGGAGTGGACCTTCACTAAGACAGTATATATTGGGTCCTAGAATTAAGGATATACTGTATTTACCCCAAATACTTTGGGAGACATGTCTGAGCAGACAGAACAGAGCAGACTGTCACTGCTGCTGTTTACCCTATTTGCCATTTAGCAAAAGCACCTTTTGATTCAGCAAGCACTTTTTGGCACATCTGGAAGTAGTCAGCTTAGCATGTTTAAATTTTTGGATAAAGATGGTAAGGGAAACAAAATGTCTGAATGTTTAGGGTGAATATTATATGGTAATTGTCGTATAATTTTGTACACCAAAGTTTTCAATAAAATGGCATATGCAAACAGTGCAGACTCAGATCAGACTGCACCTGAATCTGGCTCTACACTATTTGCCCTTCCACTAAGTATTCAAAGAAATTATTACATAAAAAGCAAAACTTAGGCCAGACAAGTATGGGATAAAGTATTAACCTTTAAAGCGCCAAGAAAAACTGCATCTGAAAATGTCGTCTGTTTATGTTGTCTGCTGAATATTCTTGCAAACTTTTCAAACCTATTTTTGCATACCGGCAAACAGTGTGGACCCAGATCAGACTGCTCCTAGAGGAGCAATCTGATCTGGGTCCACACTGTTTGCAAAAATGACTTTTAAAATCACAAGCAGATGACAATGCAGATGACAATTGTTGTGATTGGCACTTTAAGGGTTAAAAATGTAGGACATTTACTGTACATAATGCTTTCAGCATCTGGCCACACCAAGGTCTGAATAAACTTAATTTAATTAGTATCTTGCCCTATTGAATATTTATCATTACTAACAGTCAGTGAGCCATTGACCAGTATCCAAAACAGTAATTGCCAATGAGAAAGCTTGTTTCACCAGAGGTAGGATATTAAAGCTACATGACATAGTGTTCTGTAATATAATAAAACATCATTGCTTAATTATCAGTCAGAATCATACCATAATCTTAACCCTTGTCATGCTGCATAAATTAAGATGCCACTCCCATTTCTAACTGTCAGCCATTCTAACTGTCAGCCAATCAGATTACTTAATCCAGATTGTTGAGATAAATTCACACACTGAATGACAAACAGTGCAGATCCAGACCAGTTGGCTTCAGAAGCCAACTGATATAAATCTACAGTTTGCAAAGGCAGGATATATGTGGGCTGGGTGGCCCAGTGGTTAGCGCACTCGACTTTCAAGCGGTATATCATGGGTTCGAATCCCGCTCGGGTCGAGACAATTTTCAGACCATTAGTGCGCCTAGCTCATACTCGACGTGCCCTGGGTTGAGTATAAAGTGGACAGGGTGGCGCTTGGTGACAGACAGCGGCACCAAGTGTGCATGGGTGATCCATGAAAGCAAGGCCGTACAAATACATGTATATCAAAGCAATCGCCGCTGCCTCTATATGCCTCGGGTGCCTGATAGCGTTAAAAATCCGCACAACAACAAGCAGGATATATCCTGGTTCAGCAGGACAAGGGTTAACACTTAGCACTCCGGATAAAATTTTCAGCAGACACAATATTGAAACATTTTTCTTATTTGTCCCAGAAAACAGGTTTTGACGTCTATTGCAAATTGTCTCAAATGGAGACTGTTTGCATGAAATGTCAAAACCTGTTTTCTTGGAACAATAAAAAAATATCATCAGTTTGTCATCATTCAGCAGACGACAGATATTAATTGATATTTTATTTTATCCAGAAAACAGGATTTGACATTTCATGCAAATTTTCTCCAATAGAAAACAGGATTTGACATTTTATGGAAATTTTCTCCATTCTCAAATCTTGTTTTGTGGGAAAAAAAAAAATAAGAAGAATATCTTATTACAGTGTATGTCCTCTGCTGAAAATTTTACATAGAGTGCTATTTAAAGCATTAATTGTGTTATAGGGAAACCTGTCTTATGCCTCAGTGGAGACTTGCCTATGCTAGTCTGGCCAGAATCTGTAGTAACTCCTAACTGTACTTATCATAGAATTTGATATATCCAAAGAGTGCATGCTGAATGACAAACTGTGTAGAACCTGATCAAACTGCTCCTTTGATCTGGGTTTACTCTGTTTACTCAGTTTGTCTGACCAAGCATTGATGCTTTGTTCATTATGCATACAATATTTGGACTCAGCTCCTGAAAGGCAACTAAAAAGTAGATATTTTCCTTACTTCTCCACAAAACATATGTTGTGGGTGTTTATTAGAAGTGCCTCACTGAGGCATTTCTAGAAATAATAAGTACCAATATTTGTTGAGAACTGAGAAAAATATTGCATGAATATTTTTTTTTTGCATTTTGCTGCATTAAAATATTAGCAGGTGTAATTAACATGTTTGGCTTATTTTTGTTGAATTAAAATATTAGCAGATAAAATTTCAAAATGTTTAAATACTTACCTTGCCACCCAGCATAAATTACACAGATAACAAGTCTCCAGAAAATAGAAATTGATTAATGTAAATGCAGTGTAGATGAAGTATTAGTGTCAGACCTTATTTTCTAGAAAAAATAACGAAAACATTTCTGTCATAATATTTTCTGCAGATTTTTTTTATTCTAGCAGACTAAGTAATAAACAAAGACAAACTGTGGAAGAAAAAACCTCAATCTCAGGCTATCTTCTGTGGTCATTTTCTCCCTTCTGCTGATTCAAGAAGGGCAGTTGTCAGTTTCTGGTCAAAGAATGTGCACGATACTGGTTAACCGCTTAGAGGCAGTAAAAGTGTGGTAAAGTAAACTGACTGCACTTGACATGACTCCATTGGGTTGACTGGGTCGTAAATCCTCAACACAAAAAACTCTCAGGGCTATAGATAAGATGGGTGGCACCAAGCAAAAATGTGCCTTCAGAGCATGCAAGGCCCAGATCATGGCCAGTCTGATCAGGGTCTTTGCTGTCTGCAGCCAGTATCATTGGATACTGTAGAATGTATCAATGGAGAGCAAAGACCTAGACCTCGTGAATGGACAGGATGATTTGAATCTACACGTTTTGTGCATGTTCAAAGGCATGTTTTTACTTGACACAGCCCAGATGATTTCTGACAGAATTTAGTATTTTTTTTTTCTTATTTTTGCCATAGAAACATGCTGCAGGGTATGCTTTTTTATTTTTTTAGGCTGAGGGTTGAGGTGTGGTGGGGGTATGGTTTAAATGGTTTATCATAGAAAAAGAAAGAAATGATCTGCTGCTTTTCAAAAATTTGGACTATAGTATTGCTACTGATCAATTAATCATAATCATAGCTGTAGATAAGAGTAGTACACAGATATTATTTTTTTTCTTCCACAAAAACATGTTGTTGTACTTATTGTAGTCACCATGTTGAGATGATTCTGATGAGTGTAGCAAAAAGCAATGTATATTTTCATTGAGAGGTAAGAAAATTTTTTTGACTTAGCTCCAGTTAAGAGGACTATCCAGATACAATGTTTTCTTATTTCTTGAAACATATGTTGTGGAGAATTAAGAAAAATACCTGCACTTTTCGGTTGAAAAAAAAAATCTTATACTGATCAATGAAATTCATATTCTTTATTATTTGATACTGATGATGGTGCTTTATTCCTTTGCAGGAAGTTTCAAGCATGATTTTACTGGAGCGGACACAGCTATCTATGCTGCCTTGGATCCAAAACTGAAGGGCATGAGTAGAGGCTATTTCCTCAGACCCAGAGATAAGCCTAGGTGGCCAAGCAAAATAGCTAGGTATGCATGTAATTTGTTTTGTAGAGTTGAAATTATAGGGATCACCCATGGTTTTTCATGCATTAACATTTGCCGGGTCCCGAGGAAGCTGTTTGAATATGAGGCCACTAGGCCGAGTGTTCAAATATCTTCCGAGGGACCCAGCAAATGTTGTTGCAATGAAATAACCATGGATGATCATTGTTCTTGCATAACTTACGATTCCAATGGCAAATTGTGACGAAAACGTCCCAAAACTCCTATAAACTCCATATAAACTCTTCAAATGCGATGGCAAACCAACATGGCGGCTCGTTCAGAATGTTGTTTACAATGACTCCAGTTGTGCAATGACTCTCTGACATCATCAGAAAATTCTAAAATGCTACGTCCAGGGCGATAACGTTACATTGCTCAGTGTAACGTAAACAAAGCAAGGCCTATCTTGTGATATCAAAAGTTCAAAATCTATGTTCAAACAACACATGAATTTCATGATTTGAACATGGGTTTTGTTGTTTGAACATGGCTTCTGGTCCATTCAAGAATAGCTTCAAACAGCTATGTTCACAGGATTTTATGCAAGAATGTAATTTCACTCATTAGTTTGTCTATTCAAAAGTAAAGGAGAAACTATTGCTGCCAAGCTCCATAGTGCAATCAGAAGCACATCTGGGCCCAGTTGTTCAAAGCTAACAATGTCGTTAGTTAATGATTCGTTAAAATTTACATCTAGTGATAGCAAATATGCTGAAATTTTTGCTGAAAAAATATGAGTAGCTTTTGCAGTGCAAAAGCTACTCACATGTTTTCAGCGAGAAATATCAGAATATTGTATATTGAATCGGCTAAAATAGTTAACAAATTGACCCATAAGGAGCTCGTTAAGCTAAAGATGCTTTGAACAACTGGGCCCAGATAATCTGACTGCAGGTCCAGGGGTCAAGAGTTCGAACCCTAGCTCAGTTACATAACTTTTCTGGAGATTGATCTTGAAATAGTTTCTATGATTATTCTACCCCTTCCACTGAATAAAGATAGGCAGTTGTCAGTTATGGACACAAATATGTGCACAAGTACTGGCTAACAGCTTAGAGGAATAAGCCTGCCCATCTATTTAAACATAGCAACAGATAAGGCACTTTTTTCATCAGAAAAATGCTGATATCTTTCTTATTTCACAATAAAAACATATGTTGTTGGTACACATTAGAAGTGCCTCACCGAGGTGCCTCTAATGAGTACCCACAACATATTATGTGGATACCCCCTCTTATTTGTAGCCCATGAACAGTATGAGCAGGTTAACTGACTGCGCTTGACATGACCCTAACAGGTAGAATGGGCCATACCTAAACTCTGAAAAACTATTGCTCTGTCTTTGCAGCTAGCATTGGTGTTGGCATCTGACTCAAAGGAAGTATATGTACCAATCACAACAGGAACAGAGGACACAGTCTATTCTTTTTTCTTTTAGATGAGGCCTGAAGTTTATGTGAATAGTCAACTGTCAGATGATTCACATGAAATGTCTAGTCTTAATTTCTTGGAAAAGTAAAACTAAAACTTTTAGAATGTTAAGGCTTACATAGAGGGGCTACCCTAAACAGCATTTCCTGTCCCTTGAAGTAGACATATGTCCCATATCCCATATTAAAGCGCCAAGCAAAATTGTAGCAGATGATAGTCTTTTTTTTTTTTTTTTGCTTTTTTTTATTTTTCAGAGAAAATAAGACATCATTTCATGAGAATTGTCTGCTAGGCAAACTTTATTTACTTTAAGTCCTTTATAAAGCCCCAAGGTTAAACATCAGGGCCCAGTTGTTCAAAACTAACGATGTCGTTAGTTAACATATTGTTAAAACTTTGATAATTTAATATGGCATATACGCTAATATTTTTGCTGAAAAAATGGGATTAGCAAAAATACCTGTGAATCAGATATTGTACTTACTAGAACAGTTGATATTTTGACCTCTAACAAGCTCATTAAGCTAAGGATGCTTTGAACAACTGGGTCCAGATGGAATAAACAAAATAAAGTTATTTTGTGTTGATATTGTCTACAGCCTAAACATTACAATTATAGGTAGAGCTTTGTCCTTGGGAATATGTTTCTTTTTTAAAGTATATTTAATGGAAGTCTTTCTTTATTCTAGAAAGCGACAATTACAGGATTATGTGTGGAAGTGTTCATTACACAATCTGGAAGCCTACATGACCCCAGAAGTTCTCAGTGCTATTGGTGTCACTGCTGAAAGAGAGACGGATGATAAACAAGTGACTGCTAAAGAATCATCATCTACAGAATGAGGAACTAAAACACTTAAGTTTTTTACTTTATGCACAGATCAATTGCTTTTGTTCAACCAAAAAGTATTAACCCTTAATTGCAGACAAGATTGTTGCAGACATTTTACTTCTGATATTTAACATTACATGGGCACAGATAATGAAGATATGAGAACTGTGAAGAAAGTACTCCTGCTGGTTAAGCAACTCACATGTTGGATAAAAGACACCATAGTTGCAAATAAATCAAGATGTTTTTGTAATTAAAATATTGAATGGGGAAATGGTAGTGGACAAGCACAGTAATTCTTGTTCTGTGTGTGCAAATACAGTCGAACTTCAATGGCTCGAACATCTTTAAGACCATAGAAAATTGTTCTAGGCATTGGTAGTTTGAGCCACTGAGAGTTAATCATGGTTCCAGTTCAGGCAGCAGCCAGCGATAATTTACAGAATTTTTCATTTTTTATACAATAATTGTATGCTGAGTGTACTCATTAGATCACTTTGATGAGGTAATTATAATGAGTACACACAACATACAATTTCATAATGAAATAAGAAAATTTCCCTAAATACATTGTATTTGTTTTTTTGAGCTTTCGGACGCATTTTGTAGGGACTCAAAAAGTAATTTAAATTAGCCATGGTAAACAAGCCATTAGTGTTTGAGCTATTGAGGTTCAACTGTAGCATAGATCATAACAGGACTGCTCAAATACATGTTTTTGCTGTTGACCTATTTTCTCACAGTACAGTCCATATGCTAAAATACCACTAACAGTATTTAAATGTAAAAATCAAAGACTACCGTATTCAGCTTAATTACCGCACACAAGCAGTTCTGTAGTTTTCAGATTACAGTCAGTGTACATTTTGTCTACTTCATTATAATGGCATATGTTGTGGATACTCATTTGAATTGCATTGACTTGTTGATGCAATTCAAATGGGTACCCACAATATATGCCTTTATAAAGAAAACCAGGAAAAACAAAATGCACAAAAACATTGCATAAGCATCATTAGATAAGTATTTTGCTGATCTTTTTTTAAGTGTACCCTTAGTATAGGTGGATACACATTCTACCACAAATTTACATAGTAATTTTGAAAAACCTAAGCGCACTGTGTGGTATTTAGGTCAAATACTGTAATTTAGATTTGTTACATTTTTTCATTTTTTGAAGCTTATAAGTATTGTCATCATATATATGAGAAATTTCTCCACAAATTATCACATCATTCATCTGGGCCCAGTTGTTCAAAGCCAATGATGTTGTTAGTTAACGATTCGTTAAAATTTACATTGAGTGATACACAAATATGCTGAAATTTTTTGCTGAAAAAATGTGAGTAGCTACTCACAATTTTTCAGCAAAAAATATCAGAATATTGTATATTGAATCTGCTAAAACAGTTAACGAAATGACCCTTAACAAACTTGTTAAGCTAATGATGCTTTGAACATCTGGACCCTGGTGTTCTTCTAAGCTGTTGCATAGCTCCTGATAAGACACTTGTTGCACACCTGAGCCAAAAGCTGAAGATGTCCTATTGTGATCATTCTGTGCCCATTGTACAGCATTCATCTTCAGTTATTTCTTTAAATGAGGTCTTTTAAACAAGGACTAGTTTCCACCAAACTTTACAGAAATGTTTCACTTATGGCCCTTTACCAAATTGCTAAAATGGTGGTTCAGCTTTGCTGAACAAGATGTTCGCCAGAGCTAAAATAGAAAAATCTTTAAATGACTTCCTCTAGTGGCTTAGTATGAAAATAATTACACAGAAATGTTTCTTTTATGCCCTTTTACCAAATTGCTCGCCGGCCTCGGTGGCTCAGTTGGATGCGCCGTCTGACTGGAGACCAGGAGGTCGCGGGTTCAACCCCCGCCGAGGTCGGCAACATTCTTTCGTGGAGATTGATCATGAAATATTTTCTACGGTCATTCTCTCCCTTCCGCTGATTCAAGAAGGGCAGTTGTCAGTTTCTGGCGAAAGAATGTGCACAATACTGGTTAACCGCTTAGAGGACTAAGCCTGCCCAGTAAACGTGTGGTTAGGTAAACTGACCGCGCTCGACATGACCCCATTGGGTTGACTGGGCCGTAAAACCTCAACACAAACAAAAACCAAATTGCTCAAATGGTTCTGCTCTGTAGAAAAAGATGGCAGCCATAACTAAAAAAAAAAAAATCTCTAAACTACATCTCCTCATAGGCCTGTGGCCTGATTTAAAAATAATTAAACAAGCATGTTCCTCTTATGCCCCTATACCAGAATTGCTCAAATGGTTCTGCTCTGCTGAACAATATGACCACCAGAAGTAAAAACAGAATGAAATCTATAAATGGCATCTCCTCCTAGGCCAATGGCCAGATTTCAAAATGATTTCAGAAATGTTTTTCTTATGCTCCTTTACCAAAATTGCTAAAGTAGTTCTACTCTGCTGAACAAGATGGCCACCAGAGCTAAAAACAGAAAAGAATTTTTTAAAGGACATCTCCTCCTAGGCCAGTTGCTCAATTTCAAAATATTTCACTGAACTATTTCACTCATGTCCCTTTACCAAAATTGCTTAAATGGTTCCACTCTGCTGAAAAAGATGGCTGCCAGATCTAAAAATAGAAAAATCTTTAAAAGACATCTTCTCCTAGGCCAGTTCCCCAATTTCAAAATAATTTCACAAAATTGTTCCTCATGCTTCTTCACCAGAATTGCTAAAATTATTCTGCTCCATTGAACAAGATAAACTAGAAATAGAAAAAGATCTTTGTCCACATCACCTTATAAACCAGTGACTCCATCACTTCTACAGGCTCTGTAACATACTAAAGCTTAGGTGGGCAATCCAGGGCAACCATGACCCTCTTGTTTTTTGGGTTTTTTTTTTAATAAAAAAATGTTGGTATTTTTCTTCTCCCATTCTTTCTTACTTTTTTTTGTTTGTTTGTTTCATGTTCAACAAAGTGAAATGAATGCTTGTATATTGATATTTATATTTCTTACTTTTTTTTTCGTTTGTTTCATGTTCAACAAAGTGAAACTAATGCCCATATATTGAGTGTAAATGAAAAGTTACTACCATATCTGAAACCGTGGTTGTAGTGACACTGCCAATGATGTTGTTGCACATGTAATGCAATAACTGTGGAAATTCTGCATCTTAACACTTAGTGCACTAGGTAAAAAAATTCAGTAGATGACATTATGAAATATTTTTCATATTTTTCCTAGAAAACAGTTTTTGACATTTTATGCAAATTGTTTTTATTGGAGGCAATTTGCATGAAATATCAGGTCCTGTGTTCTGGGAAAAATATCATCATTTTGTTATCTGCTGTATAGTGGTAAAGGTTTTATGCAGTTGCATCAAAATTAAACATGTTTAGTTTTTCATAAATACTCACTCTGTGGTGAAGCTGGAAGATATTCCATACAAATGCAACAAAAACCTCTAAGATAATTTGTTTCAGAAAACTATGCAAGCAATTTATTTTTGTTATTTTCCATATAAAGCAATGCAAATAGTAATAATATTATTAATTGATATATGCACAAAGGATGTCTTCTCTGAAACAGTGAGTTTTTTTCTTCTTTTTTTTTCCCTATTAGCTTTGAACTAATCATGAGACTCTGTAACCTTTAGATTTAAGCACTGGGGTGGCCGGGTGGTGCAAAGGTGTCATGTAGCCTACATCACCAGGCGTCCAAATGATATTGGCTTACAGTTGGGCAAGGCTTGCTATCCTTGTAGCAGGTTAGGGTAGAGGGGGAATGTTTTTATTTCTTCTGTTTCTTTACTGTAATTCCTGTTCTTCTTTCTTCCCTGTCCCTCTCTTTAATCTCCTCTACTATCTCTTCTATCTCTTTTCTTCCTTTTTCTGGGAGATGACACAAAATGACCCACAAGGGTTGGCGTGTCGTTAAACCCCAACACAATCAATCAATCAGATTTAAGCAGAAATCTTGCACATTGACAATTAGGCTTAGCTGTGACCGTTATGTAGAACAAATCATGATATGTTGTGACATATTAATATCATAGGACATAATATAGCTACAAAGTGCTAGTTGTTTCATGCTGATAATGGTATGGTGGTTTATGTCCCTTTCAATATATGTAAGTCATGTCGAGACAATGGGTGACAATGAAAGGCTCAGTGCAATAAAGCATCGTACATTCATGAGATGAATTCCGCCTCCAGTAGGATTTGAACCTGAGATCTAGTGTGCTGAAGCACTAACCACTCAGCCACTTGGGCCCAGTTGTTCAAAACTAACGATGTCGTTAGTTAACGTATCAATAAAACTTTGATCACTAAATATTGCATATACGCTAATATTTTTGCTGAAAAAATGTGAGTAGCTTTTGCTGCTTTTGCAAAAGCTACTCACATTTTTCAGCAAAAATACCTGTGAATTAGATATTGTACTTACTAGAACAGTTAACATTTTGACCACTAACGAGCTTGTTAAGCTAATGATGTTTTGAACAACTGGACCCAGGACATTTCTGTTTTATGCTGATATACTGTATACACTCTAAATGTTCATACACCTGAATGTGTAGCATGCTGGGTAAAAATTTCAGCAGACAGTTTGAATTAGTTTTCTTATTCATGCAAATTGTCTCCTTTTCTCCAAGTTTGCATGAAATGTCAAAAGCCTATTTTCTGGGAAAAATAAGAAAAAACATAATAAGTTTATTGTTTGTTCTCGGCCTATTGGTCAAGAGGGTGGTAAAAGTTAACTCTTTACCATACTTGCTCCAAAATTTGAACGTCAATTTTACTACACGTCGGTCTTCCTAAAGAACATGGATGAGTAGCAAACAGTGTACACCTTGATCTGTGACATCTGATCTGGGTCTTCACTCTTTGCTCAGGTCTGTATTCAGGTCTGACTCTCTGAATACTTACGGTAAATGCAGTACTGAGAGAGTGGATGCAAGTATGATTTGCCAAAGCCAAGATTGCCAGTTTTTGGAATCTCAGCAGTTATGTACCTCACTCCATTTTTAGCTCACCTGAGCATGAAGTGCTCATCGTGAGCTATTGTGGTCAGTCAATGTCTGTCGTGCGTTGTCCGCCGTGCGGCGTCAACAATTGCTTTAAAAGCCTACTCCTCCAACATTCCTGGGCCAATTGACTTGATACTTGGTAGGAAGCATCGAGGTGACTTGTAGATCAAAAACAGCTAAAATCGTGCCAATCTAAAATCCAAGATGGCTGCCATGGCAGCCATCTTGAAAATCTATTTTTTGCTTCTTCTCTTAAACCCAAAAGCAAATTGACTCCAAACATGGGAGGAAGCATTGGGGTGACTTAATAGGTCAAAAATAGCTGAAATCGTTCCGATCAGAAATCCAAGATGGCAGCCATGGCAGCCATCTTGAAAATCTATTATTTGCTTCTTCTCCTGAACCGAAAGGCCAATGGACTCCAAACTTGCTAGGAAGCATTGGGTTGACTTGTAGATCAAAAATAGCTAAAATCAAGCTGATCGTAAAAGATGGCTCCCATGGTGGCTATCTTGAAAATCTATTTTTCGCTTCTTCTCCTAACCCCAAATGCCAATTGACTCCAAACTTGCTAGGAAGCATTGGGGTGACTTGTAGGTCAACAATAGCTAAAATAGTTCCAATTGGACATGCAAGATGGCCACCATTGCCGCCATCTTGAAAATCTATTTTTCGCTTCTTCTCCTGAGCCGAAAGACCATTTGATTCCAAGCTTGGTAGGAAGCATCAGGGTGACTTGTAGATCAAAAATAGCTAAAATCATGCTGATCGGAAATCCAAGATGGCCGCCATGGTGGCCATCTTGAAAATCTATTTTTCCCTTCTTCTCCTAGACCCAAAAGCCAATTGACGAAACTTGGTAGGAAGCATCGGGGTACTTATAGATTAAAAATTGCCAAAATCGTTCCGATTGGAAATTTTTCACTTCTTCTCCTGAACCAAAAGGCTTATTGACTTTAAACTTGGTAGGAAGCATTAGGGTGACCTGTAGATCAAAAATAGATAAAATCGTCCCTATCAGAAATCCAAGATGGCCATTATGACAGCCATCTTGAAAATCTATTTTTTGCTTCTTCTCCTGAACTGAAAGGCCATTTGACTCGAAACTTGGTAGGAAGCATTCAGGTGACTTGTAGATCTAAAATAGCTTAAATTGTTTTGATTGGAAAACCAAGATGGCCGTCATGGCAGCCATCTGGAAACTCTTTTTTTCGCTTATTTTCCTGAACCAAAGGGCCAGTTGATTTGAAAATTGGTAGGAAGCATCGGGATGATTTGTAGATATAAAAATAGCTAAAATCATTCCGATCGGAAATCCAAGATGGCGGCCATCTTGAAAATCTATTTTTCCTTCTTCTTCTGAACTGAAAGGCCAATTGACTCGAAACTTGGTAGGAAGCATCGGAGTGACTTGTAGATAAAAAATAGCTCAAATTGTTGCGATAGGAAATCCCAAATTGCGGCGATGGTGGCCATCTTGAAAATCTGTTTTGAACTTTTTCTCCTGAACCAAAAGGGCAATTGACACAAAGTGCATTGGAAGTATCGAGGTGACTTGTAGATCAACAGTAGCTAAAATCATTCTGATTGGAAATCCAAGGTGGCTGCCATCTTGTTTATGTTTATTATATTTCCCTGCCACTATGCTGTTAACGTGTATAAAATCATGATTCTTCAGAAACCATTTAGCCAATTGCCACCAAATTTCACATTGATCCTACTTTTGAAATGTGATTGAGAGTTTGATCAAATGATCATGCTCCATTGACTGTCATACCATATATAATATTCTTCTTTAAAATTAAGAACTGCTTAAAGGATGATCTTTTCATTAGTTGTGATGACAGGATTGGAAAAATGTTGCATAACATCTGCATATCTGCAGTGGCTATGTCATTCAGGTGAGCGATCTGTGGCCCGTGGGCCTCTTGTTTTAATATGGTATACAATGTATGTCCTAAAATTTGAACTCTTTACACCATGCTTTTTTGCCTGAATTTTATGTATCATTTATTTCACAAAATACTTGGTGGAATAGCAAGCAGTGTAGACCTCGTGGAATGGCAAGCAGTGTAGACCCAGATCAGACAGTTCCTTTTCAAAAGCAGTCTGATTTGGGTCTGCACTATTGGCATATCCCAATTGGTCAGAAAAGTTCTTCAAAATTGTAGGACAAATACAAATGTATCATAATGTAAATATACAGGGCAAATCGTCTAACCGGCCACTTTTGCTTTCTTGGTAAATTCTGTTAAATGTGAATGAATTGAAATAAACTTGGTTGGTTAGAAGTTTTGACTAGTATTTTTGAACCTTTTGATATTAGACATAGTATTTTAAGACTGTTTTCTCCCTTATTTAAATGCTTTTGCATATATACACATGTGTTTTTGTTTGGTATCAGTGTACTTCTCCATGTAGACATAGCCCCATAATAACCCTAAATATTGGAACAGACAGTTTTTCAACCATAAGTATGGCTATTTTTCTTGATACCCCTTGCACAGATGTAACATTAGTCTTTTTTATGGTATAAAGCTTTACAGTACAACTGTCTCAGGAAAAAGTGATGGTAAGTAATCAAAGTTATTGCAGTAAAAGTTTTAAAATTTCAAACATTTTATTACATAATGCTGTTATTATTATTATTTTTTATTTATTTGTATCTATTTGTTTCACAAAATATTTGGTGGAATGGCAAACAATGAAGGGTAGATCCAGATCTGAGTCTAAACTAGGTTTATGCTGCTACACGTCTTTGCCAGAAAAAAAATAAAAAAAATAGGATAATTATTGTACTTGGCTGCATGTGGCCGGCCTCGGTGGCTCAGTTGGATGCGCTGTCCGTCTGGAGACCAGGAGGTCGCGGGTTCAACCCCTGCCGAGATCGGCAATATTCTTTCGTGGAGATTGATCATGAAATATTTTCTACGGTCATTCTCTCCCTTCCGCTGATTCAAGAAGGGCAGTTGTCAGTTTCTGGCGAAAGACTGTGCACAATACTGGTTAACCGCTTAGAGGTCTAAGCCTGCCCAGTAAATGTGTGGTTAGGTAAACTGACCACGCTCGACATGACCCCATTGGGTTGACTGGGCCGTAAAACCTCAAGACAAACACAAACTTGGCTGCATGTACTCATAGGCATTTTACTCTGATTGTTATGCTGTTGAAACAAGAGAAAAAAATAGACGTTACTGTAATAACCCTAAATATTGGGATAGACAGTTTTTCAACCAAAAAAATTTTTCTGGCGAAAGAATGTGCACACTACTGGTTAACAGAGAACTATAGATGGCATCATTTACTTTACAGATATATTTGTTTTTATTTCATCTAAAACCAGTATTGTATATTTCCTTGTCATAGTGTGTACATTTCTTCTTTTGTTTACCAGTATATGTCTACATGTATTTGATCTCCAGCTACAGTTGTTTTTTTTTAACCCTAAAGTGCTTATCACAGCTGCAGCAAACATTTTATTTATTTATTTGTTTTTATTTATTTATTTTTTTTATTTTTTGTATTTTGTATTTTTAAGGTTTGACTTTCATGTGAATCATCCGTTTATTCTCTGAAAAATAATTTAAAAAAAGATTGAATGTTGTCGGCTACAATTTTGCTCAGCAGATAAATGGTTAAAGATACATGTACATGTTCATATTTCTCATATTTTGCTATTTAAAAACTAACAACTTATCCAAAGTTATCATGGATTTATCCTATTGTATTAATCAAAATGTATACAGTTCACCTCTAATAATTTTATTGTGTTTGTACACCTTTTATATTAACAGTGTGATATATATGTACAACAGTCTGTGATATTCTTTTTAGTTTGGAGTATATATGTACCTGTCATTCTATCATTACATTATGGATTGTTAAGACTGTTTGTTTTGAGAAATAAAATTGTTTTCGTTTTCCAGAATTATCATTATGATGCAAATTTCCAACGAGTGTTCTTGGGGTGAATTTTCGTCACTTTTAGCTCTACTAGCCAAAGGCCAGAAGAGCTTATGCCATGGTTTTGTTCCCGCCCACACGTCCATATGTGCATCTGTCCACGAATCCATCAGTTCACTTTTTCTTGTTTACATGATAAAGTCCACATTTTTGATCCGATTCTTTTGAAACTTGCACAGTTGTTTGTATCATTGTAAGAATTAAGCCTATTGAAAATGAAGAAAATCTGTCAAACATTATGGGATAAGGACCCTTTTAAAATTTTAGTTATTTTTTTCTGTTTCACACGATAAAAGTCCACATTTTTTATCCAATTCTTTTGAAACTTGCGCTGATTGTTTGTATCATTGTAAGGATTAACCCTATCGAAAATGAAGAAAATCCTTCTAACATTATGGTAAGAGGGCCCTTCTAAAATTTTGGTTAAATTTTAGCTCTCCTGGCTGAAGGCCAGAAGAGCTTGTCACTGCATGGTTCCCGTCTGTTAACTTTTTTATATTTACACAATAAGGCAACATTTCTTATTCGATTCTTTTGAAACTTGCACAGATTATTTGTAACATTGTAAGGACTTATTCAGCAGGCTATTCATAAAAATATAAGTATTGTCAAAATTGTTTATAATACTGGTAAGTGATTTTTCAATTTGTGAAATTTGTTTTCTATGCAGTGTAATGACACATAATGACATTCACGTTATTATGTCCCCCCACCACCCCTACCAAAGGGTCAGGGGGAGATGGTGGTGGGGGGGCATATTGTTTTTGGGACGGATCCTGTTGGTGTCGGCCTCAGCGTTGGCTTAAAAACTTCTTGTCTGCTCTGTAACTTGGATACCCATTGGAATATTTTGATGATACTTAATAGAAATGTAGATCAGGACGAGATGATGTCGCATACAAGATTGACAACTTTGGCTTTCTTACTTTTGGAGTTATCAGCCTTTGTTTTACTTGAAAAAGATTTCGTGTCCGCTCTGTAATACCCTTTGGAATATTTCGATGGTACTTTGCAGAAATGTAGAACAGGACCAGATGATGTGTCGCGTACAAGAATGACAACTCTGCCTTTCTTACTTTTGGTGTTTTCTCCCTTTGTTATGTCTGACAGTGATAATCCATTGATTTCATGTCCACTCTGTAAGTCAAAGACCCTTTGGAACATTTTTATGATAGTTGGTAGAAATGTAGAACAGGACCAGACAATGTGTCGTGTACAAGAATGACAACTGCCTTTCTTATGTTTGGCGTTATCTACCTTTGTTATATTTGACAGTGATTATCCATTGATATTGTGTTTGCTCTGTAAGTCAAAGACCCTTTGGAATATTTTTATGATACTTGGGTAGAAATGTAGAACAGGACCAGTTGATGTATTGTGTACAAGAATGACAACTCTGGCTTCATTACTTTTGGAGTTATCTCCCTTTGTTTTGTTTGAAATAGATTTCTCATCTGCTCTGTAACTGGAATACCCTTTGGAATATTTTGATGGTACTTGGCAGAAATGTAGAACAGGACCAGACCACATGACGCATCCAAGAATGACAACTCTGCCTTTCTTACTTTTGGCGTTATCTCCCTTTGTTATATTTGACAGTGATAATCCATTGATTTCGTGTATGCTCTGTAAGTCAAAGACCCTTTGGAATATTTTTATGATACTTGGTGGAAATGTAGAACAGGACCAAACGACATGTGGCATACAAGAATGACAACTCTGCCTTTCTTACTTTTGGCGTTATCTCCCTTTGTTATGTCTGACAGTGATTATCCATTGATTTTTTGTCCGCTCTGTAAGTCAAAGACCCTTTGGAATATTCTTATGATACTTGGTAGAAATGTAAAACAAGACCAGAAGACATCGCATACAAGAATGACAACTCTGCCTTTCTTACTTTTGGCATTATCTCCCTTTGTTATGTCTGACAGTGATTATCCATTGATTTCGTGTCAGCTCTGTAAGTCAGACCCTTTGGAATATTTTTTTGATACTTGGTAGAAATGTAGAGCAGGACCAGATGATGTGTCGCATACAAGAATGACAACTCTGGCTTTCTTACTTTTGGAGTGATCTCCCTTTGTTTTGTTTGAAATAGATTTCTCTACTCTGTAACTTGAATACCCATCAGAATATTTTGATGGTACCTTGTAGAACTGTAGAATAGGACAAGACGACGTGTTCCTTACAAGAATGATTGATTGTGTTGGGGTTTAACGACACGTCAACCCTTGAGGGTCATTTTGTGTCGTCTCCCAGAGAAAGGGAGAAAAGAGATAGAAGAGAGAGTAGAGGAGATGAAAGAGAGGGACAGGGAAGAAAGAGGAACAGGAATGAAAGTGAAGAAACAGAAGAAATAAAAACATTCCCCCTCTACCCTTACCCACTACAAGGATAGCAGGCCTTGCCCAACTGTAAGCCAATATCAGTTGGACGCCCCAGTGATGTAAGATACACAGCACCTTCGCACCACCCGACCACCCCCCCTTACAAGAATGATAATTCTGCCTTCCTTACTTTTGCTGTTCTCCCTTTGTTATATTTGACACTGTTTATGCACTGATTTAGTGTCTGCTGTGTAAGTTGAACACTCTTTGGAATATTTTGATGATACTTGGTAGTAATGAAGAGCAGGACCAGATGACATGTCACATACAAGAATGACAACTTCGGCTTTTTTTTACTTTTGGAGTTATCTCCCCTTCTTGTGTTTGATTTCTTGTCTCTACTCTGTAACTTGAATACCCTATGGAATATTGGGGGTGGGGGTGGGGGGATTTGTTTTTTTTTTCTTTCTAAAAAACCTTTTCTAGTTATCAGTGGTTCCCACTTTTTGGTTGGAATCATGTAAGTTACTTGCGAGGTTATTCAAAACATTTTACAAAGTTAAGTCAAAAATTTATTCAGTATCAATCCTTGACAAAGAATCATGACTGAAGGGAACATGACAAACACAAACATAGAACTATCATTACTAGTTTTAGAAATATAATGAAACAAGGAAATGTAATCAGTTTGTCTCTGAAGTTTTACAGCCCAGTCAACCCATTAGGATCATGTTGAGCATGAATAGTTAATATACTGGACAGTCTAAGCTCTCTAAGCAGTTAGACGGTACTTGTGCACACTTTCGCCCAGAAAGTATATATGAAAGGAATACTGACTGGTGATTATTCCAAATTTCTGTCTTCTTGTGGAACTTCTTGCAGTGTCATATTTAAAATTCATTTACAAAACCCATTAGGTTTTTTTCAGTGTCTGTGAAGCCAGACTGTAATTTTTATAGGTTCAAGGTGTTGCAATGGCATTGTCAAACATCAATGTTTTCCTATTAACTCATGTTAACAGAAGGTAAACTCCCTTATGAAAGAAACATATGCTCTCAGGCTGGAGTGGTTCCCAGAGAGGATATTTGGAGGGAAAAAACTAAAAACTGTCAGAAACTTTATTAACCCTTGTCCTGCTGAATAAATTAAGATGCCACACCCACTTCTAATTTTCAGCCAATCAGATTACTTGATCCTAATTGTTGCAACAAATTCACATACTTAATGGCAAACAGTGCAGATCCAGATCAGTTGGCTTCTTTAGAAGCCAACTGATCTGGATCTACACTGTTGGCAAAGGCAGAGTAAATCCGGGTTCAGCAGGACAAGGGTTAAATGCATCCAGTCCTCTTAAAATAATCTCCCAAATGCATCCAGTCCTTTTAAAATAATCTCCCATGAAAGACATTTGTTTTAATCATTTCCAAAGCACTAAGCTCTGTTTTTTGTGGAAAAACTAGATATCATGAACTATTTACTATAAATTTGTAGTATGCTAAAGCCAAAGGTAATAATCCTTAAAGTGTTAATCACAACTACAGCAAATGACACTGCCAAATTTTTTTTTCTTTATTTGTCACTCAAACTTGGGCTTGACATTTCAAAACAACAACAAAAAAAAAAAACAAAAAAAAAACACACACACAAAAAAAAAAAACACAGCTCTTGAAGTTCCATGTGAATCATCCACATGAAATGTATTATTTTCTCTGAAAAAAAAAATTAAGAATGTCATCTGCTATAAATTTGCCCAGCCCTTTAAAGAGTTAATCATTAATGATCTTAGCAAACATGGTCCTAAGCAATGATAAGAGGTTAGGAATAGTCATAGCTCAAAATAAGGTGCTTTGTCTCAGTGGCTCAGTTAGATGTGTGTCTCACTTGTAATCAGATTGCCACATGCTTTCTTGGTCATTCTCTCCCTTTCGCTGATTCAAAAAGAGCAGTTGTCTGTTTCTGGTGAACGAATGTGCACAAGTCCCGTGTTAAAGGTTAGGGCAGAGGACTAAGCTTGCCCAGGAAAAGTGTGGTTAAGTAAACTGACAGGTTTGACATGACTATTAGTGTTGACTGGGCTATTAAACTCCAACCCAACCAATCAACTGAAAACTGTTGATTTTTTTTTCTTATTTCTGCATGAAATCGTATTGCTAAGGCGCTTATAATTACTACCTACAAGTTTTCATGCAGAAATAAGAAACTTTCCTGATACCAGATACCCCCTCTAATCTAGAGCTATTGGAATTTTTAACAAAACAAAAAAGAAAACACCTGTACACACAAAATTTTAATTATATCTATGTACAAGGAATGACACAAACATATAACCAATGGCTTCAGATGATGACCACTTTCACACTTTCTTTCAACCATGACCTGAAAATACAGAATAATATTGGCCTTCAACAAAAAATACACATAGCTGTTTATCCATATGGGCTGCCCCATGCGAAACGTGTCTTTGGCCATATGCGAACAGCAAAGGCCCAGGAGAGCCTGCACATCCACGCAGTCTGATCAGGGCCTTCAGTGTCTGCTAACAGAATCATTGGATACTACAGAATATATGGATGGAGAGCAAAGGCCCTGGCTGCTAACAGAATAATTAGATACTACAGAATATATGGATGGAGAGCAAAGGCCCTGGCTGCTAACAGAATAATTAGATACTACAGAATATATGGATGGAGAGCAAAGGCCCTGGCTGCTAACAGAATAATTAGATACTACAGAATATATGGATGGAGAACAAAGGCCCTGGCTGCTAACAGAATAATTAGATACTACAGAATATATGGATGGAGAGCAAAGGCCCTGGCTGCTAACAGATTAAATAGATACTACAGAATATATGGATGGAGAGCAAAGGCCCTGGCTGCTAACAGAATAATTAGATACTACAGAATACATGGATGGAGAGCAAAGGCCCTGGCTGCTAACAGAATAATTGGATACTACAGAATATATGGATGGAGAGCAAAGGCCCTGGCTGCTAACAGATTAATTAGATACTACAGAATATATGGATGGAGAGCAAAGGCCCTGGCTGCTAACAGAATAATTAGATACTACAGAATATATGGATGGAGAGCAAAGGCCCTGGCTGCTAAAAGAATAATTGGATACTACAGAATATATTGATGGAGAGCAAAGGCCCTGGCTGCTAACAGAATAATTAGATACTACACAATATATGGATGGAGAGCAAAAGCCCTGGCTGCTAAAAGAATAATTGGATACTACAGAATATATGGATGGAGAGCAAAGGCCTTGGTGATACTTTGCACATGCGCAGGATGATTTGAATCTGCACGTCTGAAGGCACTTTTTTGCTTGGTGCAACTCATATCATTACAAACATATATTGGGACATAAAATTCTCCAACTACAGTTTGTAACTCCTATCTGTGTTTTAGGCCTTTCTGCATACATGAGTGTTCTCATCATGGTGCTCATTAGATGCGAATCAGTGGGACGCTTCTAATGACTACCCATAACATATGTTTTCATGGAAAAATAAGAAAAAACATTCTCTTGTCTGGAGATATGCATCTGTAATAAATCTGGGCCCAGTTGTTCAAAGCATCGTTAGCTTAACAAGCTTGTAGTGGTCAAAATGTTAACTGTTCTAGTAAGTACACTATCTGATTCACAGGTATTTTTGCTGAAAAAAATGTGAGTAGCTTTTGCAAATGCAAAAGCTACTCACATTTTTTCAGCAAAAATAGCATATAAGCCATATTAAAGGATAAAAGCTTTAACAATACGTTAACAAACTCATCGTTAGTTTCGAACAACTAAGCCCAGGATGTAAATGAGGATCATGCGGCCTTACGCTGCATAAACTACTTCAAAATGAACATCTCTTCTGCTCACCAATTCCTTAAAAAATACAGCCAGTGCTCACCAATTCCCCTAAAACACAACCAAAAGTATTTTTAGAATGCTGTGCAAAGCTAATTCACTTTTGTGGAAAGGCAAATTATTTCTGTATGAGTTGCTTCCCTTAAACTGTTAAAACAGTATGTTTTGTATGGACAGTCAAGCTTGCAACCATTCAGTTTTATGGATCAGGCCTGACAACTTAATAAGAATGTAAATGCAGAGAAAGTGATGACTAGTCAAAACCTATTTGACATCACTCTTAGAATTTTTGCTGGACAGAACAAAATTTTGACAAGTCCAGAAGACAAAATTAGTAACTGTAAAATGCTAATATTTGGGTGCCTTGGGTGTAATTTTATTTTGGTGCTATTGGCAAAAATAAAACTATTCAATTTTCAAAAATGTATATAGTATGACATACATCTGAAAGTATGATTGCACCAAAATTAAAATGCGCAAAAAAAGCCCTTCCAAACAATCTGCCAAATTTTGATGTCACATGTATTAAATGTTTTAAAGTATGTTTATACTGAACATCAAATTTCATTCAAGCATCACCCATGTCTTTTGAGGAACTTATCTGTATGAATGTTTAATTTAAACTGCTCTTACATAGACAAATTTGCCCTGTTAACAGATGTTAGAATGACTATTATGGTGGAGATGGTGGTTTTCTCTTTCAAGTTCTATCAAAATGTTTCTTTGCAAAAAAAGTGAGTATAGAGGGAGCCTATAAACAGATAACTCATCTTAGAAAAAAGTCATTATTTGACCGAATACATCAGCCTTTAATAAAATTTGTCAATCTGGTGTCTGATTTCCAGCCTCCCTTTGATTTGAAATGTAACAAAAGTAAACAGCTGAATACTAGATATGTTCTTACCTGCTCATTTTTATAGTTCCTGTCATACATATATTCCAACCCATAAAAGGAGAAACAAAACACCAAAACCCATAAATACTGATGCTACCAAGGAAACTAATAACTCCTTGAAGATATCCCGTGTAAACTTGTTTGATGTAACCTCATAGCTAGACATCTGTTAAGGAATACTTTACATACATTTTCACTATCATGGAAACAAATTCCATGTTATAATTATATTGTTTGTTCTAATGTTACATGCATATCAAACATTTGGCTATATATATGATTCTTGACAGCTTTTATTCCGCATAAAACAGACTCTGAAAAAAAAACCCAAGAGGCCCACCGTCCACGGTTCGCTCACCTGAGAGACATAGCCACTGCAGACATGCAGATGTTATGCAACATTTTTCCAATCCTATCATCGCAACTAATGAAAATATCATCATTTGAGCAATTCTTAGTTTTGAAGAAGAATATATGGGCCTGGACAGTCAATGGAGCATGATCATTTGAATAAACTATCAATCACATTTCAACAGAAGGATCAATGTGAAATTTGGTGGAAATTGGCTAAGTGGTTTCTGAAGAATAGTGATTTTATACATGTAAACAGCACAGTGGCAGGGAAATATTATAAATATAAACCAGATGATGGCCATCTTAGATTTCCAATCAGAACAATTTTAACTATTGTTGATCTACAAGTCACTTCGATACTTTTAATATAAATGTATATGGCCCACACAAATAGGGAAGCAAATTTGATCTTGGAGGCAAAAAGGTCGAATGTCAACATAGAACCATCATTTGAGCAATTTTGGTAGATCTTCTGTCCCCCGTAATTTGTGCAAAGATTAGGACCCAGGGCTTATTTGGTTATGGAGAAGAAGATTTTTAAAGGTTTTTACCATATATGGGCATGGCAGTCATTTTGATCAATGGACCATACCCATTTTAGCAATCTTTCATTCTCCTGCCCACGGAGGCTCCACATGAAATTTGAGCAACATTGGCCCGGAGACTTCAGAGGAAAAGCCATTTGAAATTATCAACATTTTTTCCATACAAATGTATGGGGCCCATACAAATGCATACAGAAGCAAACTTGACCTTGCCTTAAAAAGGTTAAATGTCAATGTATGACAATTATTTTAGCAACTTTGGTGAACTGCCCATTCCAGATGATATATGCAAAGATTCAGCCACAAGCCATCCTCGGTTTTGGAGAATAAGATTTTTAAAAGTTTTTTCCCATGCAAATGCATAAGGAAGCAAACTTGACCTTGTCGTAAAAAGGTCAAATGTCAATGTATGACCATTATTTTAGTAATTTTGGTAGATCCCCTGTCCCCGATGATTTATGCAAAGATTCAGCCCCAAAGCATCCTCGGTTCTAGAGAAGAAGGTTTATAAAGGATTTTACCATATATGGGCATGGCGCCCATCTTGGTCAACTAACCGTGACCTTTTTAGCAATCTTTTGTTCCCCCTATCTAAGGAGGCTCCATATGAAATTTGAGCAAAATTGGCCCAGAGGCTCCAGAGGAGAAGTTGTTTGAAATTCTGAACATTTTCCCCATACAAATGCAGAAGGAAGCAAAATTGACCTTAACGTAAAAAGGTCAAATGTCAATGAACGACCATTATTTTAGCGATTTTGGTAGCCCACCTGTTCCCGAAGATATATGCAAAGATTCAGCCATAAGGCATGCTCTGTTTTGGAGAAGAAGATTTTTAAAGGTTTTTCCCATACAAATGCATAGGGAAGCAAACTTGACCTTGACATAAAAAGGTCAAACGTCAACGAACGACAATTCTTTTAGCAATTTTGGTAGACCTCCCGTCCCCGATGATTCCTGCAAAGGTTCAGCCCCAAGGCATTCTCGGTTCTGGAGGAGAAGATTTTTAAAGGTTTTTACCATATATGGGCGTGGCAGCCATCTTGGTCAACGGACCGTGACCATTTTAGCAATTTTTCGTTCCCCCACCCTAAGGAGGCTCCATATGAAATTTGAGCAAAATTGGCCCAGAGGCTCCAGAGGAGAAGTTGTTTGAAATTCTGAACATTTTCCCCATACAAATGCATAAGGAAGCAAAATTGACCTTACCGTATAAAGGTCAAATGTCAATGTACGACCATTATTTTAGCAATTTTGGTAGCTCTCCTGTTCCCGAAGATATATGCAAAGATTCAGCCATAAGGCATGCTTGGTTTTGGAGAATAAGATTTTTAATGGTTTTTCCCATACAAATGCATAGGGAAGCAAACTTGACCTTGCCTTTAAAAGGTCAAACGTCAACGTACGATAATTCTTTTAGCAATTTTGGTAGAACTCCCGTCCCCAATGATTCCTGCAAAGATTCAGCCCCAAGGCATTCTCGGTTCTGGAGGAGAAGATTTTTTAAGGTCTTTACCATATATGGGCGTGACGGCCATCTTGGTCAATGGACCGCGACCATTTTAGCAATTTTTTGTTCCCCCACCCTAAGGAGGCTCCATATGAAATTTGAGCAAAATTGGCTCAGCGGTTTCAGAGGAGAAGTCGTTTCAAAATGTTAACGGACGGACGAACGGACGGACAGACGAAGGACGAAAAGTGATCACAATAGCTCATCCTGAGCAGAGCTCAGGTGAGCTAAAAAACCACACACACACACACAAAAAAAAAACAAAGGCAAATGTCTCTCCCTCGCCATTAGTCTTTAAACCATATTAGAGAAAATGCATAGGGGAAGCCAATTTGACCCTGCCATAAAAAGGTCAAATGTCACCCTAGGGTCCTTGAGTCCCTGATGCTATATACCAAGATTCAGCTCAAAGCTTTCTTGGTTCTCGAGAAGATTTTTAAGTGTTTTTACCATATATGGACATGACTGCCATATTACAAAATGGACCGTGACCATTTGTAGAAATTTTCGAACCCCACTCCCTTACAGAAGGCTCCACATGAAGTTTAAAGTAAATTAGCACAGGGGTCTCAGAGGAGAAGTTGTTAAAAGGTGTGGATGGATGACGGATGGACTGATGGACGAAGGACAACCTACTGGGAGATATCTGACACAATAGCTCATCCTGAACCTTCGTTTCTGGTGAGCTAAAACAAAAAAAAAAGCAGATTTACAGCACAGTAAATTAGCAGTACCTAGCATGAAGGTGCATCCATTTCAAAACCTACACATCTAACAAATATGTAAACATAGATGATTATCATCATGTAGTCTGACAAGATGGCATTCTGAGGCTATGTACTGGATAAGTCCAGTTCAATAAATATAGTCTGAGGAAAAATATTCTGGTTACATTCATCTTGGGTTACATTCTCAACATGACTATGCCTTTTATTATTTCTTTTTAAATAAAATATATTCAACTTCATTTTTTATTTTTATTTTTTTTGTTCTGTAGTGAAAAAAAAAAAGGTCCCAATACATCCAGAAGTGCAGGTTGAACTAAGCATTCACAGCTTGTTATGTTCTGCTGTGACTCATAATTCTGTAGGTCATCAGGGTTCAAATTTAACTTTTTTGACAGCTTGCTAAAATTAGCAAGTAGGAGTATTTTTTACTTGCTAAACCTTTCAGCCAACTTCCTTTTTCACCCTTATAAACACTGTTAAATGTGGCTTTAAACCTTAGCACTCTGGGCAAAACTTTCAGCAGACATTTTAAAATATTTTTCTTATTTTTCCCAGAAAACAGGTTTTGACATTACATGCAAATTGTCTCCTATGGAGACAATTTGCATGTAATGTCAAAACCTGTTTTCTGGGAAAAATAAAGAAAAATATCATCATTGCTTTTGGAAAAGAAATTGCAAAACTTCAGCAACAATGCCTCGGGTTCCACAATTAAAGAGAATCTTTCCAACTTGCTAGAATTAGCAAGTGATGGAAATTGCAGCTTGCTTTTTGAGGAAATTAACCAGCATTTAGCAAGTTAGCAAGTGCTAAAATTGATCCCTGGGTCATGAAAGGATACACAAAGAACCAAGCCATAAAGAAGATTCCTATCCCCAAAAGAACCACTGTCAGGTGTGGGAACACAGCTGGATTAATGGGGCTAACATAGCGGCTCATCAATTCTATAGACATCGACTGAAAAACAAGAGATAGTCAATCAAATAAACCATGTTTGTGATTTTTAACCTGCTACAGATAAAAAAGGACAATGTTTACCCCTGCATAAACCCACCACTCCAGCGTCCACCCACCCCCTACCCTCCCCACTATATAATACTTGTAATTCTGAATTGCATTATATGTTATGGAACGAGTTGAAGGCTGTATTGTATAAATCTTTGAAGCAATGCATTTCTAGCTATCCCATATATAATTTCTCAGATTGTTTTGAGTCTTGAAGCTATGATGTAGCTGCAACACTATTTTAATTAAGCTTAAATCTGTTTGTGCTCTTCACATACTGATGAAGTGCACTAAGAATTTCATTTTGAGTTGGTTTGCTTGTAAATTGTCTATGACTCCATTTAAAGTTTTCATATTAATATCATTAACTGAATGTAAACCTTCTCTATTTAAAATGTCTTCCACTGTTGACTGTATTTGTTTGTGTTGTTTGTGTTGAGGTTTTATGGCCCAGTCAACCCAATGGGGTCATGTCGAGCACGGTCAGTTTACCTAACCACAGGCTTAGTCCTCTAAGCGGTTAACCAGTATTGTGCACATTCTTTCACCAGAAACTGACAACTGCCCTTCTTGAATCAGTGGAAGGGAGAGAATGACCACAGAAAATATTTCATGACCAATCTCCACGAAAAGAATGTTGCCGACCTCGACGGAGGTTGAACCCGCGACCTCCTGGTCTCCAGTCGGACGGCGCATCCAACTGAGCCACTGAGGCTGGCCTGTTGACTGTAAAATGCCTCTTTCATTCTTGAACAAATGATCATAAGTGAAACTGTATTGACATGTATCTACTGGCACATGACCAGCATTACATGTTGGATACTTTGGGGTCAATTTTTGCTTTATGATTATTCAGGACAGAGTGTCCTGTCAACAACTGGTTCACAGCTGAAAAAACTGTCTGTCATAATTTTCACCACAACAGTTCCTACAGCCCACCTCTGTGAATACTTCCTGAATTTGATCGACTTTCTCTGAAAGGTCAAATTTTCTTTTCCATTGTAATAGGATAATCTTTAGGATCAACTCCCCACATCTCAACTGCTGCTTCTTAGTACATATGTTGCTAATTCGCATATTAGCAACGTGTGTTAAGGTAAACAGAATTACTTGTGAAGCAGGTGTTTATATTAGTACTAAACTCATTTTCAATAGAGCATCTCTATGGTTATACTAATGGTGTCCTGGGTTAATAATATATCAAAACATCCATGGAGGATAATTGAAACTATATAATTTTTATGCAGATGATAAATTCTATAATGGTGATGTTGACAGTAAGAAAAATGAATAGCACATGCTCATTTGCATATGTGTTAGTTAAAAGGTGACCAGTCATACACGCTATAACACTCACACCTTATATAAAAATCCCGGGATCACAGGTAAAAATTTTCTGATTGTCATCTAATCTTGTTAATACTCAGCAACAGTCGTAATTAGACGGACAAATTAAATACCAAACAAGTTCTTTAAAAACATCGAGAAGCACAACTGTGACACTTGGTTTCTTAAGACGAAATTTTTATCAATATCCTCTGGATATAAAAGAGGCAGCATATAAAGGACTTGTTTGCCTGGTTGTGCAATATGGCAGTTGTGTTTGTGATCCCCAAGGTGTGGTTCTTCAAGAAGAAACTGAAAAAGGGAGCATTACTGGATTGATTGTGTTGGGGTTTAACGACACATCAACCCTTGTGGGTCATTTTGTGTCATCTCCCAGAGAAAGGGAGAAAACAGTTCTAGAAGAGAAAGTAGAGGAGATGAAAGAGAGGAACAGGCAAGAAATAAGAAAATGAATGAAAATGAAGAAATAAAAACATTCCCCTTCTACCCTTCCCTGCTACAAGGATAGCAGGCCTTGCCCAACTGTAAGCAATTATCAGTTGGATGCCCCAGTGACGATAGATACACAACACCTTTGCCACACCTGACCACTCCGAGCATTACTGGAAAAACTAAAATGAGAGTCTCTCAAGAAAAGGTGGAGACACAGTAGACTGCCCCTTTTGTACAAAAGGTCTAAAGGGTGCTGCCAACATTCCAACAGATGACCTTATTTCCCCAATTAGGTGCAGTAGAAATCATCACTCATTGACTTTTCGGACCCAACATTTAGAGATTGGAATGCCCTACCAGATTTGATTATTTTCCTCCACTGAAAGTGCAGAGGATGGTGTAGTTATGTTTACTTCTGAGAGCTAGAGACTAATTTCCTGTATCACAGGTCCTGGTGAATGAATGTAATCGGACCTGTCACCAGTAAAAACTGATTCTGAGCAGTGAAACCAGTTGATCTTGAAGAGTGACAAAACCTCCAGAACTTTGAAAGTGGCTGGTGCACCAACAGTTATAGTCGGTCGGGTATGAAAGCCACGGCCGAGCTGCCGAGCCGAGCCGAAAAAGCCGAGCCTGCTATAATGTTTTCTTGTATTTGTTCAAACAAGTTCAAGATAATTATTTCTTTTAATCTTATATCACCATATATGTAACATGCTGTATTCACAATTAAAATTTGTACAATCACTTGCTTATTTATGACTTTAAATCCAATTTTCCATTCAACAGGGGTATGAAAGCCACGGCCAAGAAAGGGTATATGTTTTGGCCAGTTTGTGAACAAATTGTGATGTTTTATAATCTGAGCATTTGACAGAGATTATACAAAAAGATATTTTTAAATTACTTCGAATCATTATAACATGCAGAAACTGTTTAGATTCTCACTATTCTTCTTATTCACCCAAATAACGCGGATCGGCAGATTCTAAAAATAGAATAAATCTAAACTAAACGAAAATAACAGAAACGGCTGAAAGGGCCTAAAGGCTCAGGTAAGCCAACAAAACAGTCATTTAAAACTCCACATCTATAACTAATTTGATAGCTTTTCCCATTAATGCTGGTCATCATACTACTATTAGATGTTATTATTAAATTTAGGCTCTTTTGCTTTCTGTTTCGGTTATTTTCATTTAGTTTTCTCTGTTCTATATTTAGATCCTGCCGATCCTCGTTATTTGGATGAAAAAGAAGAATAATGGGAAATATAAACAGTTTCTGCATGCTATAATGATACAAAATAATTTTAAATACCTTTTTGCAACCTCTGCAAAATATGCTGATCTTAAAATATCGCCATTTATTCACAAAATGGCCAAAATATATCCCTTTCGCGGCCGTGGCTTTCATACCCCTCTTGAATGGAAAATTGGATTTTAAAGTCATAAATAAGCAAATGATTGTACAAATTTTAATTGTGAATACAGCATTTTACATATATGGTAATATGAGATAAAAGAAAAAAGTATCTTGAACTCGTTTGAACAAATACACTATAGCAGGCTCGGCATTTTCAGCTCGGCTCGGTAGCTCGGCCGTGGCTTTCATACCCGGCCGTTATAGTCTCACCTAGCAGCAGTCCTCTTTTTTCATTTCACTTGCAAACGATAAATTCAAAGTTTTAGTGAAGAGTCTGACAAGAACCATCAGTTCTATTTGTTTTTTTCAGAGTTTGTTCGGGGTTTGCTTTCAACCGGAAGTCAGTACCGACAATACGTGGCGAGTATCACCACATATATCGCTAAAAATGGAAACATTTAAAAGAAAGAACGCCATGCCAACTCACTTTATTAATTCACAATTTACAGAAGGTACAAGCTTTTGCATTAAATCTCCAAATTATCTGGAAACTCCATCATAATGATGAAAAGAAATACACCGGTAACTTACCATGTTGAAAATTTCTAAAGCGGAAGTGGCCAGGTGCTCTCAATTGCGCACGCGCTCAAAGTGAAAGTAGGATTATTCCATTTCGATTCATAGGGTTCGTGCTCTAGAAACTTATTTAATCACGTCATTTAATCGGCATATTATATGGCTTAAATTTTTATATTAAGCTTTTTGTGTTATTTATTTTAACAAGCAAATAACACCAAACCTGTATACTTATGTCAACAAATATATTTTCACGATTTGCTTGAAAGTGCAATTTCTCCATAAAAAATGATATGAACCACTGTGTTGTCCTTAGATCTGTCAAACTTTTCAATTTTGTTATGGCAAGAATGCGAAAAGTGTACTAATGTATACTGATAATAAAAATGTTTTATGTATCGGTCATTTCTTCTTTTCACCAAATAAGTGAATGGAAATAGAATCTAGTTATGATTGAAATTTATTGTCTTACCACTATTAATAATAATTAATTGAAAATTAAATGGAAAAAAATGTGGTATCTATAATTTGTGGTTTAATATGCTGAGTTCTTTAAGTAAAGGCTATGGATCGTGGACTGCAGGGCAAGTTGATCCCTATTATGGAGAAAAATATGTAAGTATTTGTTCTTCTTCAACAAAAGATAGATCTATCTATATTATGTTATAAGATATAAGCAGATACTGTTGAATGGAAAAAAAAAAAAAAAAAAAAAAAAAAAAAAAAGCTTACATTCAGATACTTAGAAAACCTACATGTAAATTGTTTTGAATAAATCATTTAAAAAAAAAACAACAAAAGGTTAATTAAACAATTAACATGATTTTAATTAATAATTGTTGAACAAACATATATACAATTTATAATTATGGAAGAAGAGAGAGAGAGAGAGAGAGAGAGAGAGAGAAAGATTTAGCATAAATAAGAAATAATATACTTAGAATACTTTAGAATAGAATACTTTTTATTTTCCAATCAAGGACCCTCACAGGCATTAAACAAATACATGCAATATTATTTGGTCATAAAACATATGAATACCACAAGAACAGACATACAAGATATATTCTGATATCTCACTTTGTTATGAAATATCAAATAATTTTGTGTATATTAATTTTATAACTACAATAAAATTTTGTTTTTTTTTTTATCCTATTTTTAAAAGAATCTTCCATAAAAAAGGTGATATATGTTAAGTCAATGTGACTGACAGTATATAGCTGCAGTCATATGAAATATTCTGAGATATTCTCATTACTATTATGGAACTTACAATGCAGCTGTTTTAAAAGTCCTCACATAAAAGAAAATAGTTTATTTTTATTTTATTTGATATATCATGTAAGTCACTCTTATTTGTAAATAATTCACTCTAGATCTCAAATCCTTTTAACTTAAATTAATATTTAGGCTTCAGCATGAGAGTCTTTGAGACAAATGCAGTCATTGAGCAAACTGCATTAATTTACTTTTTTGAGTTAGAATATTTTAAGTAAGCTTTTGCTTGAGTTTTCTGTTTCTTTCCATAAAAAAAAAGATAAATTAAAGCCAAATTTTCCTTAAAAATATAATGGCTTGAAAAAGTATTATACAATAAAATACTATAAAACTAACAGCATTAAACAGAAAAAGGAAATTGGTGATTCATCTGCTTTAATATATCTGTGTAATATGCTGTCTAAAATAAATAATGTATTGAAAGGTATTGAATGATGTATCAATGATTTTACTTATTTATTCAATTCTTCTTTTATATTACATCATTATGCTGTAATTAGTTAATTAATTAATTTGTTTATATATTTATTTATTACATGTATTTATTTTATTTACTAATAATTACTGGTACTGTTATTTACTAATTTGTTCATAGCCATTGTTCACTTGTTGGTTGGTTTTAGGTAAAAACAAAAAAAAACAAAAATTTTTTTTCTTTTTTTTTTTTTTCTTGGGTTGTTGGTTTTTTGCCATGTGTTCTTTCTTATGATTATGTGACATTGAAAGATAGAGGGGAAATAACTTTTGACCTAACCCTATTGTTGCAATTGATGCAGTAAAATTCTTTATTCCTTACATAATTACAAATGTACATTTTTTTTCAGTCAGCCACTTTATTTACTAAAGCCTTGTTGCCACCATTATTATAGAAAAAAGTAACTGATGTAATGTAGAAAGTGTGTCATTGTGGATATGATCTTAGGATAATGCCCAAGTCTTTTGTTAAAACTGTCCCAGTAATAAAATATCTTTTGTTCAGTCTATTGTTTGATCCAAACATGTTCAGTGATATATATGCTAACTGGACTGAGCAAAGAAAAAAACAGATTTAACTCTTTGCATGCTGGGTAATTTTGCATGCTTTTTTTTTTTGTCTGTGGATTTTTTTGAAATTTAACTTTTTCAAAAAAATCTTTTAGGAATACCATCTGAGTGTCAAACAATATGGATCCAGATCAGGCATGACATTTTGTCAGGCCTGATCTGGATCCAAAATGTTTGCAAAGGTTATCAGCAGACGACAAAACTCGCCAATTATAAGCGGGGAAAGAGTTAAAAACATCACAGCAGATTTCGTTTTACTTATTGAATTTTCATTTGCAGAAAAAAAACACACTAAAACTATTGACAATAACTGTCCTATTTTCAGTAATAGGTCAAATTTATTTAACCCTTGTTCTATTGAATAGATTAAGATGCCACACCTTTTTCAAATTTTCAGCCAGTCAGATTACTTGATCCATATTACTTGATGTCGATGTAAGTTCACATACTGAATCGTAAACAGTGCCGATCCAGATCAGTTCGTTTCTTAGAAGCCAACTGATCTGAATCTACATCTTTTGCAAAGGAAGGGTATATAAGGGTTCAGCAGGACAAGGGTTATTGTGTCAGAATCACTGCCCAAAGTGTGGCTAACACACACACACATATACACACACACACACTGAACTATGTCAAACTTGTACTTTAGAGCCATTTGATTTAAGTCTACACTTTTTGTAGAAGCTTGGAGGCATATTTAAACCACACACACACACACACACACACACACACACACACACACACACACACACACACACACACATATCAGGTCAGAACATTGTACATTTCACTTTTTCTTAATTCTAACAGGGCCAAATACTTTCTTAAAAGACTTGTGTGTGCTTTGAGAAGACTGATTGTGTTCATGGTCTTGACTGAGTATACTCAATGTGTATCAAGGAAATACCTGACATGGAAATAGTAGCCTCCCTTCTCATTCGATGCTTCTCTTAAAGGAAAGAATTTGCTCCTTTAAGAGTAGCCCCATTTTTGAAAGGTTTCAAATACTAGGGAGAGAACTACTGTCTACAAAATTGTCTCCCTTTGCAAATGTCTTCAGTTAATACCCATCCATGTAAATCTGATTGCACAATTGATCTTGTCTTTCCAGAAAGCTGATAATATCCTGCCTGACATAGACCTGGGATCACATCGTCATGGCATCACAGTTACCAGTACTTCAAGGTCTGGAAGATCAACAGCTATGTCATGGGCGGGAACACGGCCAATCAGTCGACAACACACAGAAGGGTCCATAGCTTTGCCAAAAACCTACAGTACACGTAAAGGGGCTCTACAGCTGTTTGTTGGCCCTGATGATGAACCGGAGGAGAAAAATGAACAAATGCCTCTGAAGCCAATGTACTCCCAGCTAAGGAGACAGTTCACAAAACAAGAACTTGTAGATTTAAGTTTGAAATTAGGGACAATTGAAAGGCTTACAAAGTCAGTACTACAGTTTGGTGATGAGGTTAGTATGACCAGTTTTATAAATTAAGATGTCATGCCCACTTTTAATTTTCAGCCAGTAAGATTACTTGATACAGGTTGTTAATACAGTCACATATTTAAAGATAAACAGTGAAGATCCAGATCAGTTGGCTTCTTCAGAATCCATTTGATCTGGATCTACACTTTTTGCAAGGCATTGCATGTCCGAGTCATTAAGTTAAGGTAGGGGAGGTTATAGCTGTTTGAAACCCAAGATGTGAGAAATATTATATTAAAGCTTAATAGCATGCTGAGTAAAATATCAGCACATGACATTTTGAAATATTTTTCTAACTTTCCCAGAAAATAAATGTTGACATTTCATGCAGATAGTCTCCAGAGGAGATAATTTACATGAAATATAAAAGTCTATTTTCTGGAAAAATGTAAGAAAAATGCCATCAATTTGTTGTCTGTTGAAATTCTGCCCAGAGAATGGTCAAGATTAAAGTTTATATAACTATATTATTTTAGATGACCATGTAGGTGAGTGCTTTTCCAAATGCAGGCTTGGCATTTTGGATTTTAACCTCTGGTTGTGTCGGCAACATTCTGTCGTGGAGATTGATCATGAAATATTTTCTATGGTCATTCTCTCCCTACCGCTGATTCAAGAAGGGCAGTTGTCAATTTCTGGTGAAAGAATGTGCACAATACTGGTTAACCGCTTAGAGGACTAAGCCTGTCCAGTAAACGTGTGGTTAGGTAAACTGACCGCGCTCGACATGAACCCACTGGGTTGCCTGGGCCATAAAACCTCAACACAAACAAACAAACCTCTGGTTGTAGGAATTTTTCAGTCATCAGTACACCTGTATACATCAGTGGCAAGTATTTTGGTATTTTCAGAGGATCATTTTTTTCCATAGTGAATAGTCTTTTTTTCACAGCAATCAGAGACTGCATAGTTCTAGATCAAAGGAAATATCAGGTAAACATTTTATTATTTCTTCATGAAAACATATGTTGCGGGCTTTCATTAGAAGTGCAGAGGTGTGTCTAATGAATGCCCACAGCATTTTGTTTCATGGAGAAATACGAAAAATATCTGTACCATAATAACGTCAAGTATTGGGACAGATAGGCCTTTGCAAAAAATGTAGGCCCAGATTAGGCACTGCAGAAAGCTTGGATTGATACACTGCTGGATAGGGCGGTAGCACAAGTACAAAATAAAAATGTAAAAATAATAGTTATGCATCAAGGCACTAATGATGTGAAAAAAAATAAAGATGATCCAAACCAGGTGATATTGGAAGTATCATCGGCTGTAAGTAATATTAAAAGACAATTTCCAGAGGCAGAAATTGCCTTCTCAAATATCTTGCAAAGAAGGGGAAAGTCCCCTGCAATTAGTCAGGGCCCAGTTGTTCAAAGCATCATTAGCTTAACGAGCTCGTTAAGGGGCATTTAGTTAACTGTTTTAGCAGATTCAATATGCAATATTCTGATATTGTTTGCTGAAAAAATGTGAGTAGCTTTTGCACTGCAAAAGCTACTCACATTTTTTCAGCAAAAAATTTCAGCATATTTGCGTATCACTAGATGTAAATTTTAACGAATTGTTAACTAATGACATCATTAGCTTTGAACAACTGGGCCCTGATGAATAAAACATCAAGATCAGTCAATGGGTATATGCAAAAGCTGTCAAGGAAGGAAAAAAATGTATTCTTTCTAAACAACAATGTGGATCTGCTGTATCCCTGTAAATTTGATGAAAGCTAGTCTGTCAACATGTTCAGGAGATATAGTGCACACAATCTTAATTTAAAGATGAAATCAAGGAAACAGAGATCTAATCAGCTCTAAAGCTTGTCCAAATGATGCATCACCACTGCAACTTTGATGAAAATGTACCAACAGATTTGAGATATGGTGCATTCAAATTACTGTCCCATTAACATCAATGCCAAGGCGAAAGCAAATTCCAACACTAACACAAATGGTATCTTTAAATTAAGATTGTGTGCATCATTTGGACATGCTTTAGAGTCCATTAAATTTTGGTGACCTTATCTGCATGTTCAAGATCAGTGCAGGACAAATAGTACCAAATTTACTTTTAGTCTCTTGTGTGCAGGAAATCTGTTGTTTCATTTAATATAGTATAGATTTTCATCAAAATCACAGGGAGACATTATTGGGACAAGCTTTATGTTGACCTTCAACTCATTTACAAGATCAGTACAGGACAAATGGAGTCAGCTTTGTATGGTAGAGGACACCAGTTTGTTTCTTTGTTGTTTTTTTTGTTTTCTAAAAAACATGCTAGCTGTCACTTTCTTTTACATTTTGAACATATAGTCATTTTTCAACCCGTAATAACATCATAATACACATAGACATTGGTGCACAAAGGAAGTGGGGAGGGGTAGACAACCACAGATCATTGAATATGCTATTTGGGTACAGTCAGAACTGTTGCTGTCTACATACCAAGTATCTCAGTGCTGAAGCTATGTAACCCATTTTAGACTGAATAAACTCACCCCAGACTAAATATTGGAATGGTCCAATTTCAGCTTTAGGCATGTCAGGCTATGTGATTTAGATATTCTTATAGAAAAAGGCTGTTTGCAAACAGTGGAGACACTAATCAATACCACATTCTGCACTGTCTGATCTGGGTCTGCACTGTTTGCCAAAATACCCTTTTGTGGGATCTCCTGACTAAGAACAGAGTTTTTTATCTTTAGGTTTACAGTGGTTTTCTTAAAAAGTTGCTGTCAGGAAGTCTGGATAAAATCAAAAATAATAAAAAGATGAAAAAGCTTGGGTCAACAAAATTTAATAGTTTTCTTACAAAAATCCAAGCAAAAATGCAATATCGAGACATAGACAAAAATAAAAAATGAAATGCAAAGTTTTTTTTTTCCCGAGTGTGTACAATCATAGGGTAGGCTCTCATGTAAACCTAAAAATGAAAAAGACTGCAGCCTAAAATGAGTTAAAGATTTTTTACAGATAATCTACAGCTCTTGTGAATCTGTTCTCTTCTTCTGCAGGAATATGACCATGAAGAGACAAGTGTTTCTGATGAGAAGAATAAGGCATTTCTCAAGTTTTTTCACAGTATAGACAATGGTCATGCTGATATAGATTCCCATGTACAACCAGGTGGGGATCTAAAAAGTTACCTCAGGGATCTAAAATCTTCAGCAAGGTCAGTGAGATATTAGGACAAGGTCATATTATATAAGTCATGGTCTTGTGTCAGTTATAATTCATAATTTTCTCACTGACAAAACTTACACCACCACATAACCCTTCTTCTCTATTTATTTCACATACATGTTAGCACTTAACCCATTGTTGACTGAATAGACTCTCCCATACTATATATTGGAAGAGTCCAATTTCAATTTTAGGTACGTCTGGCTATAAGATTACATATTCCTAGAGAAAAATGGCTGAACTATTTGCAAACAGTGGAGACCCTGATCAGATGCTGCATTCTGCGGCGCCTGATCTAGGTCTGCACTGTATGCCAATTACCCTTTTACGGGTCTCCCGACTACAATGGGTTAAGGCACCTGTCGATAGCAACAGCTGACAGTTTTTTCCAAGGAATTAAGGCTTGACAATTCACATAAAATGTCAAGTCTTATTTTCATGGAAAAAATATTTTTGAATGTTGTCTGTTATAGTTTTGAATGCCATTAAAGGTGTTAACATTGAAAAAATGAAGTCAGATAACATGACGTTTTCCTCACTTTTTTCCTGAATGTATGATTAGGATCGTCTAAGTTTAGCATCCAGAAAGATACCATTTTTCTTCAAACACTTTTTACTGGGTGCTGGCTAGACTGCATGGCTTCACCTTGCTAGTCCCAGTAAGCATTCTATATAAATCTACAGCGGGCCATTATCGGCCCGTCAGCATAGCTGACGGGCCGATAACGGCCCGCTGTAGATTTATGTAGAATGCTAGCTGGGGTCATGTTGTTGAAGCTCACTTGAGTTATTAGAATGAAACAGTTCTGATTAAGGTTCTAAAGTGTACCTTTCATAGCTCCAGATAAGGCTTTTTTTTTTTCAACCAAAAATTGTTCATATTTTTCTTATTTCTACATGAAAACATATATTGTGGGTACTCATTTTTTTCATGGTGAAATAAGATATATTTTCCTAATACGCCCTCTTGTCAGGAAAATATATCTTTCATTGGGAATTAAGAAGTCATACTCAGCTGGATTATCTATTTATCTGGAGCCCTGAACTTTGTTCCTGAAAGATTTTGTTGCCATTCTTTCAGCAAAGGAAGAAAACTTTTGCAGACCAGAAGTTGCCTCCCTGGTATTTGTAAAATCCAGGGTTGTCTGAAAGGAAAGAAACATTATTTCCCAGAGGGGCAGGGTATCTGAAAGGAAATATTGCTGAAAGGGAGAAAATTCTTTACTTTATGAGTAGTCCTTCATGAGAAGGGATGCAAAAATTTTTATGCCAGAGAACTTTACATTGGAGATTATGCCATTTCCATTAAGGAGTACAGTTTATTCTGAAATAAGCATAATTCAGATTTAACTTTTTAATAGCATATTCTATGAGTTCCCTTTCAAATGAGAATAGTGTCATTTTATAAGAAAGGAATAATCTCAGTTTTATCAAATATTGTGTGTAAGATTATCATTATCCTTCAAGTATGTTTACTTAAGTTTTAATATGTCCACGATATGGTGTCGATAATTGTCTTTTTATCCGTCTCTGTTAGGCCTTGGAACGGTTGGTACACAAACTGATTGATTTTTAGCCTTGAGTTTCAATTTTTTTACTTTAAGCTTCTGGTTAATTGAGTTGCCTGTGTGTGGATCTTTAGATTTTAAGTATATTGATATAGAAAATTTTCTGAAATACAAAGTTAGACCTTCAGTAAGAAAATCCAACATTTTATCATAGCTCCAGATAAGAGGGGTAACCAGATAAATATATTTTTTCTTATTTCTCCATAAAAACTTATGTTGTTGGTACTAATTAGAAGTGCCTCACTGAGGCACTTCTAATGAATACCCACAACATAATAATGTCTTCTTGAAGAATTAAGAAAAATATTAGTATATTTTGGTCGAAAAAAATGTCTTATTTGAGGTGTACTTTTCCATATAGGAATAACCTAGAGCAAGTCTGTATGACTGTGCAAATTATGTGGGATGGTGGTAAGGGCCTGCTGTAGCAGGTGGGGTAGACTGGCTCCAGTCTCCAGTGACTAAATATTTTTCTAAACATCCTGTTGATAAGCCACTGAATTACAACCAAAAATATCATTAGTATAAAAGCTGGTTACACATGACCAGCCTATATAGTCATGATATTATTTTGGTTTTATTTTAATAGATTATCAAGCAGGATCATAATAAAAATATTTAGTCACTGGAGGCTGGAGCCAGTCTACAGGTGGGGAAGTAGGTCATGTCAGTATATCTTCTTTTTCTTAACTGACATTCACTTTTTCCTTCACCATCCACTATTTATCTCTTTCTTTTCCTCTACCAGCTCTTCTATCACTTTTCTCCATTTCTCTGGGTGATGATACAAAATGACCCACAAGGATTGATGTGTCATTAACAAGATCTCAAACAAACTGCAAATTGTCCATAGACTTCTTTCTTCAACTAATCAATATAGGTACTTTGTAGTGTATATGAAAAAAATTTGACCTGACTGCACATATCATAGCTCCAGAAAGTAATGATATTTTTCTTATTCCTCCACCAAAACATATGTTTGGAACATATTAGAATGGTCTTGCTGAGGCATGTCTAATGAGTATCACAACTTTTTCTTGAATAAATAAGAAAAGTATTATATCCATAGCCAACTATAACAGATCACATGTCTGAATCTACACTAGTTGCAGATGGGAAATGTTGATTGTTTCTTTCTATGGATTTCAACAAATCTCTGTGCATGTATGTTCTGGAGAAGTAATTGAGGATCTGGACCTCATTCTGAAGGAGAGAAGGCTCTGCTGGTATGGACATGTGGAATGCTCCAATGGTGCAGTCAAGACAGCCTTTCACATACAGTTGAGGGAAAGCGTGGGCCTGGGAGGCCAAAGATGACATGGAAGCAGATGACAGAGAGGGATTGCAGAGAGTGGAAGCTCTCGGCTATCAACCCTCATGATAGAAATATGTGGAGATCTGGTGTGAGATCTGCCATGCCTGCAGCAGGCCAGCTATCTGGAAGGGGGCCCACTGATGTGGATGTTGCCCCTGTACCTGCATGTTAATCAAAAGTCCAATTATGATATATATTTGAAGTAACAAGAAATAGCTGTCAGCAATACTACTCGAAAGTTTTGATTAGATTGACAATGTGCAGGCTGTTCTGGGTTTCACTTTGGCATACAGCACATTTATGTTTTCTTTCTATTTCTCCACCCCTTCCCCTCCCCCACCCCACCTCCACCCCCTCCCCACCCCCTCAACCCCCAGGCAAATTGAGGTTTGACATTCCATGCAGATTGATTCCTGAGGTGGCAATTTGCATAAATGTCAAACATTTTCTGTGAAAAATAAAAAAAAAATAATCAAAAATCAGATGAAAGCATGCAGTCAGAATGGATATATATAAAGGTAAAGGTGTCCTGTAGCCTTGCAGCCATAGGGGCAGTAGAAGTTAGAGCCCACTAAAACATTATTGTCTTGGGCAAAGCATGTGAAAGATGGGGCTCAATCCACCCCTTTCACTGGCTTTAATCTTTCTACATTCTTCACTGTAAGGTGAAGAGAGAGTTTTTTCAGTTTCTGGTCTGCGATGAGTTCAAACCCACAACCTGCAGCACCACAGTCAAATGCTCTAATGACTTGGCTGCAATACCTTTCTGTATAATCAGAATTTAAAGTGAATGGACAGATGAACAAACAGATGGCTGGATGGATGGACAGATGGATCGCTGGACAGGGGCAAAATAGTAGAGCCCCTGCCAAAGTATCGGTAGTACATAATTCCACAATGTATTCTTGAATCTTCATGCGTAAAAAAATGACAAGCTATTTTGAAAAGCTAATACTTGTATAACACCAAAACCGCCAGTTCCATTGTAGAAGTCATTAAGCAATGTTTGATACCAGAGTAGGATAGAAAATCAATGTCCCAGATTGAATGAATTGTCATTAGCATATCAGTTTCCTTTATTTTATCAATATTTTCATGTTAACAATTTAAAATTTTATGAATAATCTATACGAGAGGTCAATGTTTCATTAGCCCTTGTCCTGCTGAACCGGGATATACCCTGCCTTTCCAAACAGTGTAGATCCAGATCAGTTGGCTTCTAAGAAGCCAACTGATCTGGATCTGCCCTGTTTGTCATTCAGTATGTGAATTTAAACCAACAATCTGGACCAAGTAATCTGATTGGCTGAAAATTTGAAAAGGGTGTGACATCACAATTTATTCAGCAGGACGAGGATTAATGAATTCATAATTCTGTTAAACATCTTAATTTGTATTGCATGCAGTAATAGTTATTTGTTTTTCTGTTCCTAAGGAATAAAACAGACTAATAATTAAAGTGGTAACTAGAATACCTCCATTGAATTAATTGATTGATTATCATAGGTATCCCATATGCATCACCTGAACTTGGAAATAGGGAGTGGTGGAGGGAATGGAGGGATGACATTACGAAAACATGCCTATATAATTTTGACCCCCTTAAACCCCAGTTTTATATAGAAAAACTGGGGTTTATAGGGGTATACATTATTTTTCTTATTTCTGTTCAAAAAAATAAATTGTGGGTTCTCGTTAGAACCGCCTCGCTGAGGCAGTTCTAACGAGTACCCACAATCTATGTTTTGAGCAGAAATATGAAAAAATAGCAGTTTTTATATGAAAATTTTCAGTTTTTGGAGGTGAAATTTTCTATATATTTGAATAGGTGTGTTTTCGTAATGGAGGGGACTGAATTCTGAATAAATAAAGCCTTGCTTTTTCTGATTTTATTTTAAACCTTAGTTTAGGAAATATTTAAGTGAACATGAATAGCCAAATATTTTTGTTTATTAAACTGCCCACTGAAGAGGATGGAGCCTTAATTAGTGTAAGCACATCAAAGAGGTCCCCAAAGTCAAAAGATTATAGATTGGAACAATATGTTGTTGTTTTTTTTTATTTTTCACAGAAAATAATATTTGACATTTCAGTTTCCTCTTTTTTGTCTCTCTTTTTCTTATTTTTTCATGGACATTAGTTCACTCAAATTGTCTGCAAAGGACCAGAAATTAGACAACATTTCATTCAAACTGTCTCAGAGGAGGAGACAGTTTAAACAGAATGTTAAGTTTGCATGAGTTGCTTAAAATATCTTATTAAATCTAAAGCTAACAAATCAGTTTTATAGCACTTTAATTAACCTAACATAAGCCTGAGTTGAAACCTTAGCTGCCACTTGCAAGTTAAAAAACATTCATTATTTTCTAGGGCACTGAATTCCCATGATGAATGAAAATTTTCAGCCAAGGTGAATTGATACACTTTCAGGGAAGGCAGCTCTGTCAAAATTGTTTTTCCGCCATTCTGTAAAAGGGGTCTACTCTAAAAGGAAAGAATTTGCTCCCCTTTGGAGCAAATTCTTTCCTTTTAGAGCAGACCCCATTTCAGAAGGGGTAAGCATACAGTAAAGCAAGAAGGAAGTCACTAAAGTTGTCTCACTTGGCAGAAATGATTAAAAGTCAACCAAGTATATCCAGTCTCCTTAACCCTTAAAGTGCTAATCAATGGTGCAGCAGATGACACTTTGACTTTTTTTTAAATTTTCTGTGAAAATAAGGGTTGACATTTCATGTGAATCATCTGCCAAGCAGATTAAATGTCAAGCCTGATTGTTTCGGAAAAAGTAACAATATAACAAAATTAACCCATTTATGCCGAATGAACTCCTCTACCATAACACTTTGGACAGGTCCATTTCCTTTATATAAGGGATGTAATTATCTTGTTTTGTAGACATTTCTGAACTTAATGCAAACAGCGTAGACCCAGATCAGATGTCGTGTTCTGCAGCATCTGATCTGGGTCTACACTGTTTGTCAATGTCCTTTTTATGGGATGCTAGGCTTAAATGTGTTAATTTTAGAATGTCATCTGTTACAAATTTACATAGCACTTTAACCCATTTATGCTGAGTGGACCCTTCTACCATAACCATTTTCCAGTAGAAAGGGTGTCAAGTTATTTTTTATTATTACCATGTTTATAGATATTCATGTACTTGATGCAAACAATGTAGATCCTAATCAGACCCCGCATTCTGCAGCATCTGATCTTGGTCTACACTTTTCCCAGTGTCCCATAAATGGGTTAAGGATTAAGTTGGAAGAGATGTCATACATTGTACACCAGCAGACTAGTGAAACTCTAGAATAAAAAGCGGCAGTTATAACCAATTTTCCTGATGCATATAGACTTATCCATAACACAAACAGGCTAATGAAATTGTTGGGATTTGTGTTTACAAGACAAATATAATATCCTTTTTAATGACAATAAAAGCATGATTCTGCCAATTCATAGTGCAAATAAATTCTAACCATTTGACAATGTAGTGGAGAGAGGTGTAAATAAGTAGAAGTATTATTATCAAGGTTCGTATATTTGATGAAAAATTCAAAAGACCCAACTTAGGCCACCAATTAATCCTTTGCATTTTGGCTTTCCATGTATTAGCCAGTAATCTCCAATTTTACAGAATTGATTGATTCAGCAACAAGTAAAGACCTCGTATACATTTACTAGAAAATGTGTTCATTTTTCCTATGTGATACTAACATGGCTTTCAAGCACATTTCACTCCTGTGGAGTGCAAAAGGTATGATAATGGGTCACTTGGGTGATACATTTTTTTTTTTTTTGCTCAAGCAAAAAACCCATGTCACCAGGTCAGGTGGGTGATAAAGCTCTTTTGCACGGGCAAAAAACCCACATCACCACATTCAGAGCACTGGGTGGTCTTGCCTTTGACTCCACATATGATATCAAATAGGCAAACTGGTCAGATAGAAAAATGTATGATAAATAGATTATGATATGGCAATTTTCATATCATACCCCTATCAACCCGAGACACCCATATCAGCCCTCGGGCTGATATGGGTGTCTCGGGGTGATATGGGGTATGATATGAAAATTGTCATATAAAAATCTCTATTTATCACATAGGCAAGTTATCATAGCTCCAGATAAAGCACTTTTTTTTCAACACAAAAGTGCTGATATTTTTCTTATTTTTCAATGAAAATATATGTTGTGGGTACTCATGAGAAGTGCCTCACTGAGCCGCTTCTTATGAGTACCCACAACATATTATTTCATGGAGGAATAAGAAAAAATATACATCATGTATTTGGATACCAATGGACAGTGAACTCTGTACATACTGTATTTAATGTAAGTTATCTGACAGGCAGGTCTGAGGAAACAGTGTAAACCCAGATAAGATGACACAGAATGCCATGTTTATTCAGGGTCTATTATTGGTCACTTCCCCAGCAGTCTGTAGACAACTTAATAGGTAGTAAACAGGACTTGTTCTTGGTTTTTGAACAAGTTTGTTTAGGAGTCTGGGTGTCTAAATATTTAGAGTAAATATTGGGTAGACCATATCAGTGAACAGAGGACTGCATGATTGCAGAGACAGATCTGGGTCCTTAAAATGTTTGCATTTATATGACATAAGGGATATTTTCTCATGTTGTTACTCATATCATCCTGTAAATATGAAATTTTACCATTTTAATGTATTCTAGATATTCCATGTGAATTTATCCAACAGCTTTTGTTTGATTCAGTGACTTTGTTTGTTTGTTTGTTGTTTTGTTTTTTTTGTTTTTTTTGTTTGGTTTTTCTTCAAGAAATAAATAAGACATAAAATTCATTTTTCACCTCTGATTTGATAAAAAAATTTAGGAAAATGGTGAAAACTTTGTTTTCTGTCTTTTCATTGAAAACATATTTCAAAACATGCAAGTTTGAAAAGTAATCAAAATGTCACTGTTTCTCTATATTTCAACATTTAACAAATGACAGAATGAATTGAAAAAATAACTGTATGTCTTACAGCTATACTTTCTGATTAGGGATTTCTCATTTCATCCATATATTCTACAGTATCTAACAATTCTGTAAGTTGGCAGATCAGACTGCATCAGTTCACTGGCAGCTCTATGTCTTGCTTTTTATCATGTGACTAAAGGGCTTATTTGTCATGTTATGGATTATATTTTTCCAATTCACTTGGTTCTCGGAAGGTGACTTATGGATCAGACTAATCTTAAAATCTATGAACTGCCCTGGATAATTCTTTCACATATTGTAACGCTTAGCTTGCTAGGTAAATATTTCAGCAGGTGACATTTTGAAATATTCTTTTCATCTTTTTTTTTTTTTTCAAGAAAAAAGGCATTGACATTTCATGTAGATTGTCTCTGGAAATAATTTGCAGAGAAAATTAAATAAAATTATCATCATTTGTCATCTGCTAAATTAGCCCAGAGCATTACGAAAACACACCTATTCAAATATATTGAAAATTTTACAGCTGAAGAAGGAAAATTTTCTGATAAAAAATTCTAATATTTTTCATATTTCTGCTCGAAACATAGATTGTGGGTACTTGTTAGAACTGCCTCAGCGAGGCAGTTCTAACAAGTACTCACAATCTATGTTTTTGAGCAAAAATAAGAAAAATAGTGTATACCCCTGTAAACTCCAGTTTTACTATATAAAAGTGGGGTTTAAGGGGGTCAAAATAATATAGGCGTGTTTTCGTGATGGAGTGCCTCAGAGTGGTAATTCTCAATTCTTCATTTCATAAGAAGTCTCATGGTGTAAATGTTTTTCTTATTTCTCCATGAAGTCATATGTTCTGTTACTCATTGAAATTGTATGAATGAGGCAATATCACTAAATGCCCAAAAATACAAGTTTTCACAGAGAAAATTTCAATACTTTTTTATTTAAAAAAAAACAACCCTGCCCTATCGAAAACTATGAGCTAATTTTCTTACTGGTGTATTGTGGGATTAAACTTATGCCATTCTTATAATCTGTTTGTCAAAACCTTTTTTAGTGCATAGATTAATAATAGTTATTAAATATAATTGTTACTCATGAAATTACTTAATTGTACTTATCTTCATTTAAGAACTTTTTAACCTTTACCACTCTTTGGGTTAATTCAGCAGAAGACAAAATGGTGATATTTTGCTCAAAACAGGATTTGATATTTCTTGCAAATTGTCCCCAATGTCTCCTGTTTTCTGATAAAGATAAAATAATAATAATAAAAACATTTCAAAAGAACATCTGGTGAAAATTTTATACTGAGTGCAAAGCTTTAAAGTACTTATATTTGTAATTTTGTGTATATTTGTTTCTCCAAAGGCAATAATCTTCTTATTTACAATAGATGGCTTACGGGCATGTCATTCACACCCAGCCAAGACACTGTCCCTATATGGAATCATTATGATTTCCCATTTCCTGTGAGGAAGGATCATTAGCCTCCATACTGAGTCAGCCAGGCTTCATAGAGCAATGATTTGCGCACCAGTAGCTACAACTGTAAATTCAGATGTCTCAAGTTCAAATCCCAGCTCAACCACAGAATTTTTATAGAGATTGATGAAGAATTAATTTATCATTCTCCATTTTCCTCTTATTCAGGAAGGCCAGTTATCAGTTCCTGGCAAAAGTATGTGCACAAAGTACTGGTTAAACTGCTTAGAGGACAAGCCTGCCCAGGAAAAGTATAAGAAGTTAACTAACTGGCTTGACATAACCTCAACTGTCATAACAGAGCCATAAAACTCCAAATAAAACACATAGTCAAGTTTGTTATCAAATTAAAATTGTTGATGAAAATTCTTACTATAGATGAATTAAAGGAATTTCACCAACACCTACCCAGACTCCACCCCTAAATAGGTTCATTAGTGTCACCCAAAGGAGGGAACTATCTCCATAGATAGCCATGTTTGGTATCAAATTAAAGTCATTGCAAAAGATGACCTAAAGGTACAACCACACCCAGACTAGATGCCATCTTTAAATGGGGTCACTAGGGTACCGTCTCCTTACAGTCATGTTTGGAATCACAAGTTGTTGATGAGAACTTGAACAAGAGAGGGACCCCACACACCCAGTCCAGACCCCAAATGAGTCCCTACTTGGTATATTTTGAGATAATAAATATTTGATATTAATTGTAGATCTCACATCATATTGTACATTGTCCTGAGATTGTAGCTGACTGTGTTTATATGGTTCTGAGTTGCATACATTCAATACACCTTATTTGACTTAATATTGCACTGTGTACTTAGGTTTTTCAAAATTACTTGTGGTAAAATATGTATCTACCTTCTGAGGGTACATTTAAAAAAAAAAAAAGAAAACAAAAAAGAAAAAAAAAGAAAAAAATAAGATGTATCAGCAAAGGACTTATTTGATGATGTTTATGCATTTTTTTTCTTCTGATTTTCTTTATAAAATCATATGTTGTTGTTACTCATATAAATTGCCTCACCAAGGTGAGGCAATTCAGTTGAGTACCAACAACATATGCTTTTATGAAGAAGCAGATAAAAATACATGGCCATAATCTGAAGACTACAAAATGCTTGACTGCGCTTGTAGGGGTATGAGCGGTAATTAGGTCAAATAAAGTACATGTATACTGTATTTGCCCTGTATATCAGAGCACCTAAATTTCTTACTATACTTCTAAAATTTGAACAATAGACTGTAAAAGGAATAACCCTTGAGAGCAATGAACATACTCACAAAAACTGAAAACAGCTGAAACATCACGTTTTCTAGACCAGACTTGCTAATTTCGGACAATTAGACTCCATCAGTGACCCTTTTATAAATTTTCAAAAATCTTGGAATGAGCTCAGTAATCTTTAAGGACCAGAAAATATAGCACAACCTCTTTATAACATGATTCTTTATAAAACAGTTTTGTATAACACAGTTCAAAGATGGATCTAAAAATGTATAGATTATATAGAAAAATGACCATAAATGGTCATTTTTCTGTTTAATCTATACATTTTGTGTTTGGATGTAACACGGTTTGGATAGCTAATATGGCTTATGCTTTGAACCCAAACAATAGTGTTATAAAGAGGTTGTGGTGTAGAAACTATATGAAGGTGAAATATGGGGAAATGTTTTTTTTTACTACTCAACTTTTTACTACCTACTGATGTGTCTAAACTACTGGATGAGTGGTAAACATTGTAGACACTGATCAGATGCCACATTCTGTGGCATCTGATCTGGGTCTACACAGTTTATTGCATCTGATTTAGGTCTACACTGTTTGCTCAGGCCTATTCATCCCAATACTAGGGTAAGGGTGTTGTATAGAAATTTTGTTTTCTGTTTTACAGCAGTCACTATTACTCTGATGGAAGTACATATCTACCAAAGAGCCGAGAATCTCAAGAATTACAGGCCATTCTCCGAGGCTTGGACAGTAACTGGCCTTTGTCATTTAAGCAGGACAGCTTCAGTGATGCGCAGAGCTCAGGACAGTTTACTAGACCAGTCTCAAGGGGACCATCACCTGGGTAAGTTCTACATTGCATGACATTATCATGTGTTTATTATGTATACCCATATCTTCCCACATAATATACGTATAATGCAAAAAAAGGGCATGTAGGGGGTCTAAAATATTAGGGAGATTTTCCAAATTTGCAGCTTTTAACTTTCACTGCTGTGGGCTTATTCGGCAGACTACAAATTGATATATTTTCTCTTATTTTTTCCCCAAAACAGGTCTTGACATTTCATGCAAATTGTCTCCTATGGAGACACTGTGCATAAAATGTCAGATCATGAAAAATCCGTCCTGAGGGTTACTGTCACGAGGCTTGCCAGTGATGTCAGATTGTGATCCAGAGTGACGTATTTTTCTATATGTCCCTCACACCCTTGATAGATTCTTAAGCCTTGTGATGTCATACTTTGTTCCTGAGGGACGGATTTTTCTATCTGTCCTTCACACCCTTGATAGATTTTTAAGCCTTGTGATGTCAGACTATGATCCTAAGGGACGGATTTTTCTATCTGTCCCTCACGTCCTTGATAGATTCATTTTCTTGCATACCTTTCATTTCCAAAAGTGGGTTTTTGATAATGCAGTCACTTTGAGTGCATCCTATACAACCAGTGTATATCGGACACATGAAAATTCTCAATTATTATCTTTCCCGCGGGACAGATATGGGTGTGTGAGATAAGATTTGCTAGCACCCATGTAATTTGCGGAAATCCTTATCTGGTATGCAAGAAAGCTCTAGATATGAGGGGTATCAAGATAAATACTTTTTTCTTATTTCTACACAAAAACTAAATTGTGGGTTCTCATTAGAAGTTCCATGCAAAAATGCTTCTAATTAGTGCTTTGTGTAAATATGAGAAAAAGATATCAATATGATTTTAGTTTAACCCATTGTAGTCTGGAGACCCCTAAAAGGATAACTGGCAAACAGTGCAAACCCAGTTCAGACGCCGCAGAATGCGGCGTCTGATCAGGGTCTCCACTGTTTGCAAATTTTCAACCATTTTTCTCAAGTAATATCTAAATCACATAGCCTGACATACCTAAAATTGAAATTAGAATCTTCCAATATATAGTGTAGGGAGTTCATTCAGTCTACTAGGGGTTAAAATGACTTACCTAGAGCTGTGGTTAAGAAGTAGACATTTTACATGGATGCCTTAACCCTCTTTAGTCTGGTGACCCCACAAAAAGGTAAATTGCAAATAGTACGTACCCAGACCAGATGCTGCAGAACACGGTGTATGATCACAGTCTCTACTGTTTGCAATTATTATAATCATTTTTCTCAAGGAATACCCAGTATCTAAATCTCATAGCCTGACATACCTAAAATTAAAATTTGACTCTTCCAATATAGAGTGTAAGGAGTTTATCTGATGTAGTGGTATAAGACCATTCTTCTGAGCTAGCGCTGTCAGCGGCTGTATGAAATCAGGAATATACCATACAAATATAAGGAATCTGTAAAACGACTTTTTCTGCTAATACTGTAAAAGGACAGGCCATCTTATCCATTGTAAATTATGCTTTGAAAAGTATTTTCAAGATGAGTGTAAAACTGCAAGGTTAGAACAAACCTAAACAGGAAAATAATAAAAATAAAAACGGGATACTTGTAATTCTTTTCGAACAATGAAGATTCTATATTGTTATTGATTTTTGTGTATTTTTAGAGTTAGAAAAATGTAGCTGCTTAGCAATATATAATTATTTTCTTGGGCAGCACTGAAACAGCCCCTGTTGCTCAGTTATGAGAGTGCTCGCCTCCTACTCGGAAGGATGCGGGTATGAAATCCTGTTTTTTTTTGTTTTTTTTTTCTTTGTTTATAAATCTGTTATTAGTTTTTTTCATTGTTATAAGTATGTAAATATACTTTCGTTCCTACATTTTGTATCTGTTTTTTTACAGATATTACTTGTTTAGTCTAAATGGGCTAATGTAATGACACCAAATATGTGACCCTTGTCATTAAGCACCAGCAGTATTAAATGCATGCATTATGGTGACTGTAAATATTTTTGTTTGTGTTTCTTCTTTGAGTATATAGAGGTTAATGCACCTTGAGTTTAAAATGTAGACAATATTTTCAGAGAGAACTGCAAATCCGACAAACAAATGAGTGGCATAGCATGAGTTTGTTTATAAGATTTGCAAGCCTTGACGGAAATGTTTCCTGTATTTCAAACTCAGGGTGAATTGACATATACTAAAAGGGTGATCACTTTTATGGCTTGCTGGTTGCTTTTCGACAGGGTCTACTCTAAAAGGAAAGAATTTGCTCCCAAGGGGTGGAGATCAAATCCCTTTTCAGAGGGGAGGCCGAGGGGGAGGCAAATACAGGTTGACATAAATGCTCCCCTGAAAGTATTTCCTTTAAGCTTTCAACAAAACTGACAGCAATATTAGTTACAAACACAAAATAATGCGCAATGCATGAAAAGGGCACATATGTAATTTAAGGACAACCCAGGTCCTGATCAGCCTGTGCATTTATGAAGGCTTATCTGGGCCTTCAGTGTCAGCTTACAGAATCAGTGAGTATTGTAGTATATGTTGACAAAAAGAGAATGTCTAGATCAACTGTATGGCTGTGCATGCTCATCCGGTCCTTCCTTGTTTGCAATTTTCCTTATCCCACATTGTGCATTAACCCATTGCATACTGAATAGATTCTCCCACACTATATATTGGAAGAGTCCAATTTCAATTTTAGGTACGTCTGACTATGAGATTTACATATTCCTAGAGAAAAATGGCTAAACTATTTGCAAACAGTGAAGACCCTGATCAGATGCCACATTCTGCGTCGTCTGATCTGGGCCTCCACTGTTTGCCAGTTACCCATTTATGGGTCTCCTGACTACAATGAGTTAAATAAAAGTTTCAGCAAGATAAAAATTATTAAAGATATGATAAATTTTGAATGTCTTCTACTTAATCAAATTAACTTACAAACTTGTTTCTAAAGTATATGCTATTTTTGCAATTACCTGATTTTAGATATTGGTACAAAATTCTTCATTGCAGTCATATTAATGTTGCCTATTATTGTATTGATTGTGTAACAGTCAAGATAAGGTCATTACAGTTATAGACTCTATTCAGTTCGCTTTATTAATTCAGTATAAATCTTTCCATTTTTCAATGATATGACAAATTATAATAAAAGTTGTAGACCAGAAAAAGTTGTTGAAAAGAAGTATTAGCTGGTTGGGATTAACATATGATAGATAGTTATACAGTATATTGCAGTGTCACATGTAAAGGTGTCTTTGGGCATATAGTGCACATACTGGTACACCACAATCTCTTTATAACACTATTGTTATACTATTACTAACCATGTTAGTTAAACAACCGTGTTATATCCAAACAAAAATGTATAGATTATATTGAAAAATGACCATTTATGGTCATTTTTCAATATAATCTATACTGTTTGGGGATCCATCTTTGAACCATGTTATATACAAAACTGTGTTATAACGAACCGTAAAGAGGTCATGGTGTATCATGTTTTTGCTGGAGGGTAGGGAAAAGGGGGGGGGGGGGGGGGGAGGGGAGGGGGGGAATAGCAGAACTGCAAGGAGTAATGTGATATTGAAATTTTTAGGTCTATAATTTCCCATCCCTGAATCCAAGATTGGGATAAAAAAATCTGCATTTTATACACATATTTTTTTGTTAAACTTCCAACCATGACTGACATGTAAGTTTCTGATTTCAGTCTGATTCCTCTGTATGGGGATCTTAAGTGTTGAGCCCTTTTCAGAAAGCACAGGAAAGCAAATAGGAAGTAACAAAAGTTGTCGTCCTGGTAAAAATGGCAGAAAAAGTAGCAGATGTATCCATTCACCATAAAGGCTCCATATTTTTCAAAAATAGATATTTTTATACAAGAATGGTTTAATAAATCACTATACGGTATATAAAGTGTTGCTTCTGATAGTCTGTTAAATTTCAGTTAGTCTCTCATTTTTTTGAACTGGATCAAAAATGAAATGATTCTTTGTAATATATCTGATTTAATGCTGGCAACATTAATTCAAATATACGATAAAAAAAAATCATGTCATTTTTGATTCAGTTGTAGAATGAGAGACTAACTGAAATTTTACAGGCTGTCAGGTGCCACATTTTATGATTATATTAATACCATATATACCACAATCTCTTTTATAACACTATTGTTGCAGTTCATAGCATAAACCGTGTTAGTTAAACAACCATGTTATGTCCAAACAAAACTGTATAGATTATATTGAAAAATGACCATTTATGGTCATTTTTCAATATAATCTATACATTTTTGGGATCCATCTTTGAACCATGTTATATACAAAACTGTGTTATAATGAACCATGTTATAAAGAGGCTGTAGTTTATCAATTTATTAAACCTTTCTTGGATAATAAAATGTCTATCTTTTTAATGTCCCACCACCAGTATTTCTTGGACAATTACAGCTTAACCTCATTATAAAACTGTTGGACTAGAACCTCTTTGTAAGAGGATTAATGATAAGATGATTCAGACATAATATGGTTTAAAGATAGACCCCAAATTTCTTGTAGCCAAACAATAATGTATAGATTATTTAGAAAAATGGCCATTTATGGTCATTTTTCTATATAATCTAGACATTTTTTTTGGATACAGCACAGTTGTTTAGCTTACACGGCTTTCACTTTGGATCCCAGCAATCATGTTATAACAAGGTTGTGATGAACTGGGGTCCAAATCAAAAAGTATAGATTATACAATTGTATAGTGATATCACCATAAATGGTTCACGTTTAAACCATCTTATATCCAAAACTGTCCTCTACATAGTGGATTATTGTTTTAATATCCCATCAACAATAATTCTTGTACAATATATTAGGCAGTCTGGTTTTTTATATCCAGTCAACAATATCCAATCATTTGGGGGCAAAAATAAGGTAATGATATGAAAAAGTCTCTATGCAAGATTTTAATATCTTGTTTATATAAACCTGAGTGGAAGACCCCAAATAGACTGTGTGGCGGTACACTTGTGCAGGATTTATTTGGGTCAAAATCAATCCATTAAATTTCCAAATTTTCAAGCTGAATTTTAACATGACTACTTGCAATTATGGATGAATGGGACTAGGAAAATTTATATTTTTTCAGCCATATATGTGTAGTGCTTAAGGCCCGAGTCTGCTAATGACAACGGGCAGATGTTCTATTCAATTCCGTCTCGGAAAGCGAAAGTAAGTTTGTTTACAGACGACAATATTTGCGGATTGCTTGTGTTCAAAGTACTAGGTAATTTACATTTATTGTTGATGTATGTTGGTCCTTATTTACCCAAGTCTTCGGATGTAGGCGTCCCCGATACAGATTGATAGTTTAAAGGTGTCAAAACGTTAGACAACCGAATGATCAGATAGACGCTTATTAGTGAATAGCGACAGTAAGAATGTAAAGTGAAAGTAGATGGTTTTCGGCAATATTAGAACGCGGTAAATTGCCGGGTAACAGCGTCAGGTATAAAAGGCTGTGATTTCAGAGTCTCTGGTTCAGTTTTGTCGTTGACAAGCAATGAGTACACATCGCAAAGAAATTATTGACTTAGTCTGACGCGTCTCGAGCTTACTTCTATTTCTCTTACGAAGCACAGCTTCTGTAGAGAGTGTTGGGAGCAGTAGACGCCAAGGCTGGAACAACAGAGTTGAAGCTGAGACTCTGTGTTGTAACTCTAGAGCATAGACGCTTGGATTGAAAGCGCAGTGTCTTCTCCTGAGTAGAAATTATCTAGAGTTGGAGCCATAGAGCTGATAATACCCCTTTTACGTAGTTGAGCGTCTGTGAATCTGATACGTTAAAGTTTATGAAACCAATCAGTGTTTTAACTTGATTACTTTGTCCATCAGTTGTAAATATTATCAGTACTAATCAAGCGGCGAAGCAGCCCGGAGGAAAATTTATATATTTCTAAATGTTCTAATAAATTGATTGGCAAGGAAGCCATAAAACGTGTGCTATAACTGACAATTCGCAAGGCTACATGTTACAATTTGGTGGCAGCGGTGGGATATTTTTATAACAAGTAGTTATAACTTACCCATCGTTTCTGAAGTGCATTTTATAGTTTAAGTGTGTAGGAATGGACGAAACATCAGAGTTCCAAAGTAGATTGAGTGGGATAGAAGAAAAACTTGGGGTAATTGGAAGGCAAAACGAAATAAGTAGGCTAAACGCTGAAATAACTCTTCTTGAAAGAGAACTCAATGTATTGCAAACACCAAAGAGAAGTGTTGCCGAGCAGTCAGACCTTTTCCCAAGCATAAAACGGCATGGTGCAAATCCCAAAAGAGTTTCCCCAAATACACCAAAGACAGATCAACGAATAATGGACCCAATAGAGCCACCTTGCCTCACACCACACATCCTTTTAAACAATAAAAATGCAGGGCAACCAAAAGAAGCCGACATAACACAAGATCGGCTGCAGCCTTTTACATCCACTCCAAAATCAGCAGCAGGCCCGTTGCGTGCAGCGCCTCTCAGTTTAAAGGGACATGGCTCAAAAATAAAGCCTGCAACATATGATGGGACTGGACACTGGGCCGATTACAAAGCTCATTTTGATGCCTGTGCTGAGATAAACGGTTGGAATGAAAAGGAGAAAGGACTCTATCTGGCTGTTTCTCTGAGAGGTCAGGCACAAGGAGTGTACGGCAACTTAGCATCTAAATCATGTGAATATGCGGACCTTTCAAAGGCTCTTCAAGAAAGATTTGCCCCGCCAAATCAGACGGAACTCTACAGAGTTCAACTCAAAGAAAGGCGACAAAAAGCTACAGAAAATTTGACGGAATTAGGCCAAGATATTTGGAGACTGACGAACTTGGCCTATCCAACAGCTCCCGCCGACGTGAGAGAAACCTTGGCAAAAGAACAGTTTATAGATTCCCTGGTTAGCTCAGACATGAGACTCAGAATTAAACAGGCAAGGCCCACAAGTCTAAATATGGCAGTGCGCCATGCCGTAGAGCTAGAGGCATTCAACAAAGCTGAGAGAGCCCATATGGAAGGTCAAGGGTTTTTGCGGACAGCAAATCAAAATGATGCTATTCAGGTTGAAAAACACGACGAACTAAAAGCTTTGAAAGATGCCGTAACAAAGATTCAGAAGACTCTTGAGTGTCTGACGCACGACAGTGGCTCGAACAATAAATCTAACGAATACCAGTCCTCGCAACGCACAAGAAACTTCCGTCGACAAAACAGTTCAACTCAACAACAGAAGCCAAAGCCCAAATGTAGGATATGTAACTCCACAGAACACTTCAGACGGAACTGTCCACAAAAAGGGACAAAAGGCCAGACAAAAGTGAAAAATAGCGAGAAAACAAGCGAGAAAGATCAACAGACCAATCAAGACTCTAACAATGGTGCCGGACTGTACGCACAAGGCAGAAGTAATAATCTGCCTATAGATTGTTTAATAGATACTGGAGCAACCTTGACAATTATGTCCTTTCGTTTATGGGATACTATAAGACCATGCAGTTCACCTGTTCTTGAAAAATTCAAACATGAAGTTTTCACAGCTTCAGGCGAGACTATAGAGATAAAAGGAAAGACAACAGTGTTTATTGACATATGTGGCATACATTGTGCTTGTAGTGTTGTGGTTGCAAATATTGATGTAGATTTGATTCTTGGATTGGATTTCTTCAAAACTCATCAATGTCAGATAGATGTAACGAGAAATATTTTGACTGTTCAACGCAAGTCATGTGAGTTAACATGTAGTGGCTCAATAGGATGTTATCGTGTAACAGTTTCAAAGAAAGTACAAATACCACCTATGACAGAAATGTTGATAGAAGGTAAATTAGAGGACAGGCGTATCGGTCCAAAAGAGTTGTGTATTATAGAACCTAAAGGCTATTCAGATGGAAGTAACCAATTGCTTGTGGCAAGGACTTTGATTTATGGATGTGTTACACCACCAATTCGTGTTATGAATATAACTAATGAAGAACAAACGTTGCACCCAGGTGCAAATGTTGCAACCATAAGCCCCGTCTGTAGAATTCAGAATGTGAAAGATGTAACTTCTACTAATAATGGAAAAGTTCCTGAACATTTACAAGATTTGTTTGACCGTACCACAGAAGGTATGGATCATCAACAACAAGACCAAGTTGCAAAACTTCTGATTAGATTTTCTAATGTGTTTTCAAAATCAGATGATGATATTGGAAGAACGGGCGTCATAAAGCATCAGATACCGACAGGAGATGCTCAGCCTATAAAGCAGCAGCCTAGGAGAGTACCTGTGCAAATGAACGAGGAGATCAATAGTCAAATAGATACCATGCTAAAGGAAAACGTGATAAAAGAATCATCCAGTCCATGGGCTAGTAGTATAGTGATGGTCAAAAAGAAAGACGGAACAAGCAGATTTTGCGTAGATTATAGAAAATTAAATGATGTTACGGTTAAAGATGCATACCCGCTACCTTGAATTGACGATTCACTAGACCAGTTAGCAGGCTCAAGGTGGTTTTCCTCGCTTGACTTAAATTCTGGGTACTGGCAGGTCGAGACAGACCCAAAAGACAGAGAGAAAACTGCCTTCACAAGTAGAAAGGGGCTGTTTGAATTCGTAGTCATGCCTTTCGGGCTCTGCAACGCGGCTGCCACGTTTGAAAGGCTGATGGAAACTGTATTAGCTGGGTTGCACTGGCAGATTTGCTTGATATACTTGGATGACGTGATAGTGGTAGGGAAAACGTTCGAAGACATGATACAGAACTTAGGACTTGTATTTGAAAGACTTCAACAAGCTGGTTTAAAACTTAAACCAAGAAAATGTAAATTATTCGCTAAAAAGGTCACTTTTCTTGGTCATGTGATCTCAGAGGCTGGAGTACATACAGATCCAAATAAGACCGAGTGTATTGAAAATTGGCCAACGCCAAAAAATACTAGAGAAGTTAGGGCTTTTCTCGGTCTCTGCAGTTACTATCGACGCTTTGTTTATAATTTTGCCGAGATAGCTAAGCCTCTGTTCAAGCTAACAGAGAAAAACCAACCATTCAAATGGACAGATGATTGTACAAGGGTATTTCAAATGCTTAAGGAAAAGCTTGTTGAAGCCCCAATATTGACACATCCTGATTTCGCTAAGAGCTTCATTTTAGATGTTGATGCAAGTGATCAGAGCATTGGAGCTGTACTTTCTCAAATGACAGAAAATGGTGAATCAGTTATAGCTTATGCTAGTCGCACTTTGACCAAATCCGAGCGCAGGTATTGTGTTACTAGAAAGGAAATGCTGGCACTGGTAAATTTTGTGAAGTATTACAAGCATTACTTGTATGGAAAGAAATTCACTGTGAGAACTGACCATGGATCTTTAAGGTGGTTAATGCAATTCAAAAACCCAGAGGGCCAAGTGGCCAGATGGATAGAATTTCTGTCATCTTTTGACATGAAGATAGAACATCGACCTGGACGAACACACAAAAATGCAGATGGGGTTAGTTGTATCCCTTGTCGTCAGTGTGGAATCGTTGATGACGAGGATGGGGAAAATGCCACTTATAGTGTAAACATATTGCAAAGTGATCAGACAGCTAATGAAGTTGGCAACCTTAGGGAAGCCCAAAACGAAAATAGAGACACACGTTTTGTGAAAGAACTGCTTGAAAAAGGAGAAAAACTCAAATCAGATTCCGTGGCTAGTGAAAGCTGGTATGTAAAAAGTCTTTTAAACCAGTGGGAAAGACTTGATATAAAGGATGATATTCTTGTTAGACGTTGGAACATTTTAGGAACCAATAGTGTCAGGTGGCAAGCTGTAGTACCTTTAAGTTTAAGGAGGAAAGTTCTAGAGTATTCACATGACATAAAGGCTTCAGGCCATTTAGGTATGAACAAAACCTTGAGCAAGATTCAGCAAGGATATTACTGGCCAGGGCTTCAGAATGATGTCCGCGCATACGTAGGTGGGTGTGAAAAATGTGCCAAAAAGAAAAATCCTACTAAGACAAGGATAGCCCCTATGCAGGTAGTAAGGAGTGGATATCCGATGGAGAGAATAGCTCTGGATATACTCGGAGAATTACCTGTTAGTGAAAGTGGTAATAAATATATCCTCGTTATATCCGATTATTTTACAAAGTGGACAGAGAGTTTTCCAATGCAGAATATGGAAGCAAAGACATGTGCCAAAATTCTCGTGACTGAAGTAATCTCACGTTTTGGAGTGCCCGATAAAATTCACTCAGATCAGGGAAGACAGTTCGAAAGTCATCTCTTCTCTGAAATGTGCGAATTACTACAAATAGAGAAAACAAGGACCACACCTTACCATCCTCAATCGGATGGTATGGTTGAACGGTTCAATCGAACGCTGTGCACAATGTTGGGTACTTTTGTAGAAGATCATCATCGAAATTGGGACAATTTATTGCCGTATGTCATGATGGCCTACCGATCCACAGGGCACGAAACAACAGGAATGTCACCTAACACCTTGATGCTAGGTCGCGAAACAAGCACACCCCTTGATATTGCTTTTCAAATGCCTCCTGGAATCAAAAGCGCTAGTACAAATGACTGGGTTTGGGAATTAAGGGAAAGTTTAGAAACTGTCCATACATTCGTCAGACAAAGTACAAGTCTTTCAATATGCAGACAAAAGAGGTATCATGATCGTAAGAGTAATTACGAGAAAATTGAAGTAAATGATATCGTATATGTTTATTTCCCAGTAAAGCAAACTGGTCAGTCAGTTAAGTTGAGTTCTTTTTGGAGGGGCCCCTTTAAAATTAAGGAAAAGCTCGCAGATGTTTTGTTTATAGTAGATTGTGGCAGAAATGGCTCAAATCAGGTGATTCACATTGACAGAATAAAGCGGGCTAAAACACAGCTGTTAAGTTACGAGACTGATCAATTACCTGATATAGAAAGAACAACTGACCATGACCTGCATATTGACCCTTCATTACCCGAAGGCGAAGAAGCCAGTTCAGTTAATGAAGAGCCATACAATAGGTACGGAAGGCAAAGGAGAAAGCCGATTTGGTTACAAGATTATGTTTCATCTCTTTTCAGAAACATGCCTCAGACTAAGGTAACGCCAAGAAAGAGAGAAGTCTCGGTTACAACAATATGTCCAGTGTGCAAGTTGAACCTGAAACCAGACGAGGACTTTGGTGAACACGTCAAATCATGCATGAGCTCAGCCCATGTTTGCAGTCAGTGTGGAACGATTTTCAAAAAGGCATCTTACCTAAGACAGCATGAGAGGCGTGCCCATGGTGGTAAGAAGTCAGACAAGAAAGCAGATATAGTCACTGACTTGAACCTGTCTGAAAGCTCAGATAGTGACTGGGATCATGATAGTAATGTACAGGTTGGGGAGCCGATTTCTTCAGAAGATGATGAAAGAAAGATACAAGACATTTCCAGCGGACGAGTAATCAGGAAACGCACTTGTCCAATGCCAGTTATTGCACCAGTTAAAAGCAACAAGCCTAGTGCCACTGTAATCTCAGCTGATGTTGAAGGTGGTCCAGGATCAAATGGAAACTTCAAGGAACCAGTTCCCCATTCGCCTGAGATGATGTCCAAGAGCTGTGCAGTCAAAGAGTCTGCAGAGCAAGCACAAGCTGAATGTAAAAAAACTGAAGAGTTGCAACTGAAGTTCAAGGTTAATGTTGGAAGCCTCGGTAAAGTGAAAGAACAGTTAGAATTAAGTAAAGACGGAGAAGTAATGATTAACACTATGTTCGTTGGCTCGGCTTCCAGAAGATTTGGTGGCATGAACATTAATCTTGGTGACTATCTGGAATCACCCACACTTAAACCAGAAAATATTTCGGTCAAGATTGAAAACGGCCAGTTGTCCCTCATTGTGAGAACAGATTAATGCAGATTCTGAGGGCGAACACTTGCTTTCCTGCTAAAAGCTCAACTCTGCATCTAAGTCAACCTAAGGTTCACGTTAGTGTTTATACTTTTAGATTTTGTGTGAAATGCCATATAACCTTTTCATTATTTACCATTTTCCCATGATGTTAGTTTATTTTTAGAGTTCAGGTTCAGACGTTGTTCCATGTTTAGTCATTGTTTATTTTATTTCTTTTCAAGGACAACAAGGTAGATCGTCCTCAGTTAGAACAAGTAATTTCAATAAGTTTAAAAAAAAAAAAAAAAAAAAAAAATATGTCAGGATATTGTTCTGTGTTTCTCTTTTTATATATATATATACATAATTATGCGGGACGCATATACTCGAAGGCGTGGGTAATGTAGTGCTTAAGGCCCGAGTCTGCTAATGACAACGGGCAGATGTTCTATTCAATTCCGTCTCGGAAAGCGAAAGTAAGTTTGTTTACAGACGACAATATTTGCGGATTGCTTGTGTTCAAAGTACTAGGTAATTTACATTTATTGTTGATGTATGTTGGTCCTTATTTACCCAAGTCTTCGGATGTAGGCGTCCCCGATACAGATTGATAGTTTAAAGGTGTCAAAACGTTAGACAACCGAATGATCAGATAGACGCTTATTAGTGAATAGCGACAGTAAGAATGTAAAGTGAAAGTAGATGGTTTTCGGCAATATTAGAATGCGGTAAATTGCCGGGTAACAGCGTCAGGTATAAAAGGCTGTGATTTCAGAGTCTCTGGTTCAGTTTTGTCGTTGACAAGCAATGAGTACACATCGCAAAGAAATTATTGACTTAGTCTGACGCGTCTCGAGCTTACTTCTATTTCTCTTACGAAGCACAGCTTCTGTAGAGAGTGTTGGGAGCAGTAGACGCCAAGGCTGGAACAACAGAGTTGAAGCTGAGACTCTGTGTTGTAACTCTAGAGCATAGACGCTTGGATTGAAAGCGCAGTGTCTTCTCCTGAGTAGAAATTATCTAGAGTTGGAGCCATAGAGCTGATAATACCCCTTTTACGTAGTTGAGCGTCTGTGAATCTGATACGTTAAAGTTTATGAAACCAATCAGTGTTTTAACTTGATTACTTTGTCCATCAGTTGTAAATATTATCAGTACTAATCAAGCGGCGAAGCAGCCCGGAGGAAAATTTATATATTTCTAAATGTTCTAATGAATTGATTGGCAAGGAAGCCATAAAACGTGTGCTATAACTGACAATTCGCAAGGCTACATGTTACATATGCAAAGTCAATAAACTTGGCATATAGGTAATTATTAATTCCTTCCTTTGAAATCCTCAAGTCTATTTTCATAAAATTATTCCTTTGAGGTATAGATATGGTGTGTAAAGCGTGTCAAAGAATCAATTGACAGAAATGGCTCCAGATTAGGCACTTTTTTTCAACCAAAAAGTATTGTTATTTATCCTAATTTTTCACCAAAACACATGTTATGGTACTTATTAGAAGTGCCTCACTGAGGCACTTCTAATGAGTACCCACAACATATGTTTTCATGGAGAAATAAGAAAATCATTTACCTGATGCACTCTCTTATATGGAGTGTTGACTGGTAAGGTAAATTGAAAGGCAGTGTCTTCTTACAATTTTGTCAAATATTTTATTGGCTTGTTTTCTCACTTTTACTTACTATCAATACCCGCCATATCACCAGAAAACCTGTCTTATGCCATACAGACATGTTGAGTTCTGAATATAAATATTAAAGAGATTCTTGAAAATAATTAGTGAGCTCTCTATTTTTACATTAAATATAGAAAAATTACAAAAAAAAAAAAAAGCAAGATTAAAGGGCATAAAGTTAGGTTGTTTGAGTCAAAAAAATAGTGAGTTGCACTAAAAAACAGTGATACTTGTCCTGCTAAGCCCGGATATACCCTGCCATTGCAAATAGTGTAGATCCAAATCAGTTGGCTTCTGAAGAAGCCAACTGATCTGGATCTACACTGTTTGCCATTAAGTTTGTGAATTTATATCAACAATCTGGATGTAGTAATCTAATTGGCTGCAACTAAGAAGTGGGCGTGGCATCATAATTTATTCAGCAGGACAATGGTTAACATGTTTTGCACCACATGTGAGCATTTAAGTCCCAGGCAAGCTTGTTCATCAGTGCTATTTAGCCAGGGTATACATTGTATATGCCTCATAGCTCCAGATAAGAGGTAGTAGCCAAATAATATTTTTCTTATTTCTTCACAAAAACATAATTTAATAAGTACCACAACATACAATGTATATTTTTTTTTATGAAGAAATGAGAAAAATATCAGTACTTTTCAGCAGAAAAAAGTCCCTTATCTTGAGCTGTGTGGCCTTAAATAGTTGAATACATGTATCATCATAGTTTACCCAGTGATTATCTAAATACTGCTCAGTGAGTGACAGACAGTGTAGACCATGATCAGATGCTGAAGCTGTAGCCTCTGATTAGTGTCTGCTCTGATTACTCAGGCCTATCTGTCCAAATACATGTACTTAGGGCCTGCCTCAGTGGCTCATTTGGATGTGTATCTGATTGATGATCTGGCGGTTACGGGTTCGACCCCCATGGGGCTGGCAATATTCTTTCCTTTTTCTACGGTCATTCTCTCCCTTCTGTTGATTCAAGAAGGGCAGTTGTCAGTTTCTGGTGAAAGAATGTGCACAATGCTGGCTAACCACTAAGACTAAGCCTGCCCTGTAAAAGTGTGGTTAGGTAAACTGACCATGCTCAATATGACCACAATGGGTTGACTGGCTCATAAAACCTCAACACAAACAAAAACATGTCTTAGGATATTTTAATACATATGTGGTATCATTCCAGTCCTATATGCTGAAGGCCCGGTAGTCCAACAATGGGAAACAGCTGCTGCTAGCCCAGACCAGAACCTATCTGTAACCAAGTGGGTTTTTATACCCCACCACAAGATAGTGGTGGGGCAAATATGTTTGATGTTGGTCATCTGTGTGTCTGTCCGTCTCTCATAGTTCCATCTGTATTTTCGTTTTCGGACGATAACTTGAGTGAATGTTGATGGATTTTCACCAAACTCGGTATGTGCACTGATATTGTGGCAATCTAGTTTGGGATTGCTAATGGGCAAATTTTGTTAATTTTTGACGGAGTTATCTGCCTGCGACATGTCTGAATTTTCATTTCAGGACAATAACTTGAGTAAATCTCGACGTATTTTCACCAAACTTAATATGTGCATTGATATTGTGGAGATCTGCTTTGGTGTTGCTATTGGATACATTTTGGTAGAATATCTCCACATGACAGAACAATGGCAGGGAGTTATTGTTTCACATTTTTATTAGCCTTTTGGACTATTGGGCCTTCAGTATATTGGTTGGACAGAATGTGGTATGGTGGAGATTTTACAGTGTGTCCCATAGCTCAAGTATACTCACTTTGTTTTCAACCAAAGAATAATGCTTTTTCTTGAAAACAAGGCGTCACAGTACATTCAATTTGTCCCAAAGAAGTATTTTCACAGCCTTTATTTTCTGGAGGGAAAAAAAATAACAACTAGACGAAATAGTTATGTCAGTTGTTCAGTAACCTCTGGCTGGATCTGTGTATATATGTACAAGGAACTTATATGAATATGTTTGCCCAGTGAAATTTTTTACTTCAATCCCTCTTAAATTAATTATATGCACTCTCAAGAAGATTCTCTACATGATCATGTCATGGTGTTCCTCAACTGGGAGTTTAAACAGATATAAAGAAAGCAAGAAATTATACTCAACCCAAGACACACATGTACTAATGAATGGAAAAAAGAAAATTCAAGGCCCGAGAGCACTGTGCGAACTGTCATGTCCCGATTACAATATGAGAGAACTGATCACTAGGTCACACAGCTCAGCTAACTGTCAGAGATAAAGCTGACTAAAATATTATATGACATATTACTAAACGCTTAGCATGCTGGGTAAAAATTGCAGCAGACAACCTTTTGAACAATATTTTCTATATATTTCCCGGAAAATAAGCATTGACATTTAATACAAATCATCTCCTCAGGAGGAAATTAGCATGACATATCAAAGCCTATTTTCTAGAAAAAGTAACAAAAAATTTCAAAATATCGTCTGCTAGAATCTTTACCCAGCATGCTAACACGTTGTAGCAGATGCCATTTGGAACAATATTTTTCATACATTTACCAGAAAATAGGCTTTGATATTTCATGCAAATTGTCTCCTTAGGAGTCAATTTGCATGAAATGTCAAAGCCTATTTTCTGGGAAAAAGTAAGAAAAATATTTCAAAATGTCACCTGCTGAGAGTTTTTACCGAGCATGCCAAACGTTAAAAAGTCAATAATTTGAAGATCAGTATTGATAATGATTTCAATTGATTATTGTGTTTGTTTTAATGGTGTATTGACATGTTAAGAGTGATTTTTAACCCAAAAATTCTTGTATGTGTTGGTATAGTCAGGTCTATCTTTTCGATAAGGATGGCTCCAGGATAAATTAGGGCTCTTTTGATGATACTTATGTTGGCAATGTCATGTGAAAAGAGAACTTAACCCTTAACCAATTTATGTTGAATGGACTCTTCTACCACAACTCTTTGGACGGTCTGTTTCCAATAGCAATGTCTGGTTTTATTATTACTATGTTTTATAGAAATTCTTGTAATTTATGCAAACAGTGTTGACCCAGATCAAATGTCACAGGATGCAGCATCTGGTTTGGGTCTACACTGTTTACCAATTACCCTTTTGGGTGTCTCCAGACTAAACTGGATTAAAGGGCAAATCAGAAGTGGAGCAGACGACATTCTGAAATTGATTTTGTTATTTTTTCTGAGAAAATAAGACTTGACTTCTCATGTGAATGGTCTGCCTAGAAAAAAAGTACTCTCTGAAAAATGATGAAAAGAAATTAGAATCACTTCTGCTACAATTTTGTTTATAGCACTTTGATAGCCATCGTGGGCAGAATGTGACATCTGATCAGGGTCTGCACTTTTTGCCCCTCAGCCAACAACATTCAGACAGATACCATTACATTATGTATTTGGACAGAAAGGCCTAAGAAAACAGTGTATAGGGCCACATGAGACGTTGCAAAAGACAGCATCTCATCAAGGTCTACACTGTTTGAGACTCATCCAGCAATTTTTAGACACAACATTGGGTAGTAAATTGTACTTGTACAAATTTTAGAACAAGTACAATAAGGAGTTGAAGTGTCCAAATACTTAGGGTAAATATGGTAATAGGTCGTAAAACTGGACTTGGTCAAATGCTCTAGGATCAAAGTTGTAAAGAGTAAGGTGTCTGAATACTTCGGGTATCTTTAACCCTTGTCCTGCTGAACCCTGATATGCCCTGCCTTCGCAAACAGTGTAGATCCAGATCAGTTGGCTTCTGAAGAAGCCAACTGATCTGGATCTGCACTGTTTGCCATTCAGTATTTGAATTTGTATCAACAACCTGGATCAGGTAATCTGATTGGCTGGAAATTAGAAGTGGGCGTGGCATCTTAATTTATTCAGCATGGCAAGGGTTAAAACAGATAAGTACTAGGGGTAATATTTATAGGTGATTGCATGAGAAAAAGTGTCTTTGGGACATAATGTGAACAGTAAAGATCTCATAAAGGCCTTTGCTTTGATATATTCTAAAATACCCAGTGATTCTTTGAGGACAGAAAAGGCCTTGATATACATGTATATGCACAAAAGTCTGATCAGGGCCTTCACTATCTGCATATACCTAATTTACCCCCTTCTTGAAACAACAGGAATAATGTAGTTCCTGATTTGGCACTTTTTTCAACAGAAAAGTACTGATATTTTTCTTATTTCTCCAAGAAAACATATGTTATTGGTACTCATTACAAGTGCCTCACTGAGGCACTTCTAATGAGTACCCAAAACATATGTTTTCTGGTTTAATGGTGATCAGTAATCAGTGAGGCACTTCTAATGAGTACCAATAACATATGTTTTCTTGGAGAAATAAGAAAAATATTACGTGGATACCCCCTCCTATGTAGAGCTATATTGAACATTGTATTAAAAAGAATGAAAATTATAAATGAGAACTATTACTATTTCAGACCCCCATCTACCCCAAGGTCAACATACCAGGTGCTTTCCAGTCGAAAGTTAGCAGCATCTATAAGGTCAGGAAGTTATCTAGGTAGACCATCATCAACAGGTAATGAACAAATTTAATCTTTATAATGACGCTCTACGGAGCTATCATGGTAGAGGTAGTAAAAATGAAGAAATAAGCTTTACATTCATAGAAATTGACATATTCATTGAAGTTTCAAGGAAATCAATGAAAACAAAAAATTTGTTTATGCAGGAAAAGGATAATGCAACATTTGACGTAATGTCATTGAAAACATAAGCAACATAACATAAGTTTCACAACATTAACATCTGACTTTTAGCATCTTTCTTAACCCTGGTCCTGCTGAACCCGGATGTGCCCTGACATTGCAAATAGTGCAGATCCAGATCATTTGGTGTCTGAAGAAGCCAACTGATCTGAATCTGCACTGTTTGTCATTAAGTATGTGAATTTGTATCAACAACTTGGATCAAGTAATCTGATTGGCTGAAAATTAAAAGTGGGCATGGCATCTAAATTTATCCAGCATGACAAGGGTTGACATTATGGAAGCTGAAGGTTGCATAGTAGAGTAATACACCAAAGGTCTTAAATATATATTTTTCTCTGCATTTTTATTGCAGAAAAGAGTAATTCTGTATTCAGCAAAAACAAAACAATAGCTTACATTTACTACCCCTAAATATTGTGATAGATGGATCTGAGCCAAAGAGTAGACCCAGATTAGAGTAAACAGAATCCAATATCTGAAAGGGTCATCACTGTGTGCCACCAATCCAGCAGTTAGACACAGGATGTAAACTGAACTAGTTTAACCTTTAAATTGCTAATCATAACTGCAGCAGATAACATTTTAATTTTTTTATGGTATTTTTCAGAGAAAATAAGGCTTGACAGTTAGTATGAATTTTCTGCAGATGATTCACATGAATGTCAAGTCTTATATTCTCTGAAAAGTAATAAAAAATTAGAATGCTGTCTGCTACGTTTGCTTAGCCTTGTAAGGGTTAAATGTTAACCCTTGTCATGCTGAATAAATTAGATGCCTCACCCACTTCTAATTTCCTGCCAATCAGATTACTTGATCCGGGTTTTGATAGAAATTCACATATTTAATGACACAGTGCAGATCCAGATCAGTTGGCTTCTTCAGAAGCCAACTGATCTGGATCTACACTGTTTGCAAAGGCAGGGTATATCCGGGTTCAGCAGGACAAGGGTTAATTAAGACAAATATAGTAAGGAGAAAGTGTACCAGTATTTAACCCTGGTCCTACTGAACCCAGATATACCCTGCCTTTACAAACAGTGTAGATCCAGATCAGTTGGCTTCTGAAGAAGCTAACTGATCTAGATCTGTACTGTTTGTCATTGAGTATGTGAATTTGTATCAACAACTTGGATCAAGTAATCTGATTGACTGAAAATTAGGAGTGGGCATGACATTTTAATTTATTCAGCATAGCAAGGGTTAAGGGAATGGATGTCTTTCAGTGGATGTAACTCTTCCAAAAATGTTTTTGGGTCCTTTCACAACTTTTGTGATTTCCTGGTTGCCATCCTACACATCAAGTTTCTTATAAGCAATAAAATTATTTACTTTTAAAGTACACCATTTTCTGTTCAGAAAATGGTGTACTTTAAAAGTAAATAATTTTATTGCTGATACGAAACTTGATGTGTAGGATGGCAACTAGGAAATCACAAAAGTTGTTTCTCTTGTAAAAAAATAGCAAAAAAAAAAAAAAAAAAAATGAAAAATCTCAGGATGTATCCATTCACCTTAAGGATCAACATGGTGATCAAAAAGCAATACACTTGTCTTTCATGGTTGATCACTACATACCTAAATCCTCTGCAGGGCAAAGTGATAGAAAGAGAGAGTGCTATTGTATTTACTAAGTATTCAGACATCTCAACTCCTTACCATCTAAAATTGCTTGATGAGTGGCAATTTAAACAGTGTAGACCCTGATGAGACGCCACATTCTGTGGCGTCTCATCTGGGTCAACACTGTTTGCTCAAGCCTGTCTGTCCAAATACATATGATGAATATGATGCTTGCAATCATTTTGATCTAAAGGTGCCCAAAATTTTAATTTGTTTTTCTTGGAATGATTGATTTATGCATGTTGCATGTTGACATTTTCTTCTATATGTATTATTTGATTTTTTTCCAAAACAAAACAAGATAAAATGAGTAGACAACATTCTTATTTTTCTTTATTATTTTTCGGAAAATGTAAGATTTGGCATTTCATGTGAATCATCAGCTAGGTTGACAGTTCTCATGAAATGTCAAACCTTATTTTTGCTGAAAAATACAAAAAAAAAAAAAAAAAAAAAAAAAAATCAAAATCTCACCTGCTGCAGTTGTAATTAGTGCTTTGTGGGTTAAAAGACATACCTAATTTAAGTCAAAGAAATGGATATGTTAAGTAACATACTTGACTTTGCCCACTGTTCACTTTTATCTAGAAGTTTGTCTTGTAGATCTTAAAGTTGAAAGAGCAGACAGTTTGTGACAATTAACAAGACAGTTTGTGACAATTAATAAGACAGTTTGTGACAATTAACAACAATGAAAACATAGGTTAAGGCCATACTTCTTTTATTATTTTTGTATTTCATAATTACTCAATTTGCAGCAGTTTTTGTTCCAAATTGCATGATCTGTTTATCCAGGGCCCAGTTGTTCAAAGCCTTGTTAGCTTAACGAGCTCGTTAAGGGTCATTTCGTTAACTCTCTTAGCGGATTCAATACACAATATTCTGATTTTTTTTGCTGAAAAAATGTGAGTAGCTTTTGCACTGCAAAAGCTACTCACATTTTTTCAGCAAAAAATTTCAGCATATTTGCGTATCACTCGATGTAAATTTTAACTAATTGTTAACTAACGATGTCGTTAGTTTTGAACAAGTGGGCCCCAATGTTTTAGTAGGGTAACTGTACAATATATTTTACCAACTCTTTTGAAGTAATTTTTTCTAAAACAGTTTTATAAGCACCTCTTGCATAAACCCTTAACCCTTAAAGCGCCAATCACAACAATTGTCGTCTGCTTTGTCTTCTGCCGGTTACTTTAAAAGTCATTGTTGCAAACAGTGTGGACCCAGATCAGACTGCTCCTTTAGGAGCAGTCTGATCTGGGTCCACACTGTTTGCCTATATGCAAAATGTAAGTTTGAAAAGTTTGCAAGAAGATGCAGCAGACGACATAAGCAGACGGCATTTTCAGATGCAGATTTTCTTGGCACTTTAAGGGTTAAAGTGCTAATCACAACTACAGCAGGTGACAATTGGAAATATTCTGTTTTCAGAAGGAATACTGATAAGAGTTTACTTCTAGGCAGATGATTCACATGAAATGCCAAGTCTTATTTTCTCAAAAAAAAAAAAAACCCAAAAAAAACAGAAATAAAAAAGATAAAAAATTAGAATGCCATCTGCTGCAATTTTTTCCTTGGTGTGTTAAGAGTCAAAACATTGACTTCATTTCATATTTCATGTGAACACAACAGCAACAGCAACAATAATAAAGTGTTGCATGTTATATGCTAATGTTGTTATGCACAATATACACATGAACATTGTTTAAAATCTGGGAAGAGTCATATATACACTTAATATTTTAATATTTTTGAGAAATGATATGCACATTTTTGTTAAACCCTTGTCCTGCAGAACCCAGATATGCTCTGCCTTTGCATAGAGTGTAGATCCAGATCAGTTGGCTTATTCAGATGCCAACTGATCTGGATCTACTCTGTTTGCCATTAAGTAAGTGAATTTGTATGAACAACTGGATATATTGCTCTGATTGGCTGAAAATTAGAAGTGGGCATGGCATCTTAATTTATTCAGCATGGCAAGGGTTAAAACACTGGTATGTCCCTGTTTCATTTATTCATGATGCACTGATTGCATGTTTGTATTCCTCCCGCCATTGTTACTAAACCCAGAACATAATGAATTATAGTTTCAGATCTTGATGGAGATGAATCTTTAGGAGACTTTGAATTTCTTCCTGTTACAAAAGCTATCATATCACAGAAAAGTTTGTCTTCTTCTTCTCCTGAATTATTGAACCCAGAGGATTTGCTTACTGGCAGAAGAGGGTTAGGTTTCCGTTCTGTTACTAACAGCAGTATTGGAGAAGAAAGTGAAGAGGACAGTGTGACTGACTCTTATTTTGAATTTGGTAAAAGGAAACGTGCTTCAAAAAGACCTAATCTTTCTTATCAAGGTAGAAATGCACATAAAGGTGAAGGTCAGCACACTGATGTGAAGGTCAAAGGTAAAGGTGATGGGTTAGATGGTGACAGTCAGGTTATGGATTCTATTGTAGAAGTTGTAGAGACAGTTGAGAAAGAAGCAGAAGATCTTGGTGTTGTTGTGGATGATGATGTTGAGAGTGTTAATTGGGAAGAAAAGGTGGCAGAAGTAGAAAGACAAAGGGGAAAATTACTACCTGAAAGAGATAGTATTGGACCAAATCTTATTAGGAATGGTGACTCTTGTGAACCTACTACAATTAAAGTTAGCTTACAGCAGAATGCTAAATATCCTGAGAATGATATAATCAGAAATGACTCACCACATAGTAGTCACAGCTCAGTCAGTTCTGCCTCCAGTAAGCGTTCATCACGAGAGGCAGGAAGAGTGAGTATTGTTACTGTTCAGGATTACAGAGCTTCCTCCTCCCTATCAAAAGCTGCAGATAGTCGCACACACACACCTTTAAGAAGGTCCACACCCTCAGATAAGCAGTCTCATTCAAATGTTAAAAAATCTAATAGCAGAAGAACCAGTTTAACTGGTCTTGAGTTAACAAATTATGATAATAGTAGCCCTAATGAACCTGAAGAAATCCAGGTAAATGCAATAAATGAACATCAAGAATTAGTTGAAGATCTAAATGAAAGAGAAGATGAGTTTATAACACAAAGTCAAATTCATGTTGATATTAGCTATGGCAATGATGAACAGTACGATGACACTGAAAATAATGTTAATGAAGAAAATGTAGATTTGCCAGATAAAACAGTTTTTGCTGAGGTAAATGATACTCAAAATGCAGAAGAACCTTTGATGAGCCCAACTGATCAGAACTCATATTTCACTGAATCTGAAAATGAAGATGAAATTGATTGGGCTGGTAAAGAAACTATTGGATTTCAACAGAATAATGAAACTGAAGATAAACTTACAGTAGAGGAAACAGTGAGAACAGGTTCACCTGATGACACATCTCAGCTAGTCAGTACAAATGAAATTGCTGAAGCAGATTCAGATGATAAAGAGAATGTTCTCACTGATACTCATAACAGTTTTATCAATACAGAAGAAATTTCAGCTGAACCTAGCACAGATGCAGTGCAAATTGAAGTTGTAGATGGGTCAGAAAAAGTCCAGGATGAAGTTGAGGTAGTAATGCAGGAAAATTTAATTGGGAGAGGTTTGTGCACTTTGTTTTGTTATTTGTGCTTTTAATATATTTATGGATGATAGCTCGAGATAAGAGGAATATTTTTCTTATTTTCCATGAAACCATATGCTGTGGATATTTATTAGAACATCTCAACAAGGCACTTCTGATGAGTACCCACAGCATGTTTTCTTGGAGAAATAACAAAAATAACCATGCTTTCTGGTTGAAAAAAGCACCTTATCTGGAGCTATCAACTGGTCACTATTAACCTATTGTAGACTGAATGAACTCTCCCACATTATATATTGAAAGCTTCTAACTCCTATTTTAGGTATGTCAGGCTATGTGATTTAGATATTCCTAGAGAAAAAAATTGAACTATTTGCAAACAGTGGAGACCCTGATTAGATGCCGCATTCTGCTGCTTTTAATCTGGGTCTGCACTGTTTGCCAACTACCTTTAAGGGTCTACAGACTACAATGGGTTAATTTGGAATAGGTTTTCAAATATTGTGTTTTTGTTTGTTAGTTATTGCCACATTTTTTGGTCTGGGTTTCACTTAAGCTTATAGCTTTTCAGTCTCAGTATGGCAATTTACAGTCTGTATGTTTGTTGGATTTGTTTTCTTTGCTTGTTTTTGGGTTGTGTTTCACTAAATGTATACAATGATATTTTTCTTAGCAACTGTGATTTGTGTGATCAGTGGATATATTTTTAATTCACAAGAGCTGAAGGCTCAGGATGCTTTATTATCATCACGCCATCCATTGTCCATCTTCAGATGAAACATATGCAGGCAACTTTTTTCTAATCTTTCATACAGGGTCTTGTTTCAATCAGAGTTCATTCAAGATGGCTGCTGTTACCAAAAATTGATTTTTGTTTTCAGAATCAGCAGGCAGAACACAATTTAACTTTACAGAAATGATCAATGAGGGCACCCTGTCTAAGTTTGGTCAAGGTGCTCAGGTCATGACAGCCTATTCTATTGCTGTGCTCATATACGAAAAAAAATCACATAGATATATCAAAGCCAATAGATTGATCAGAGGGACTAGGGTTTTACCTGCTGCCTAAATTCTTCACATTTTCTGAGCATCTGAATTCGGTAAACTGATACAGGCAAGTGATTTGGGTTATGTAAATCAAATATCTATACCTCTCTGTTACTAATATACGAAGCTCTGAATAAAACATTTTTCTTTTCCTCTAAAAATAAATTGATAGTCTCCACAAAAATATTGTGGGTACTCATTAGAATTTCTGTGTTAAGGCAATTCTAATAAGAGCCGTCAACTCATGTTTTTTTTTGCAGCAAGTTAAGTAAAACTATTCATTTGGATGCTCCTGATATCTAGAGCTATGTTAACCCATTTTCAACTAAATAGAGGCCCCTCACTAAATATTGGAAGAGTCCAATTTCAGTTTTAGGTTTGTCAGGCAATGTGATTTAGATATTTCTCTGAGTTTGCATTGTTTGCCCATTAGCCTTTCAGGGGTCTCCAGACTGAAATGGGTTAATAGATTGTAAAGCACTACTGCAAAGTGTCTGATAATAATCAAATGGATCAAATTGTTCTTTGGTAAAGGAGAAATAATTGCCTAGATTTTTGGGACTAGGGTTACTCTCTGTAATTTCTGTTATGTTTTGTACATTCTCATTTCTCTCCAACACAAAAAAATACAAGATAAAAATAAATTAAATTCTTGACACTGTGATGAAACCAAAATGAGGGTTCGACTACAAACTTAAAGTCAGAGCAAAACAAAATACAGTAAATATCCTAAAATTTTGTAAACCAAAGTTGCCAATAAAATGGAATATGCAAACAGTGCAGACCCAGATCAGACTGCTCCTGAAGGGGAAGTCTGATCATGGTCTACACTGTTTGCCTTTCCACTAAGTATTTTAAGAAATAACAGCTTAAAAAGCAAAATTTAGGCAAAAAAGATAAGGAATGAAGCGTTCAAAATTTTAGAACATTTAACATACTAATAGAACTATAATGTGCCTGACCAGAGATGAGCAAGGTAAGGCATAGACCACCAGAAAAAGGTTTAGAATTGAGCATTTATAGAATCAGCTGCCGGCCCAATCATCACACAGCAAAAAAGGGCAGCAAAATTGTAAGCCTTGATTAGATTAGCCACTAAGCATGCAGTCTGTTGTATAACATCAACATTGTAGCCTGTCATTTTATATTGATTTAAAATCATTTTGAATTGTTGTAAAATGCCAGATTTACCAGCTAATCCCCTAACATGTTTTTGTTAAAAAAAATATATCCTTATTGTTGCCACAACTATCCCCTTGTCTGGAGTTACTCTAAACAGTTCTGTTTATTATCTTACAGCTGAGGAAGACTATTTGTTGGAGGACACAGCCAGTAACAGAGGTAGGTTCAAGAATAAATTCTGTGAAAACAGACCATTTCGTATGAAAAGAAGTGACTCTATTCTGCTTTTTGGACTATGGTAAATGTCCCAAAATCTTGAACACTTTAGTCCATACCTTTTTTGCCTAATTTTTCCTTTTTATACCCTGCCACATGATAGTGACAGGGTATTATGGTATCACTTTGGTTGTCCGTGTTTTATTGTCCATACATCTGTTCATCCATCCAGCCATCCGTATTTTTGGTTTTGGATGATAACTCGAATAAATGTCAATGGATAGTCACCAAACTTGGTGTGTGTGCATTGATATTGTAGAGATCTGGTTTGGGATTGCTAATGGGCAAATTTCATCAATTTTTGACAGAGTAAATATCTGCCTGACACACATCCATATTTTAGTTTCTGGATGATAACTTTAGTAAATGTCAGTGGATTTTTACCAAACTTGGTACGTGCACTGTTATTGTGGAGATCTGGTTTAAGTCTGCTAATGGGCAAGTTTTCAATTTTTGACAGTGTTATATGTCCATGGCATGTCCATATTTTCATTTCCAGCCAATAGCTTGAATAAATATCAATGTATTTTCACCAAACTTAGTATGTGCATTGATATTTTCCCCAAACTTAGTACATTTGTATGTGCATAGATGTTGTGGAGATCTGCTGTGGGATTGCAAATGGGCAAATTTTGTCAGTGTTTGACTGACTGAGTTATCTGCCTGCAACACATCTGTATTTTAGTTTCAGGACAATAACTTGAGTAAAGTCTAATGGATTTTCACCAAATTTGATATGTGCATTGATATTGAGGAGGTCTGATTTGGGAGTGTTCATTAGGAAATTTTGTCAATTTATGACCGAATTATCTGCCCATGATATGATAAATGTGAGGTATTATGGTTTCACATTTTCATTATGCAATTGTTTCTTAAACTACTTAATGGAATGGTAAACAATGTAGATCCTGATCAGACTTCAGGAGTAGTCTGATTTGAGTCTGCACCATTTGCATATGCCATTTTGTCAGAAACTTTCTTTGGTGTATGAAATTTTAGGACAATTACCATAATGTATTATAATGCAGAGATTTATTTTATTTTCAAATCTTTTGTGATTTATAGCAACAGATTCTGCTAGATTTATAACTTTACAAGACAACTAATCCATAAGGCAGAGCCTCAATAAGGCAATTCTAATGAGTACATAACATACATTTTCATGATAAAATAAGAAAATTTCCCTGAAATATGCCGTATTTGTTTTCTTGAGCTATTAGAATGATTTCCTAGGGACTCAAAAATGAGTTCTAATCAGCCATAGTAAATGAGCCATCGATAGTTTAACCCTTAAAGCGCCAAGAAAAACAGCATCTGAAAATGTCGTCTGTTTATGTTGTCTGCTGAATATTCTTGCAAACTTTTCAATCCTATTTTTGCATACTGGCAAACAGTGTGGACCCAGATCAGACTGCTCCTAGAGGAGCAGTCTGATCTGGGTCCACACTGTTTGCAAAAATGACTTTTAAAATCACAAGCAGATGACAAAACAGACGACAAATGTTGTGATTGGCGCTTTAAGGGTTAACTGTATATACAATCTTAGTCTGGCCCCAGACCCTTTCTTTATTTTTCTTTTCTTTCTTTTTCTTCTTTTTTTTTTTTTTTTTTTGAGGGGACACAACACTTGTATAGCATGTAGAATTTTTGTTTACTTCAGTCAGTTGGCTAGAAAGAAAGGTTTTTGTTCAGCCATAGGTAACTTGAAGTTGGATTAAAGAGGATCATGATAAAAAACATAATGTAGAGAAAGAGAGAAATAGATATAAAACAAAAATGACTGGAGCCAGTCTAATACAATCTGGAAGGTGATGATATTGTTAAAGTGAATAGGGAATATCAGCAGGCTACGATGTTTACCCTAAATACTGAGACTGACGGGCTTGAGCAAACAATGTATACACCCAGATCAGATTCTGCCAAGTACAGTTCCTTATCAGGGTCTGCTCAGTTTGCCACTCATCCAGCAGCCTTTTAGACACATTGACAGACAGTATAGTGGAGTTAACTGATAATAAAATGGAGTTAATAAAATGGTCCCAATATTTAGGGTAAATATGATATCAATACAGACAGGCCTGAGCAACAGTGTAAACCCAGATCAGATGCCGTAGATTGCAGCTTCTGCCTAGGGTCTACACTATTTGCCATTAATGCAGGAGTTCTTTAGACACATCGACAGGTAGTAAAATGGAGCGTTGGAAGTTAAGGACAACTACTATCGGATGGCAAGAAGTAAATGTGTTCCAATATTCAGGATAAAAATGAGGGCTAGTCAGAAAATATCCAGGGCCCATTTGTTCAAAACTAATGATGTTGTTAGTTAATGTATTGTTAAGACTTTGATCATTAAATATGGCATATAATTATGCTAATATTTTTGCTGAAAAAATATGAGTAGCTTTTGCATTTGTGTATAATATATGTAGGTAGCTGCACTTGGAAAGACAGGAGCATGAAAAGTCTGGATATTTTCCAACCACCCCTCGTTAGGTACCAATACAGACAGTCCTAAGCAAACACAGAAGACCCAGATCAGATGCATATGATCCCATCTTATCAGGGTCTACACTGTTAACCCATTTATCTTGAATGGACTCTTCTACTAAAACTCTTTGGACCAGTCAATTTCCAATAGCAGGGTCCAATAGTAGTAGTTTTTATAACTACTATGTTTTATAGAAATTCCTGTATTTAATGCAAATAGTATAGACCCTGATCAGATGCAACATTCTGTGGCATCTGATCTGGGTCTGCACTGTTTGCCATTTACCCTTTTTTGGGTTTTCTGACATAAATAGCATAACCACTCATCCAATAGTTTTTTAGACCCATCAGACAACAGGTAGTAAAATGCACTTGTTGAAATTTTAGGACAAGTATGGCTAGGAGATAAAATGTCACATATTTAATATAGGGAAATTATGTTAATCTGTGTGTTTCATTGTTCATATGAGAGATTAAATGAGTCACACATGAACCAGTCCAATGGCTCAATTGGTAGTGCATCCGCTTTGTGACCAGTAGGTTGTGGGTTTGATTACCGGTTGAGTCATACCAAAGACTTTAAAAATGGTACTAGCTGCTCTTTTGCTTGGCACTCAGCATTAAGAAAGTTGAGCTAGGACTGGTCAGTCCAGAGCCTGGGTGGAATATCGTGGCTGTGGCATGATATTTTAGTGAAGCAGCACTCTAAGAGTGAGCATTGAACTCCTTGTCACATTCATACACCGTCGTCATATGACTGAAAAATTGTTGAAAGCGATGTAAAACTCAAATAAAACAAACAAAAGAACCACACATGAGGTAATATACCTTGGACATATGTGCTAAGTGAAGACTCAGATCAGCCTGTGCATCCGTGCATTCCAATCAGAGGTTTTGCTGGGTAATCTACGGAGAGTTAGGGATCAAATGTTTATTACAGGCACATAGCAAAAGAGTCTGATCAGACATAGCTACAGATAAGAGGGGGTATCCACATGATATTTTTCTTATTTCTCAATGAAAACATATGTTGTAGGTACTCATTAGAAGTGCCTCAGTGAGGTGCTTCTAATGAGTAGCCACAACATATGTTTTTGTTGAGAAATAAGAAAGATATCAGCATTTTTCAGATGAAAAAAGCGCCTTATCTGTTGCTATGTGATCAGACTTTGCAGATTCGCAGACTGAGCTGAGTCTTCTCTGGGCTCACATTTATGAAGGTATGTTGTCTCATGTGGCAGCTCATACTGGTTCTCATAACTCTTAATATGGGTGTGGGGTTGAGGCGGGGTGGGGTGTGCAGGTCGGGTTCGGATAGGGTAAATGTCCTAAAATTCCATACTTGTTTGGTTTAACTTTTGTTTTTTATGCAGTTGTTTCTTAAAATGCTTAGTGGAATGGCAAACAGTATAGACCCTGATCAGACTGCTCCTTAAGGAGCAGTCTGATCTGGGTCTACACTGTTAGCATATGCCATTTTGTCAGAAACTTTGCTGTACGAAATTTTAGGACATATATTGTAAATATTTTTCTTATATGTTGTGGGTACTCATTAGAAATGCCTCATTGAGCGTTTACAAAGAGAAATATAAAAATGATCAGATGGTTGAAAAAAATGCCTAATCAGAAGCTATGGTTCTTCACAGTGTCTTTAATCTCATTTTTTTTTATTGTTTCAGGGAAATCTGTTAGAAGTGGAGAGGAAGCAGAGTAAGTAGGAACCAGTCTATGACAGTTAACCCCTTAATTTTACACCCCCCCCCCCCAGCCCTCACTAAAAATAAAAAAAAAAAAAAAAAAAAAAAAGGCTTGACATTTTATACAAAATGTCCCATGAGTTTTCACAGAAATTGGCAGTTCCTATATTTCATAGGTCAACATTCTGGGTAAAACTAGAGCCTGTCAGTTCATGCATTTTCTGGGTACAAATAATGTTAACTGCTGGAGATTTTCTGAAAACAGATATGTACATTTATCTTCTAGTTCTTAGTGCTAAATGTTAAGGTGGACCTGTAACAAACAGTAGATAACCTTATCCCCAGTATGAAATTTGTACAGTTTAGGGTTTGCCAATTTCTCATATTGTAAATAGGGCATAATATATCTGGTCTCACCTCCCTTAAATTGAGTGGCTGCAGATGGAACCATTTTGGGCCTATGCTGCATATAGCATTTAGGTTTTAGCATGTCCTGCCTCCTCAAAACATGTTTAATCATGAGCATGCAGAAAATATTTAAGATTTACAAGCATCATTCATCCGTTATTATTGACTATACAGATTCGGCAAGCAAGGGAGGCAAGACCAGAGATACCACTAGCAAGGCAGTTGATTTACAGTGAGTCTGATTTGACTGTGATAACTTATTGTGCAAGATATGGCATTTTATTGTAAATGTTAATTTATAGGTCATATATGAGAAATAAAAATATAATATAAAAAAATGATAAATATTTAGAATTCAATAAGAGAGGCATGTCCTTGTATAAAATTTTAAAAGAAAAAAAAATGTTAGATCCAAATGTACCGTATTTGACCTAATTACCACACATAAGCGTACAGTCAAGCAATTTTGTAATTGGATTACCGGCAGCATACTTTTGTCAACTTCTTTACAAAAGTAAAACATATGTTGTTGGTAATCATTTGAATTGCTTCAACAAGAGGCAATTCAAGAAAGTCAGAAAAATATTGTATATCATTAAATACACCCCTCAGGAAGTTCTCTGCTGATCTTTCTTTAAATTGTACCCGTATGAGGGGGATATTTTACAAGTAGTGATTTTTGAAAAAAAACTTAAGCACACAATGCAGTAATTAGGGTGAATATGGTATATGGTATCCATACATCATTTTGCTTATACTTTACTGATCAGCTGATCATTAACCTTTCACCCCTTAGTTTCAGAAGTGGACTCTTATGTCTTTAAATTTGGGCATGTTCATTGTTGCAAATAGGGGTTTCAGTCTATAATCAAAAACATAATGGCAAACTGTGTAGATCCTGATGAGATGGCTCATTATGAGCCATCTCATCAGGATCTACACTGTTTGCTTAGGTAATTGTATTGTTTTGCAGAGCTGAAAGCAACACAAGTTGACTGACTTACTAGAAGTTGACTGATGCAGTGTATTATTATTTCTTTTATCTGTACTCATGGTGATTCACATATAAGTCTGAAAATATTTGAGAAACTGTTTTGCCTAAATTTGGATTTAAGAGGAACTTGTCCAACCTTTGACACAACAGTAAAGATGCTTTTATATGAGTTATAGAGTTGTCTCATGACAGTGCCATAACAATTCTAATAAACAGCTAGTATACTGGATATTTTGTTGTCTTTTAGAAATATAAAAAATATCTGTCCTGAAACCCTTTTTAGCTAAAAAGAATTTTTTGTGCAAAATTTATATATTTTCAGAGAATGGGCAGAGTAAGTTAGATTTGTTTAAATGTTATTGTTGCCTTTTAGGACTCATTATGAAGCTGGTCTTCAAGCACTGGGTCCTCTGTTGTCAGATGGTCTCTCAGACAAGGGAGAAAAATCTGGAGGTATGTCAACTTTTGTTTCCGTCCTAGCCAACAAAGATGTTGTGCAGCCTTTTCATTGTTGCAACCATTAAGGCTAGACCAGACTGTCACTGTTTAGTGTGTGTATACAATATTTACCCTAAATATTGGGACACCTTAATTCCTTGCCATGCTTTTCCTAAACTTTGTACAAGTCTACCTGTCATGTCATGCCTAAAAATAGCTGGGTGAGTGACAAACAGTGTAGATCCAGATCAGATGCTGCATTCTGTAGCATCTGATCTGGGTCTACACTGTTTTCTTAGGCCAGTCTGCCCAATTACTAAGGATTATTGATGAATGATAATAGTAGTACGGATTCCAAGACAATTTATGGTAAATGCCCTAAAATTTCATACACCAATGTATCTGACAAAATAGCATATGCAAACTGTGCAGTCCCAGATCAGACTGCTCCTTCAGGAGCAGTCTGATCAGGGTCTACACTGTTTGCCATTCCACTAAGCATTTTAAGGAACAGCTGCATAAAAAGCAAAATTTAAGTCAAAAAAGTATGGAATTAATTGTTCAAAATTTTAGACCATTACCGTATGTTTTTGTTTATAAAGAAAGGGAACGCACACCAGACAGTGACAGCATTTAATTTGTTTATACAGTGTTATAGTTTTAGCATGGTATTTGGGTAAAATTTTATTCTTGAATTATGTATTGGAGAAGGGCAACTATTACTTTCGGCACAAGTACAAGGGATGGGATTTTAAAAATTTGCTAGGGTATTTTCACTACATGCATCATTTTTAGCACTTGGTATGATTGCACTGCCATTAACTTAACCCTTGTCCTGCTGAACCTGTATATACCCTGTCTTTTAAAACAGTGAAGATCTAGATCAGTTGGCTCCGAAGAAGCCAACTGATCTGGATCTTCACTGTTTGCCATTAAGTATGTGAACTTATAGCAATAATCCAGATCAAGTAATCTGATTGGCTGAAAGTTAGAAGTGGGCTGGCATCTTAATTTATTCATCAGGACAAAGGTTAATTATGTGGAAACATGGAGCATAGCTATAGATAAGAGGGGTATCCAGAAAAAAATATTTAATTATTTTTGTTGCACCTGTTATATCTTGTTTTGACACACACATACACACATGTGCACATGCTCATGTGCAAACACACACACACACACACACACACACACACACACACACACACACACACACACACACACACACACACACACACACACACACACACACACACACACACACACACACACACACACACACACACACACACACAGGGATCAACACAACATATAATTTTCTTTATACATGATGGTTTTATTTCTTAATTTCTCTCTTTCTCAGAAGTAATTAAGCTCTTATCTCATGAGGTTTTTTCATTTGTGATTTAAATTTTGAAAAATGAAAAATAAACAACAGTTTCAGAAATTTATTTTCATAAGTACATCAGCAAATCTACATTTTGCTTCACAAACTTCTAGAATAGACTAGAGATAGAATAGCTAGAAGACAATAGAGCCTTCAAGACATGGGCCAGATGGTAAAGGTATATGAAATAGATATCTAACAATGTGATAAGCTTAATAACTTTTAATGCTTCGCATGCTGGGTAACAGACAACGTCTTGAAATGTTTTTATTATTTTTGCCAGAAAATAGGCTTTGATATTTCAAACCTAATTTCTGGAAAAATAAGAAAATTATCAGCAGTTTGTTGTCCAGCTGAATTTGCTCAGAGAATGGTAAAGGTTAAGTAAAGGACTTTACAGACTGACATCCAGCTTTGACTATGTGCATAAGTAGACCATCTTTTATGATATAAGTATAGCTGTATAAATCTTTCCCTATTTTAAAGACTGCTGTCCTGACCCAGTGGAATATTCCACTTTTGAATGCAAATTACATCATATTGAAAAATGTTTTGATTAAAAATAGGCAAGATTAATTGTATAAATCTCACCGAAATGACTTTTCATAAAGCTTATCACTTATCACGTCAGGTAAAATTTACACTAGACAACATATTGAAATATTTTTCTTATTTTTTCCAGAAAACAGATATTGATACCGGTATTTCATGGAGACAATTGCATGAAATATCAAATCATCAGTACGAAAACATGCCTATTTAAATATATTGAAAATTTTCCCACCAAAAAATGAAAATTTTCAGATAAAAAATTCTGATATTTTTCATATTTCTGCTCAAAACATAGATTGTGGGTACTCATTAGAACTGCCTCGGTGAGGCGGTTCTAACGAGTACCCACAATCTATGTTTTGAGCAGAAATAAGAAAAATAATGTATACCCCTGTAAACCCCAGTTTTACTATATATAAGTGGGGTTTAAGGGGGTCAAAATTATATAGGCGTGTTTTCGTGATGTGTTTTCTGGAAAAAATAAGGAAAAGATCATCACTTTGTCATTGCTGAATTAATCCAGAGAGTGGTAATGGTTAAAAGTTGGGTTGATAAGTGTCATTCTATGCATTTAGTGCTTGATACAACAGTGGGGAATTCAAATCCATTGTCCAGAGAATTCCTCTCGTGATTGTAGGTATCACATGCCTAGAAAATAAGGCTACATTTTTATGTGAATCATCTGCAGATGATTGACTTGAAATTTAAAGTCTTATTTACCTGAGAAAATGTTCAAAAGTGTGTGGTCTGCTATTGTTCTGACTGCTACTAAAAGGGCAAAGTCAGAGCTGGGTGTCCAAGAATATAACAGGTCCTTTATTGTCTGCATTGTTACATTGATAGAAGAAAAGTATTATTAGTTTAACAGCTAAATTGTTGCTTACTGATGTTCACAAAAGGTGTTTAGATATTTAGGCCTTTGGCTATGAGATGTTCATACGAAGAATATACACTTTTAAAAGTTGATGCTGAAATATTCTATTTTGCATTTTTATAAATTAATTTTATTTTTGTGGATTTTACCAATGTGTAAATTCCGCCAAATCACTCACAAACTGAATAAAGCCCATAGGGGTTTATGTTAAGTTTGTTTGATTTGCCAGAGTTTACATATGATTTGAGTGATTTGCCAAAGTTTAGCTTTTTTATAAATGGCTAAATAATATTGTACTGGTTTAGAATGATAAATTTCACTATGTTAAGCAAATCATTGCTGTGCATACATTTTCTTACATTGAAATTCAAGAAGAGATTATATAGCCAGAGTCCTAAATGTTTTGCATATTTGCATGTCAGTTATGTTTTGATGTGTGCTGTATTTACCCTAAATACTGACAGACCGCTATGCCTGAGCAAACAGAGTAGTCCTCGACCAAACTGCTTCAGGAGTAGTTTGATTGGTGTCTGTATTGTTTACCATTCTTCCAATACCTTTATGACAGTCATCTGGGTATAGTCATTTTTCAGTGGCTCGAACACCTTTGGGACCATCAAAGTTTGTTCTAAACATGCGTAGTTCAAATCATAGGGAGTTAATCAATGTGCCAGATAAGGACGCAAGTGGGAATAATTTAGGGATGTCATTTTGATCTTCTAAATATAATTGTAAGCTGAGTGCAGGGCTTGAGAAACTGATAATGGCTAATCGGTTTGACGTTTTTCTGTATCCGGATGTTTTTACAGATCTTATAGGGTTTGGTAATTTCCATGACTGACTGTAGTTTCCAAAGAGTATGTTTTGGTAATTTCCGTGACTGACGATAGTTTCTGAAGAGTGTTTAATTTTCATTATTATTTCTGTCTCATTTCTAAATGTGGGAGACATTTCTGACAGCAGTTGCTATCTTGACAACTAAAGTAAATGCATGCTTCGTCACATACTCCATGTTAACAAACTTCGACAAGCAAACAAGGCTGCCTTGTTAAAATTAGAACACCACAGACCCTGATCAGTCCATACTCCTGCAAGTCTAATGCTCTGAACAGCCTGTGTATATTCACGGCTGATCTGGTTGTGCATATTTAGAATGTGCAATAAGGCATACGAAAACATGCCTATATAATTTTGACCCCCTTAAACTCCACTTTTATATAGTAAAACTGGGGTTTACAGGGGTATACATTATTTGTCTTATTTCCACTCAAAACATAGATTGTGGGTACTCGTTAGAACTGCCTCATCGAGGCAGTTCTAACAAGTACCCACAATCTATGTTTTGAGCAGAACTATGAAAAATATCAGAGTTTTTTATCCGAAAATTTTCATTTTTTGGTGGTAAAATTTTCAGTATATTTTAATAGGCATGTTTTCGTAACGTAATTGAGAAAGTTTTTCAGTCACCAGCATCATGAATGCGTACATGTTTTTTTTTCTTTTTATATATATATATTTATACTTTTTTTTATTGCTCCTGTTGGTAAGATACATTTTTAAGCCCCTAAGAATCTCTCCAGCTGTAGCTTCTCATTGGAATGCTCAGATGTGCTGGTACAGTTCTGGGTTGTTTGCATACACAATGTTACATTTTCACTTGTTCCTGCAGAAAGAAAACACTTGAACCTAGCTGTAACATCATGAGATATGGTGGCAGGAAACCACTTTATGAGAAAAACAATCTTATTATCTTGTTGGGATTCTGTTACATTGTACAGACATTGTGAATAGAAGTTCACCTTCATTAAAGTCATAGCTGTAGTTAAGTAAAACACTGAGATGATCGCTTGTTTATCCCATTATCCATGCTTATTGAAAATGATCTGATAATTGACATGTTTATTTGATGGATAAGCTAGTACGTATGTGACATTGCCCAGGTAATACAGTTGATTACCTGAATACACAGAGTTTGTAGAGTTTACTGGACACTTCAATGTGAAAGGTGAAAAAGGTACCATAGTTCACTGAAAATAATTGAACAATACGCAGGTAATAGTGGCTGTTTTTTTTCCTTGAGAGGTAATTATGGACAGAATTTTAGATGTCCTTTTGAAGTCAAATTCGGTCCAGCACATAAAAAATTGGTTTCTGACTGGAAAACCAGCATTTTCTTGAAACCCTGGATGACTGTACTTATTAGAATTACCTAAATGAGGCAATTCTAATGAGTAAATACAACATATGTTTTCGTGATAAAATAAAATCCTCCCCCCTCCCACCACCCAAATATACCTAAATACATGTAGTTGTTTTCTTGAGCTATCAGAAGAATTTTCCTATGGACTGAAAAAAGAGTTTGATTGGCCATGGTAAATGAGCCATTGGTGTTTGAGTCATTGAAGTTTTACTATAGTCAGTTTGACTGGTTAAAATTTTGTGATAGGTATAGGAACACATTATGTGTCTAAATAATTATGGTAATTACAGAACTTTGCAAGCGGTGGAGGGTGAGGTTTTGCTGTTGTAGGATGGTTGAAAGAACCAATTGCTTGAAATTAGGCTATATGTAGTAGCTTCACTGATTCTAACTCTCACATTGTAGCAGCAGATAATTTGTCCAGACCGTCTTCTGCAAAACTGTCACGTCCTTCATCTGGTAAAAGATCACGTCCATCTTCTGGTAAAATTTCAAGACCGCAGTCTGGTCACTTGTCAAGACCAGCATCAGGGAAAGTTTCCAGACCATCATCAGCCGGAGGCACTCCAGAATTAACTGAGCAGGTACCAGAAACCTCAGTGGATCAACAGACCAATCTGGATGGTGATTTGACTGCATCTCAGACAGCAGCTGGAACAGTTGAAACTCTTGTCCATGAAGAAGTAGACAACCAGTCTAAAGAATTAGAATCAAAATTGAATGAAGAGAATCTCAATAAAACTGACAGTGAACTCACCAAGACTGTCTCTGAAAAAGGATCAAAAGATCGAAAAGCTCTGGGTAGACAAAAAGGTTTGAAAGTGAAAAAACCTGTTCAGCAAAGACAACGACCAGGAAAAGGTACTGGTCCTCAGAAGACTGAAACGCCTTCAGTACATGGTGGTTATATATCACAAGAAGACAATGTAACAGAAAGTGATATAAAAACTGATATTAAAGACTCTTTGCCAGATATTATAATTGAACCTGATACCGAAGCTTTGCCAGAGATGGGCGAGTCCGAAGGATCTAATGATAATATTGCTCTGGCAGTTGAAACAGATGCAGGTATTTCTAATCTTTATTTTTAGTCACTGCTGTTTGGCAGTGGTATAATTTTAGGTCAGTTGAGATGAAAATAGATTTGAACCATTGTCATCCAGTCTGATAAAGAGCTGTTTTTCTTGTTTTTATACAAAATTAGCCAATGAGACATCTACTAATTTGCCTTACTAAAATAATTTGTCTAAACTGATTGTTTATTTGGGGTCTGCTGTCAAGAAAACAAAATTTCTTGTGTTGAAAATTGAAAACAGTATGCTAAGAATTAACAAACTATTGAGGCCTTCCAAAACTTTTATAGCAGTCAGTAAAACCACCAGAAAACAAATGGAAAAAGTGAGAGAATGACTGATGCCATATTTGATCAGTGCAGTACCAGACCATCTACATATCCATGCATCCTGATCAGAGCCTTCTCTGTTCATCAACACAATATCCTGGTTTCTTGGATTTATTTATGTATTTGGCAACTTCCCCTGGTCAGACAGCCTTGGTGGCTCAGTGGGATGCATATCCCATTGGTGATTAGAAGGTCCTGGGTACGATCCCTACTGGTTCGGGCAACATTCTTCCATGAAGTGTCATCATGAAATATTCTTTATGGTCATGCTCTCCTTCTGCTGATTCAAGAAGGGCAGTTGTCAGTTTCTGGGGTAAGAATGTGCACATGTATTGGTTAACCACTTAGAGGACTAAGCCTGCCCAGGAAAAGTGCGCAAGTTACTGACCAGCTTGACATGACCTTAACCCTTGTCCTGCTGAACCCGGATATACCCTGCCTTTGCAAACAGTGTAGATCCAGATCAGTTGGCTTCTGAAGAAGCCAACTGATCTGGATCTGCACTGTTTGCCATTAATTATGTGAATTTATAGCAAAAATCCGGATCAAGTAATCTGATTGGCTGAAAATTAGAAGTGGTCATGGCATCTTAATTTATTCAGCAGGACAAGGGTTAATAGTGTTGCCTAGGAGGTTAATCTCCAAATCAACCAAATCCCCTGGTCAGACTGTGCCAATGTGTTGGCTAGTCTGGGCATTTATTGACCACATAGGAGTATTTTTCTTGCATTGTGCATTAGATGCATTGGAACTGCGGACTGCTGTTGCATATATTTTGGCTTTTTCATGTTTGTGTTTTTTCTTTCACAGAGTAGCTCACTCACAAGACATTTTTTTTATGTATTAGCCCATAACAGTAGCAGCAGCAGCCGACTTTCTAAAATATTTTGTTTTATTTTTTTTCTGATCAAATAAAGCTTGGCATTTCATATGAAATGTCAAGCCTTATTTTCCTCCAAAAAATAATTTAGAATGTCATGTGCTACAATTTGAATGATGCTATGAGGATTAAATTGTTCCTGCTTAATTTAATTCTTTGGCTTAAATATATATACAAGATATATATATTTCGGAAAAAATAAGTCTTGTCAGTTCATGTAAATTGTCTGCTATGCAGACAATTCACTGAAGTGTCAAGCCTTTTCTTTTCGGAAAAAAAGAATTAAATTTCATCTGCTACATTTTTGAATGACACTGCTTGGGCTTAAATTCAAATTCACTGCAATGAGAATTAAAGGTAAACTATTTATAAATTCTAATCACTTTGGTAATGGTTTCTGTAGAACACAGATTGTTTAGCACCTTTTTTGCACTCTTTAAATAGAATATCAACTTGATAAGTAAATGGATGCAGGATAAATCTCTTAGGATTTGTTATTTTAAGATTTACAGACAATGTATTAACCCTTGTCCTGCTGAACCTGGATATACCCTGCATTTGCAAACAGTGTAGATCCAGATCAGTTGGCTTCTGAAGAAGCCAACTGATCTGGATCTGCACTGTTTGCCATTAAGTTTGTGACTTTACATCAGCAATCTGGATCAAGTAATCTGATTGGTTGAAAATTAGAAGTGGGTGTGGCATCTTAATTTATTCAGCAGGACAAGGGTTAAAAGTTTCTAATTTTGGTCAGAATTCAGGAATTGGATACATGTATATTGAAATGCTAGTTTTGCTTGATTCTTAGTAATTCAGTAACACATACTTTTAGTTTTCTAAATGCATATTATAGTCACAATATCTTTACTTTGATAGTTGCCTGTTTTAGAAATCTAGTCTTAGTTCATTCATATTTGCAACTAAACATTCAATAATTATATGAAAGAATTAAAGCTTGAAGCACTTTGAAGTGGGGCATGGAAAATGCCATTTCAGTTTGGCATAAACAAATTGCAAAGACCAGATCAGCTATATGTATAACAAAACAAAGACACCGTGGCCTACTTTATTATTATGATTGATGTCCAATCAGGTTTATTTAGTCAGACTCATTACTAAGCCTCAGAAGTTGTGAGACCCTCAAACTTCATTGCTCACATTTTGGGTTCTATAGGGGCAAGACCCTTAAATTTTATCAGTTTATGCATCTCAGGACACCTGCTATGTTTGCAAAAATTTATACACTGTGTCCTCTTTACTGGGTCTTAGTGAATATCTTGACATTTGTTGATATGAACCCCCTCAAAATTTACCATTGCTTGCTACTCATCATCATCGGCCATCTGGCACAAAACTAGGTCACTGTGATCTACTTTTGTGAAAACCAGTGCCATGATCAGGTCTTTGGGGTGAGACAGTGGTATTACAGCTTCCAGTGGTGAAAGTCTCCACCAGCTTCATAACCTTTTGCATTTCATTATCTTAGATCACCTACAACACAACTAGGTCACCAAGACCTACTTTTGTGAAAGTCAGTTCCTTGTTTTCATTAGAATTGTTCTGGTATAAGGAAAGGGAGGTTGATATTTTATTCAAATTATATCCAAAGTAGTCAATTTCAATGACATGTCATTCTGTTGTACAGGCAAACATTCTTTTAGAATGTTTTCTGGTCATATCTAAATCCTGCTAAATAGTTGCATAAAGTATTTGTAAGTCTTCTTTAAAAGTTAATTGAACTATGTAACATTCAGTTTGCTGAGATTCTAGTTAGACTGAAAAAAAAAATCTGGGCCCAGTTGTTCAAAACTAATAATGTTGTTAGTTTACGTAACGTTAAAACGTTGATCATTAAATATGGCATAATTATACACTATTATTTTTGCTGAAAAAATGTGAGTAGCTTTTGCATTTGCAAAAGCTACTCTTATTTTTTCTGTGAAAATACTGTGAATTAGATACTGTACTTACTAGAACAGTAAATGTTAACATTTTGACCACTAACAAGCTCGTTAAGCTAACCATGCTTTGAACAACTGGGCCCTGTATATTATCTGTTTATTTTCAGATGCTACATCAATTATCTCCGAGCTGGATGCTCTTGGTCTCCGGGTACCTGTCAAAAAGGTAATAATACCATATGTACACAAGGTATTCAGATGGACAAACCTGAGCAAACAGTGTAAACCTAGATCATCTGTTGCAGAATATGGCATATGATCAGATTCTACACTGTTTGACAGTCATCCATCAGTTATTTCAAACATATTGACAGGTCTGTCTTTGAAAAAAAAGGCTACCATAATAATCATAAATATTGGGACTAACAGGCATGTGAAAACAATGTAGACCCAGATCAGATGCCACAGAATGTGGCATCTGATCAGGGTCTACATTGTGTGTCACTCATCCAGGAATATTTTAGACATATTGACTAACAGGCCTGTGCAAACAATGTAGACCCAGATCAGATGCCACAGAATGTGGCATTTGATCAGGGTCTACATTGTTTGTCACTCATCCAGGAATATTTTAGACATATTGACAGGTAGTAAAATATTTTTTTTTTCTTCAAATTTTAGGAAAAGTATGGTAAGTAGTTAAGGTGTCCCAATACTTAGGGTTAATACAGTTTTAGGTCTCTGAATATTTATTGTAAGTACAGAACAAGTTTATGCTAGAAAGTGACCAAGGATGTTCATTTCTCAGCCTAGCTGGTAATTATGATGAAATTCCACTTTCTGTTGATTCCTGGTAAATAACTAAGTTAATGAATTGCTGTATTCGACCTAATTACCGCACTATGCACTTAGGTTTTTCCTGGGTACACTCAGTTGTGGTAAAATATGTATCTATCTTCTAAGGATACACTATAAAAATGATCAGAAAAGGACTTAATTGGTGATGATTATGTGATTTTTTTCTGATTTTCTTTATAAAGGCATATGTTGTGGGTACTCATTTGAATTGCATCAACAAGTTGATGCAATTCAAATGAGCACCCACAACATATGCCTTTATAAAAAAGTAAGGAAAAAGTACACTGGCTGTAATCTGAAGACTACGGAATTTCTTGAGTGTGCGCTTTTAGGGGTATGTGCAGTAATTAGATTGAAACGGTAATGTGAATGGATACACCTGGAGATTTGCCACCATTTTTCACAAGTGAGACAACTAATTACTTTGGTGACTTCCTGTTCTGCACACCCATCCCATTCTGATTTCCATAAAAAGATGAATTAAATCAGAAAGATTCTAAACAATTAGTTGCTGAGGAAACTATGTGTTGATGCAAGTTGTAATGGGTATTAATAGGTTAGAGGAATGATCAAAAATTATCCATCACTGTTCAAAAAGATCTTATTTCATGTGTGATCAGTAAAGGCCCAGGTCAGCCTGTATCTGCACAATATTATTCTACGGGTGTTCGCTGTTCACCTGGAGAAAGCCTGGATACAGCATAATCTACTGGGAAAAAGTGGTCCTTTTCAATCTGTACATATTGGCCAGCTGATTTGGGACTTTGAAGTTCTCATATGAGCTGCAGTGTGAGATAGTGTACAGTCGACTCTCGTTATGACTTTGCTTATCTCCAATAACCACTTATCTCAAATAACTGCTTGTCTTAAAGCAAAAATTTGGTCCCTGTTTTAACATGGAAATCTAACAACAGGTAACAAAATACTGTGGAAAAGAGGAGAAATTTCTCCTAAGGAGCAATTTCTCCTCTTTTCCACAATATTTGCAATATATCACTAACTTCAGGAGTCCAGTTACATATACATTTGTGAAATGTAGTTGTTCGATTTATTTATTCCTCAATTCTGCAAATTTGATATGTTGAGGTACAGATATCACAAAGTATTTCAGAGAGCCAGTTGGACTTTGAGATAACGAGAGTCGACTGTACCTATAAACATGTTGCCTAATGAAGAACTAGATCAGCCCACACATTGGTGCAGTCTGGTCAGTCTGCTGTCCACAGGAAGAAAAAAGATGCCTTGGGTCCTTGCTTTTCCCTGTGCAGGCTGATCTGAATCTTCACTGGGGCCCATATGTCTGTGGGTACATTATCTCATATTATACATATTGAGTCTGTACAGGTCACTTTTGTCATCTGATCAGCTTTTATCTGGAGAGGTTCAAATGTGATATCTGATCAAGGTCTACACTGTTGGCCACTGAAGTACATGAAAAACTGTAGTGTTGTAAAAAAAATAGAAAATGGTTGTCTAACTATCATGATGGAAAGATCCACTTGTAATAAATGGGTTAAGATACTATTTCATGTCACATGGCTTGTATTTGCTGATGCTTTGTTTAGCCCATTGTAGACTGAATGAACTCTCCCACACTATATATTGGAAAATTCTAATTTTGATTTTAGGTATGTCAGGCTATTTGATATAGATGTACCTAGAGAAGAATGGTTGAACTATTTGCAAATAGTGCAGACCCAGATCAGATACCACATTTTGTGGCATCTGATCTGGGTCTGCACTATTTGCCAATTACCCTTTTAGGGTTCTCCAGACTACAATGGATTTACCATTCAAAATTATTGTAGATGAAATAAAAATGTTATTTCTAAAATATTTTTCACAGACAATTAGGCTTGGTAGTTCATGCAAATCATCTGCCTAATTTTATCTTAGAAATAAAAAGTATATTTTAGAATATCATTGCTGCAATTGTGATTTACACTTTAAGGTTTATCAATGAAGATTAGAATAGTTTTGTTGACTGTATTTATATGATTATTTTCTTTTCTTTTTTCAGAAGAAGCAGGTAAAGGAAAAGGTAAGTGAAGGAGGATCATTTTAAAAAGTTTCAGGGGAACAGTTTGCTACTTTTTGTAATGAGATGACTATTTATAGATAAAAACTGCATTAAGCTGAGGTTTTACTTTAGGAGTTTAGTGCTTGAGTTACACATGAATGCTGATTTTCAATAATTTTGAAAAAAAACAAACAAAAAACAACAAAAGACAACAACAACAAAAAAAAAACAGCAACAAAACAACAACATGAACAACAACAACAACAACAACAAAAACAACAACAACAACAACAACAACAACAAAACAACAACAAAAAACAAAGCAAAAGAAAAACAAAAAAAACAACAACAAAAAACAAGACAAAAAAAAACAACAACAAAAAACAACAACAAATACACAATGCCTCTGAGTTTAAAAATGATATGTGAATTAATTATATTGCTTCTCCTGCTTAATATCTCTTGAACCAGTGGACAGATTTTTACCAAATCTGCATGGATACCATATTGAACCTTATTTCCACAAATACCTCTAGAAGCACACTTCCAAAATTCAACTTCTCTGTCAAAATTGTTTTTCCTCCCTTCTTAAAAGGGGTCTACTCTAAAGTATTAGAAGCACATCAGTGAGTCACTTCTAATGAGTACAACAATATATGTTTACATGCAGAAAAAGGGAAAATATCAGTATTGTTTTATTGAAAAAAGTACCTTAACCCTTGATCCATGTTGTTGATACAAATTCACATCCTTAATTACAAACAGTGCAGATCCAGATCAGTTGGCTTCTTCAGAAGCCATCTGATCTGGATCTACACTGTTTGCAAAGGCAGGATATATCCGGGCTCAGCAGGACTAGGGTTAAGTGGAGCTATGCTGTTTAAATATGTAAGTATCTTCTATAAGAAATTTTATCTCTTTTACAATAAATTGTTGTTTATATTGCCCAGGTTATTTTAATACCCTTGAGATTTATTACAGGAAAAGGTCATGATACCAAGCCATTTAGAGGAAGTTCTGTCTCGCCAGCCAACCCGCTCTTATGAAGCTCTTGAGGCGGACCTAGAGAAAAGTATGTTTTTTGTTTAATTACTCAAACCTATATTACTTTGTTTGGTTAGTTTGTATATGAATGAACCCAAAATATAGTTTCAATGTTAAAGTAACCTACTCAGTGAGGAACAACTTTTCTATTTAACAGAAAGTAAACTAAATTATTGACTATATACATCAGGGCCCAGTTGTTCAATGTTGTTAGCTTAACAAGCTCGTTAAAGGTCATTTCGTTAACAGTTTTAGTGGATTCAATACACAATATTCTGATGTTTTTTGCTGAAAAAAAGTGAGTAGCTTTTCTCACATTTTTTTCAGCAAAACATTTCAGCATATTTGCGTGTCACTCGATGTAAATTTTAACGGATCGTTAACTAACGACATCGTTAGCTTTGAACAACTGGGCCCAGAAGTTTCAGTCATCCTCTCTTTTATCTCTTCTATTGTGTGTTTCAAATTTTTACTTTGATATAAAATAAAATATATGAGAAGATTACAGCTAAGTTGCTCTAACATCTGCAGCTGATGAGATGAGTTTTTATTTTTTGGATGTCTAAAATCTAGTTATTCGTGTACGGTAAATGTCCTAAAATTTGGAACAATTTATTCCATACATTTTGGCCTAAATTTTGCTTTTTATGCATTTGTGTCTTAGAATACAAAGTGGAATGGCAAACAGTGTAGACCCTGATCAGACTGCTCCTGAAGGAGCAGTCTGATTTTGGGTCTGCACTGTTTGCATGTGCTGTTTTGACAAAAACTTTGGTGTACAAAATATTAGGACATTTACCATATTGCTATGGTAACAATATTTTGAAACAAATGAGGTTGGATGAAAAATATTGAAAACACAGCTACGAACCCTATCTGTTCCTTCATGTCTAACAGGCATTCATTTAGAAAAATAAAAAAAAAAAATTCTTAGAGTGATATTATTGTAATCCAAGTAGAAGTCATAGGTTTTGGTATGGTCTAAAAATAAATAAATAAGCTAAATGTTGCAAAGTATTATGTGTATTAACCCTTAAACTGCCAATCACAACTATTGTCGTCTGCTTTGTCATCTGCTTGTGATTTTAAAAGTCATTTTTGCAAACAGTGTGGACCCAGATCAGACTGCTCCTTTAGGAGCAGTCTGATTTGGGTCCACATTGTTTGCCTGTATGCAAAAATAGGTTTGAAAAGTTTGTAAGAATATTCAGCAGACGACATAAACAGACGACATTTTCAGATGCAGTTTTTCTTGGCGCTTTAAGGGTTAAAAAATGTAGTTTTACATCTATAGATCACCACACTACAGTATTTATTATTAGCACTCTCTGAGCACTCAGCAGATGATAAATTGATGACATATTTCTTACTTTTCCAAGAAAATAGAGTCAGATATGTCGGATATTTATGTGATAAATTGTCTTTCAAAGCTGACACTTGTATAAAATATACCATCACGAAAACATACCTATATAATTCTGACCCCCTTAAACCCCACTTTTATATAGTAAAACTGGGGTTTACAGGGGTATACATTATTTTTCTTATTTCTGCTCAAAAACATAGATTGTGGGTACTTGTTAGAACTGCCTCCATGAGGCGGTTCTAACGAGTACCCAAAATCTCTGTTTTGAGTAGAAATATGGAAAATATAAGAATTTTTTATCTGAAAATCTTCATTTTTGGGTGGTAAAAGTTTCAGTGTATTTGAATAGGCATGTTTTCGTAATGCATTTTGGGTTGGTTGTTTACAATCGAGCCACAGTATACATACACAAAAATTTCTTTAAGTTTGTTGTCCATGTGCTTATCATTGACCAATGAAATCAAACCACAAGTTTGTAGAAAATCCAGGTTACGTTTTTATAGCCATGCTATTTTTGTTGCTGTGATGTCAGAGTACTGTTATCTGTAAAACCTAGATTGGGACTTATGCAGACAGTGCAGACCCAGATCAGATGCCACAGAATAGGACATTTGATCATGTCTGCCCTGTTTGTTTAAATTGCAGGAAATAAGGAGTTCATGAAACAGTCTTAAATACCCGATCAGGACCATTTTCCCAGCCTACACTCAGAGACAGTCAATCCACCAGTGCTGTCAGTGCTTTGATTTTTCTGGGGAAAAAAAGAAGAAAAAATGCCTTTAGAATATTATTTGCTGATTTTGCTCAAGAGTACTATTTTAATGGTTAAGCTCTACTTTGACAGAGTCAGAACAACAATTACTGTTTTATAGCCAGCCATGAGGTTATTATTTTTTTCATGCTCAGCTCAGCTGAGCATGAAATTTGTCTTGCCAATAAATCTCAGATTACTAACAATTGCAAATTCTTTCTTGCTTAACATAGTTGAGCATGAAACTTTCTGTGCTAATAAATATGAAAATGCCAACTATTGTTGGCATTTTCATATCTATTAGCAGAGAAAATTTCATGCTCAGCTGAGTTTAACATGAAAAAAGGTTTATAACCTCGGGCCAGGTGTTGTGGAAAAAAGGAAACTATTTGTTACCTGGGTCTTAGGTACTTGTGAGTCTGTAAAACTTTATTTTAATGGATAGCATATTAACAGCAGAAACACATTGTGCCCACCATCTTCTTATTTACTACCTATTTATTTACTTGCTGAATGTTACACTTAATGATAGAATGGCAGCCATTTTTGTTACAGGAGAAACTACCTCCTGATTGCTTTTCTGCACACCATGCCCCTTCTGAAAAGGGTCTGCTCTAAAAGGAAAGAATATGCTCTCAAGGGGAGCAGTTTTTCTTTTTATAGTAGACCCCTTACAGAACAGAACAAAAACATATTTGTCTCCCTTTAAAGTGTATTACTTTCCCTAAAATGTCAGCCATATTGTTTCAGGAGGATTTTTACGTGATGGAAAAGGTATTTTATCGCAAGAGATTGTATGCAGTAGTTTTCTTTTTACTGTCTTCTTCCAGTGTTAAGCACTGAGGTGGAAGAATTTTAATTTTGCTACTATATAGAATATACTTTCTGTCTTCAAAATGTGCTTACTGAAGTTTTGGCTAATGCCACAATTTAATTATTTATGGGACAGTATAGATTTTGGTTTGAACCAGTTTATGAATTTTTCATTTTGCATTATTTATGAGGTCTTCCTAAGATAAAAAGAAAATTTTATATGGTATACAAGAAACTTTGTGTGTTGGTTTGGTTTAGCAGCTTTACAAGCTTTTTCATGTTTATCATTCATTTATAAAGCCAACAGCATGATTTAGCTGTACCATACAATAGGACCTTGGCCAGTATGCAAAAAGCAGATGTTTGTCTAGATAAGACATTTGTTTCAGTCAAAAAGTATTGATATTTTTTTAACCCTTGTCCTGCTGAACCTGGATGTAACCTGCCTTTGCAAACAGTGTAGATCCAGATCAGTTGGCTTCTGAAGAAGCCAACTGATCTGGATCTGCACTGTTTGCCATTAAGTATGTAAATTTATAGCAACAATCCACATCAAGTAATCTGATTGGCTGAAAATTAGAAGTGGGAGTGGCATCTTAATTTATTTAGCAGGACAAGGGTTAATTCTCCACAAAAACATATAAAGGTATCATTGGTACTTATTAGAAGTGCCTTGGCAAAGCCCTTCTAATGAGTACCCACAATGTATGTTTTATTCATGGAGAACTGAAAAAAAAAACAACAACAAAAAAAAACAACAACAACAATAACTTATCTGGATAATGCTATGTTGGATTTTCTCCATGCCAAACTAATTTGTGTGTGAAATAATCTTTACCTTTGCTGTTTGCATATTTGTTAAGTAGTCTTTTATGGTGCATAGTGCATGCCTGTCTTTGAAAAATAATAGAAAAAAATTAGAATGTTGTCTGCTATGATTATGCTTGGCAGTTTAAGAGGTAAAATGGCAGAACAGAACAGAACAGAAATTTTATTTAGACTTAAACTATACAGTTTCTCGTCTTTCACAACATATGAAAAACATATACTGGTCATGATAAAACAGTTCAGTTTTCAAAAACAAATACAAAGTTATCACCAAGAGGTGTATTTTTATGCTGTAGAATAGAGTAAGTGTAGAGTAAAGAAGAGATACAGAAAAGAATCAGGAAATGTTCTCGTGATGTTTCTAATGGTGATAGGTGTACCATGTAACACATGCATTAATATGAGGTAATGGTCATCCCATTTCATGTGCAAGTAAACTTTATTATTATGGTTATATTCTTAAGATAGCCACAACACAAATGCTCATCAACCATGAAGTAGGTGAGTTCACAAAATTTCATGTAAAGCCTGCTGGTCGTATTATATCCATTCATGACCGAAATACTCAACTTAATCAGACCTAATTATCTGATGCGGAAAGACTTTTATTTATTTGTTTATTATTTTAGTCTAAATGAAGAATTTTTTAGTTTAAGTTCGTAAAGAATATTTTCAAATTATATAATACATGTAATACCCCATTCACTGGACACACATTGCAACGACCCCTGAGGCAAATAGATCAGCCAACATACCATTCATTCATCCAGACCTGCAGTACCTGACCAACATAATCTGAGTCATGGTAAAATACTCTGTGGTTGCAACAATGCGTGTTTTATGGTTCATATAATCTTATCTTTCGAATGAATATGATAGCAAACAACAGAATGCATTTTTACAAACACATCAGCCTGAGAGGTATATAAAGGGACAGACAGACAGAGAGAGAGAGACGCAGAGAGAGAGAATGCATTTTTACAAACACATCAGCTTGAGAGGTATATAAAGGGACAGATAGACAGACAGACAGACAGACAGACAGACAGAGAGAGAGAGAGAGAGAGAGAGAGAGAGAGATTTACACAAGACTTAACTGTACATTTTCCCATGGAAAAAGAAATACATGAGTCTGCATAATAAACATTATTCCTATTCTCACATTTACATTCACGCAGACAAATGTATAGCTACCTGTCAAATAGTACACAATGATATAAGCACTGGACGAATTTGGTACTGGTATTAAGCAATGACATTCAACAGGTTTAGGCAGTATTCAAGTATATAACTGACACACAGTAGGGAAGAGGTCCCAGTCATAATTGAGCCTGGCCAGTGCAATGAAGACCCCAACCAGGCTACACGACAGCGCCTTCCAATAAGGCAGAAGACAGCACAATTTAAATTGACTTTTAGCTGTTATTTTTTTTTCCCCAAATTCAGAGTATATTTATTTCAAATGTGTTAAGAGTTAATGTTCACAGACCATTTGCACTTTGGGCTTTGACCGGCACAGTGGCTCAGTGGTAGAGCGTCCGCTTTGTGACCGGGAGGTTGCGGGTTCGATCCCCGGCCGGGTCATACCAAAGACTTTAAAAATGGTACTAGCTGCTCTTTCGCTTGGCGCTCAGCATTAAGAAAGCAGAGCTAGGAATCGGAACTGGCCAGCTCAGTGTCAGTATAATGTGACTGGGTGGAATATCATGTCAAAGTGTCTGGGGCGTGATATTTCAGTGAGGCAGCACTCTAAAAGCGAGCATTGAGCTCCCTGCCACATCCAGACACCGTCGCAATATGACTGAAAGATTGTTGAACGCGACGTTAAGCCCAAATCAAACAAACAAACAAACAAAACTTTGGGCTTTGATGGGCTGCTTAATACTGGGTCAGAGGGGTTGTTGAGAATGAGTATTCAGTCATAATTGTGAGATAATTACATGTATTCTTATTACTTCCTATAAACATACAGTGTGGTTACCCATCAGAAGTGCCTTACCTAGCCATTTCTGATGAGTATTACTGAATATTCCTCCTTAACAAGTTCTCTGACCTGTATTGTTTGTATGCACATTCTTCCAAAGCATCTTCTGAATATTATGTAAATATATATATATATATATATATATATATGTATATATATATATATATATATATATATATATATATATATATATATATATATATATATATATATATATATATATATATATATATATATATATATATATATATATATGTGCCTAGGTGAGGCACTTCTGATGGGTAACCACAATGTATGTTAATAGGAAGTAATAAGAATACCGGTACATGTAATACATAATTATATATATAAGTAAGAGGATACAAGGAATCATGCTTCTGAATTGTCTTGAGAATTTGAAGTCTAAAAAAAGCTAGTTTTCTTAGTCTGTGGCTAAATATATTGTACATCATTTAGGTTTTCTAAAGTAAGATATAAGCTGTCTTTTTGAGATTATCACACAAGCTAGACTGTCAAATATATCACAGTTTATACTGGGAAGTCTTATCTAAATCACAGGGTACTATTTGATATATTTTTATGTTATAAATGTTTAACAATAATCATCTTATATGAATACCTTATCTATGAAAAAAAAAAAAAAAAAAAACAACAGAAAAGAAAACATGTACATGAATATTATTCTTACTTAACCAATGGTGCAAAGAACCAAACTAGAGTGATGTAACAATTTAAGAAATCATGATTTTTTAAGCAGTGTGGTGTCTCATAACCAGTGTACCTTCACTGTGGCTTGAGATTGTTACGTAGTTTTCATGGGGATTGGTTTTATTTTCATGGACATAGGTTTTATCTTTAGAGATGTATAGTTTATTTACTTTAAATATCAGATAGTCATGCCTGAACAAACAATGTACCAGGTCACTGAGTACTTACACAGCAGGCATACACCATTGAAACAACATCAATTCAACATTGATTCAACGTCAAGATGTTGAATCAACATCTTGATGTTGAATCAACGTTGAATTGATGTTGTTTCAACTTTGTATGTCTGCTGGGTATTTGATATGCCACCAGATAGTCAAATTGACTTGTTCAGTTTTATGCCCCGAATTTGAAGAAGTTGGTGGGCATATTGCCTTTGGGTCATTCATCTGTTTGTTTGTTAATCTGTCCATCACACTTTGCATACAATCTTGGACCCAATATACCGGTATACTGTATTATTAGGTCCGAGATACAATCAAGAATGGTTAGAGATAGGATCTTGAAATTTTATTAATGCAATAAGGATGGAAAATAAGTGGACCCATATTCGAAACTGTGTCTGATCCTAACATAAGCATGGGCACTGTTATCTTTTGATAATTTCTTTTTTATTTGTTACCAGTATATACATGTATCTTCATTGTATGCATCTATTTTGTCATTTATATTGCTTGTATATCACTTTTTTTTATTTTTATTTTTTCTTGTTGCTATAATTGCAATATACATAAGAACCTCATTATAAGACAGTTCATTATAAGATGGTTTCTGATATAACAAGGTTTAAAGGTGGACCCCAGATGTGTTGTATCCAAACAAAATGTGTAGATTATATAGAAAAATGACCATTTATGGTCATTTTTCTATATAATCTATACTGTTTTGTTTGGCTACAGCAGTATTGTTTAGCTAATAGGATTTTTGCTTAGGATCCCAACAATAGTGTTATAAAGAGGTTGTGGTGTATGTGTTTTGTTATTTACTATTGAGTATACATGTATGTTGTTTATAAGTTGCAACTGTGTACATGTATATGAAATAGACTTGCAACCATAGAGTATTTATTTCAATGAAGATCAAATTCAACAATCCAGAATACTGTAAATAGCAAAACATTGGCTAAACTTTAATGCAGCATTGCTTGTGAATGTATAAAAACTGAAAATGAAAAGTACAGTATCATAGGAAAATCTGACTTACTCAGATTTTAGACCATTGTGGTAAACTGATCACGATTTGAAAAGTTTGCATATAATTGATGCAAAGTGCAAGAAAAGATGCCCTTATGCCCTGTGCATGCAAGGAAGGCCCAAGTTGCCTGCACATAAATAAAGTCTGCCCAGGGGGTTTGATGCCTGTTTATAAAAGCAGTTGATACTGTAGAGTATATCTGTGACCACAGAAGGCCTTGATTAGATTGTGTATTTGTGAATACACAGGCTGGTCTGGGCTTTTGCTGTTTGCATGTGGCATAAAGGCCCTTTTCTTAAAATATGTATTATATATGGTAAAATAAGATAAACCTAATTCTTGAATAAGAAATTCTAGTAATATAGTATGTCAGAAGCTTTAAAGGTGTCTGAATATTTACCATAATAACCCTAAGTACTGGGACAGGTAGACCTTTGCAAACAGTGTAGACCCAGATCAGATGCCACAGAATGTGGCATCTGATCAGGGTCTACACTGTTTGCCATACATAAGCAATAGTTTAGACACATCAACATGTATTAGAATGGACCGTTTTAAAGTTTAGGAGAAGTATGGTAAGTAGATAAGGTGTCCCAATACTAAGGGTAGATACGGTAGTCTGACTATTAAGATTGTAGAGATACTGGCTGTTATTGGTATATCAGAGGCATGTTGGTCTGCATTCTTTCAGTGACGGATCTAACACTTTCACACTTGACTTTCTAGAGGAACTCTTCCAGCTTTCAGTTTAATTTGGATATGTTCACTATTGCAAGTAGGGATGTCAGCCAAAAACCAAATACAGAATGGCAAACAGAGTAGATCCAGAGGGGATCGCTTGTAACTGTAGATCCTGATGAGATGGCTTGTTACAAGGCATCCCCTCTGGATCTACACCGTTTGCATAATTATATATCTGATTTGGTTTGCAGGGCTGAAAGGGTGAATGCTTGTATGAACAGACTGATATGGTAGAATTTACTGACAGAAAGTAAAAAACCTGATACGATAGAACTACATGTATAACCCATTTTAATCCAGAAACCCTCAAAAGGATAATTGGCAAACAGTGCAGACCCAGATCAGAAGCTGCAGAATGCAGCTTCTGATCAGGGTCTACACTGGTTGCATTAAATACAGGAATTTCTATAAAACATAGTAATACTAAAAACTAACCAGATACCCTGTTGTTGGAAGTAGACCTGTCCAAAGAGTTGTGGTAGAAGAGTCCAATCAACGTACGTAAATGGGATAAGCATGTATGGTAAGCCCCGCTTTTGTCTGAGATTGGTTTCTATTGCTGTTTCAGTGACAGAACTTGTTGATGAGACTTTATCAGGACCAACTCTAGAAGCTGTTGGTGAAGGTCTAACAGAGGAGGAACTTGAACTAGCAAAACAAATACTGGAGGTATATTCATTCATTCTTTCTTTTGTCTATATTCATTCATCATTTGTTTGTTTATTTGTTCATACTTGCTTGACTAATTTCCTTTTTCATTCATTTATTTAAATTTGTATAAAATTTAATACAGTTGACTCTTGTTATCTCAAAGTCCTAGGGACTCTCTGAAATACTTCGAGATATCTGCACCTCGACATACATCACAAAAACATGCCTATATAATTTTGACCCCCTTAAACCCCACTTTTATATAGTAAAACTGGGGTTTACAGGGGTATACATTATTTTTCTTATTTCTGCTCAAAACATAGATTGTGTGTACTTGTTAGAACTGCCTCGTCAAGGTGGTTCTAACGAGTACCCACAATCTATATTTTGTGCAGAAATATGAAAAATATCAGAATTTTTTATCTGAAATTTTTCATTTTTTGGTGGTAAAATATTCAATATTGTTGTATAGGCGTGTTTTCGTAATGTCAGATTTGCAGAATTGAGAAAAAAAAAAAAAAAAAAAAAAAAAAAAATCAAACAACCACATTTAACAAATGAATACGTAATTTGACTCCTGAAGTTAGTGATATATTGAAAATATTGTGGAAAAGAGGAGAAATTGCTCCTTGGGAGCAATTTCTCCTCTTTTCCACAATATTTTGTTACCTGTTGTTAGATTCCCATGTTAAAACAGGGACCAGATTTTCACTTCGAGTTAAGCAATTATTTGAGATAAGCGAAGTCGAGATAATGAGAGTCGACTGTAATTTCCATCTAAATTATTTTTTATATGAATGTTTTTTTCTTTGGAAATTGTACAAAAGATAGATGATATGTGAAGAACATTCAAATAACATGTTTCAGTGCAAAAATCAAAAAAAAAAAAAAAAAAAATAAGTGACAGCAGTAAAATTTGCTTGGGATAAGCTTGGGCTAACAGCTGATAGATCTGTAAATTTTCACTTTTAGAAAAAGATAAAAGAAGCCCACGACAAACTTGACCAGTCTGAGAAAAAGCCTCCAAAGAAGAAAGTAACAGTTAAAAGTGGAAAGAAAAGCAAGGGAAGAAAAACACCTGTAGATACCAGGACAGATGAGGAGAGGGAACAAGATGAGATTAAGGAAAAGCAAAGACTTGAGAAGCTGGTAAGCTGAAAGGGATGGACTGTATAGGAAATGTGTGGATAGATGGGGGTGGGAGAGAATAAAGCAAAGCAGGGGAGGGTTTGGATAAGTTGTTAAACTAAAGGGAAAGAAGATGTTGGAATGATTAGATGGAAGCTATCATGGGTTGGGAGAGAACAGAGTAAGATCTATAATGGTAAACACATGAAAAGCTGATAAGCTCAAAGGATCAAGATGGGGTTGGAAGGGCATGAGTGGAAGGAAAGTTAGGATGAGGAAAGGTAGAACTGAAGTAAGAGGGCTGATTTTCACTGCCACTAAATCAGTGTTTTTTACATTTTAGTATTGCAGAAAATTTGTTCTTTTTGTTTTATTGTAGATTGAGTTAAAATTCTGTTTCACAGAGTTTTTTAAGTTGTTTCCAAAGAATCAAATCAAAGCAACATAACTCCATCTTTCCTTTCTGAAAAGGTTAAGGTTTCCAGATTTACAGACTGGTATTAAATAAAAGGAAAGTCTTTGTATTTTAATAATGAGAATAATCCTCAAACAGTTAGAAATTTATAAAGTGTGTGAGTTTGACTCACTCACTCATGGTGAAGGTTGGCAAGTGTACTGTGTATATAATGTTTGCAATAAAAAGAAATATCGTATTTACCCTAAGTATTGGGACACCTTATCTACTTACCATACTTGTGCTAAAATTTGAAATAGTCCATGCTGCTACCAGTTGATGTGTCTCAAATACTGCTGTATGTATGGCAAACAGTTTAGACCCTGATCAGATGCCACATTCTGTGGCATCTGATCAGGGTCTACACTGTTTGCAAAGGCCTATTTGTTCCAATACTGAGGGTTATTACAATATACTGTATTCACCCTAATTACCGCACATGCTCCTATAAGTGCTTATTCAAGCAATTTAGTAGTCTTTACATCGCAGGCAGTGTACTTTTATCTGCTACTTTATAAAAACATATGTTGTGAGTACTCATTCAAATTGCCTCGACTTGTCGAGGCAATTTGAATGAGTACTCACAACATATGCTTTTATAAACAAAATCAGAAAATGATATCGCATAAGTATCATTAAATACGCTCTTCATGAAGTCCTTTGCTGATCTTTCTTTAAAGTGTGCCCTTATTTGGTGGATATTTTACTACAAGTTTTTGCAGTAATTTTGAAAAACTGAAGTGCACAGTGCAGTAATTAGGTAGAACACGGTATATACAAAGGAGCCCCCATGAATGCAACAGTCATCTCCCTATAAAAGCCACTTTTCAAATTTCCCAGGATGCTATTGTACTATACAGTCGACTCTCGTTATCTCGAAGTCCAAGGGACTATCTGAAACACTTCGAGATATCCTTACCTCGACATATGAGACTTGTAGAACTGAGGAAAAATAAATTGAATAACCAGATTTCACAAATGGATATGTAATTTGACTCCTGAAATTAGATGAATATTGAAAATATTGTGGAAAAGAGGAGAAATTGCTCCTAAGGAGGAGCAATTTCTCCTCTTTTCCACAATATTTTGTTACCTGTTCTGTTTATTTCTTTTTTAAACAGGGACCAGATTTTCAGTTCGAGATAAGCGGTTATTCGAGATAAGCGAGGTCAAGATAACGAGAGTGCGACTGTATATTTAACCTGTCTATAACAGCCATCTCTCTACATCAGCCAGATTGGTGTCTTCACAGGGGTGGCTGTTGTAGAGAGTTTACATCATAGTCTTGATAGAAATATAATCAGAAGCAAAATGCTGTCAACACATACCATGCAATGGGCAAATTTAGCAGATGACAGACTGATGATATTTTTCTTATTTTTCCTAGAAAATAGGATCTGATACTTCATGCAAATTGTCTCCTTAGGAGACAATTTGCATGATGTGTCAAATCCTATTTTCTAGGAAAAATAATATTAAAAAAAAAAAAAAAAAGAAGAAAAACTAAAAAAACCCCAAAAAACTAAAAATGCTGTCTGCTGAAATTTTTACCCAGCATGCAAAGTGTTCAAGGTCAGTCATAATGTAACTTGAAGATATATTTTATAACTTACAGAAACGTGACCAGGAAGCGAAGGAGCTGCAGCGTAAGATAGCTGAAAGGAAACTGCTTCTGAAAGCACAGACAGATGCTGCAAGTGCAAGGGCTATGGTATGTTCCATAATTACTAGAAATGATATGTCATGACATGAGAAAAGCTGTCTGTGGGGTAAATGCAAACAATAGAGATCCAGGGCCCAGTTGTTCAAAGCGTCCTTAGCTTAACAAGCTCGGTAAGGGTCATTTCGTTAACTGTTGTAGCGGATTCAATATACAATATTCTGATATTTTTTGCTGAAAAAATGTGAGTAGCTTTTGCAGCTTTTGCACTGCAAAAGCTACTCACATTTTTTCAGCAAAAAATTTCAGCATATTTGCATATCACTCGATGTAAATTTTAACGAATCGTTAACTAACGATGTCGTTAGTTTTGAACAACTGGGCCCAGATCAGCAAGTGGAGATATATAGTCTGATCAGGAACATTATGTTCTACAGTACCCTAATGATTCAGCAAGTGGGCAGTGAAGGTCCTGATCAAACTGTGTGGATGCACAGGATATTCTAAGCCATCACTGTCCACATATGCTGGAAGATATATTTTCGCATGGCGCAGCCCATTTACAGTGTGGCCCTTATACTATATGCAAACAGTGAAGCACAGATTAGTACATGCATCTATGCAGTCTGATCAGGACTTGGTCACTATCTGAGTACACTACAACCTCTTTATAACACAGTTCGTTACAACACGGTTTTGGATATAACACGGCTCAATGATGGATCCCAAAAATGTTAGATTATATTGAAAAATGACCATAAATGGTCATTTTTCAATATAATCTATACATTTTTGTTTGGATATAACACGGTTGTTTAACTAACACGGTTCAGCTATGGACCCCAACAATAGTGTTATAAAGAGGTTGTGGTGTATCCACTAAATGTATTAGCAGTAATCAAGGCTATTATCTGACTGTATAAAAACACATACTGATCTGATCTGGGCCTTCATTGTTAAATCTGGCATAAGGACCTTTTTGTGCACTGAGCATCAAATATTTGTACACCCAAACCATAATACTCCTTTTTGTGCTTAACCTTTAGGACATTGGAAAACAGTGTAGTAACCCTTTAATTGGAAATGGAACATTCCAAAGAATTGGTATAGAAGAGTCCACTGGGCATAAATGGTTTAAATTTGAACTAGTCCCTTTGACTTATAACTGGCATTGTATCCAAAAACTGCTTGTTGAATGGCAATCTGTGTGGGTAGAGATTATTTATAATTGTGTTAATCTACACACAAAAAAAAGAAAACACACATAAAAAAAAAACAAGTCTAAAACTTCCAGTGGGTTTGAGTTGAAAAGTTTGTATCCCTCATCATTGCCAGTCATTTCTGATAATCTTTAATAAAAAGCATTCTACAATATCTTCGGGTTAAATGAATATACTGTAACAGAATATATATTATATACTATAATCCATTAACCCATTTACATTTAGTGGACGCTTCTACCACAACTCTTTGGACAGGTCTGTTTCCAGTAGCAGGGTGTATGGTTAGTTTTTATTATTACTATGTTTTATAGAAATTCTTCTATTTAATGCAAATAGCATAGACCCAGATCTGATGCCATTTTCTGTGGCATCTGATCTGGATTTGCACTGTTTGCCAATTACCGTGTTAGGGGTTATCAGACCAAAATGGATTAAATCCTAGATATCTTCTATAAACTTATCCATGCCAATGTCAGAAGTGTCCATAAACTATTTATAGTGGGGTTATTTAGATTTTTTAATTGCTTCTGCAATTGCATTTGCTGTCATAATGAACAATATAGACCCTAATAAGATATATTATTTGATCTACACTGTTTGTGTATGTTAGGCATTAGTCAGTTACTATAGAACTTCTAAGTTATTGCATTATGAAAGACAGGCCTGTACAGGTGATTCATATGTCAGTTTTTAAACCCTAAAGTGCTAATCACAACTATATCAGATGACATTTTGATTTTCTTTTGTATTTTTTCAGAGTAGATGAGGCTTGATATCTTATGTAAATTGTCTGCTAGGCAGACAATTCACATGAAGTGTCAAAAGTCTTATTTTCTCTGACAAATATTAATAAATTTTTTTTGACTGTTGTCTGTTGAAATTTTGCTTAGCACTCTAATAGTTATTAACCTTTACAACTTTCTGTTGGCTAATTCAGCAGATGATAAATTGTTGACGTTTTTCCCAGAATAGGCTTTAACTTTACATGCAAATTGTTTCCTAAGGAGAAAATTTGTATGAAATGTCAAAGCCTATTTTCTGGGACAAAAATAAGAAAAAATATGTTGAAATGTCATTTGCTGAAAGTTTTTTCCTAGCATACCAAGGGTTAAAGTGCATTTCTGTTAATTTCAGGAAATACAAGCAGAGATGGAGCGGTTCCAGAAAGAGGCTGATGAAATCCAGCAGGCAGAAGATCAGGCAAGAGATGCAATGGCAGACTTACGAAAGAAACAACGTGAAGAGAGAGAAGCTCGACGCAAGGCTGACTTGGAAAGGAAAAAACAGGAAGCAATATCAAGGAGGGAAAGAGAGAAACGACAGATGGAGGAAACAAAGAAGAAGGAGTTAGAGATGTTGGAGAAGATAGCAGATGCAGAGATGAGACGACGGTTGAGGGAGGAGGAAGAAAGGAAGATGTATGAAGAGGAGCGACTGGCTCAAGAGAGATTAGAGGTATAGTTTGCTGGACTTGCAAAAAATCTATTACCATATTCAACATACTTGCTAGAAATACGGTCAGTGTCCTAAATTTAAAAAAAAAATCTCCATACTTTTTTGGAGTAATTGTCACCCGACTTAAGAGGAGGGGGACTATAGAAATGACCAGCATCCGTCTGTGTGTCTGTCCTTGTGTGCGTCTGGCAGATATCTGTGCAGCCATCCATTAATCCCAAAGCTTGTAGCATGAACTCCTACACCTCTTGTCAGATTCTTATGAAATTTTGCAGGTTTCCTTGCTATGATATGAAGACGTGCATAGGATTTTGGAGTTTTAATGTTATCATTTTTCATAGAGTTGCAACCCTTTTGGACATAGAATTTCTGTTTTTAAAGGTTGTGTCTGCAACTCCTACATCTGTTATCAGATTTTTTTGAAAATGTGCAGGTTTTCTTGCTATGGTTTGAAAATGTGCCTGTGGTTTGGGATTTTTGATCTGCTCATTTCTGACAGAGTTACTGCCTTTTTAGAATTTCTATTTTCTGAGCAGTCTGATCTGCGTCCACACTGTTTGCCTGTATGCAAAAATACGTTTGAAAAGTTTGCAAGAATATTCAGCAGACAACATAAACAGACGACATTCTCAGATGCAGGTTTTCTTGGTGCTTTAAGGGTTAAGATATGCATATGCTTTTGGATTCTTGTTTCTGTATCTTTGCCACCTGACTTAGAACAAGGGGGACTGTAGGAATGACCCTCGTCCATCCCTGCATACCAATGGTTGGGTATATAGATGGCTTGTTTTCTAGGATTTTGTTGACAATTTGTAGGTTTCCTTGCTCTTATATGAACATTTGTGTGCATTTGAATTTTTCTTTTAGAATTTCCATTTACAATGGAGTCTGCAACTCCTGTTACAGCTTTCATCAAATTCCTCTGCAATTTTGTATACCAGTATTTTCTTCTTATGATCTGAAGCTGTGCATGTGATAGATGTTTTGATTCAGATATTTTTGACAGCATTGTATCCCTTTGAAAGTCTTTTTGTCATACCATAATTTGTAAATTGTAAGTGATGGGTTATCATATTCCTGGCATCCTCCATACCTCAGGTGACATTTTGCCTTTGTCCTTTTATTTTGGCTTTTTATGCAGTTGTTTCTCAAAGTACTTAGTGTAATTGCAAACAGTGTAGACCCTAATTAGACTGCCTGAAGGAGCAGTCTGATCTGGGCCTGTGCTGTTTGCATATGCCATTTTGTGAGGAACTTAAGTGTACGGAATTTCAGGACATTTGCCATAGCATAGACTGAATTTCCTTACTGTAATGGTAATGATAAATTTTGTCTTATTAATAGAACCCATTAGATTTCTTGGTTTCTGTTTCTTACATAATACAATAAAACCTTAATAGCTCGAACATGGATGACTCGTTTACCATGGATAATTCAAACTCATTTTTGAGTCCCTATGAAATTCTTCCTGTAGCTCAAGAAAACAAATATTGAGGGGTATTTTAGGGAAATTTTCTTATTTTATCATGTAAATGTATGTTGTGTTTCTAATGAGTATACTTAATATACCATTCTCTTATAGAAGATCAAAAATATTTCCCTAAATTATCCTCTTTGCTTCCTGACCTGGTGCTATGATTAACCCTCAGTGGCTAGAACTACCCATTTCTCAAACAAATTTCCATGGTCTGAAAGAATTTGAGCCAATGAAGTTCGACTGTATTTCTATATTCTAGAAATATTTTTTTTATTTACAGAACATTTCAATTTATTTACTCCCTTCTTGGTATTTTTAACATGCCAGTGTTGATGCTGGTATAGTATAGGCTGAGACATGAGATATGGGGTTAAAGGCTCAGGCAAATGGCTAAGGCCCAGATTCAGGCTGATCAAGATTGGCAAACAATAGTAGCTCTGATCAGACTGACTGGTGGTAGTCTAGGCTTTTACTGTTTGTGCATATGTTATGCAACCCTGTTGCTTGGTGTCGATTTAGTGATGTTATAATTCCAACATTATCTTTATACACATTTCAGGCATCTTAGGCCCAGTTGTTCAAAGCGTTGTTAGCTTAACGAGCTCGTTAAGGGTCATTTCTTTGACTGTTTTAACAGATTCAATATTCTGATATTTTTTGCTGAAAAAATGTGAGTAGCTTTTGCACTGCAAAAGCTACTCACATTTTTCGGCAAAAAATTTCAGCATATTTGTGTATCACTTGATGTAAATTTTAACGAATCGTTAACTAACGATGTTGTTAGCTTTGAACAACTGAGCCTTGATTGGTTGAAGGAAAAGTTTTACACTTCATTAAAAACTAAAGCAGGAATCTCATAAGACAGACATTTGTGGCAACATTTGTAACATTTTGATGACTAAGTTGGATTTATAAGGAATGAGTTATTATTTTTGTGAATTTTATTGATATATAAACTCTGGCAAATCACTCCTAAGCTTGACATAAAACCCACTGGGCTTTATTCAGTTTGTGAGTGATTTGCCAGAGTTTACACATCAATAGAATCAAAAAACTAAAATTAATTCCTATAATGTCTTACAGGAAGAGCTGAAAGAGGCTCAGAGACAAGCCGAGGAGGAAGAAGAAAGGATGAAAGAGTTAGAACGACAAGCAGAGGAAGAAGCCATGCAGAGGTTGATAGAAGAACGAGAGGCAGCAGAGAGACAAAGGAGAAGACTGCAGGAAGAAAAAGAAGCAATGGAAGAGGCAGAAAGACTTAAAGAGTAAGTTTAGAGATAAGTCATTGACTGGGATTTAATGTCTTAACTTAAAAAAACATATTGCAGATTGCTACTAACCCTTGTCATGCTGAATAAATTAAGATGCCACACCCACTTCTAATTTTCAGCTAGTCAGAGAACTTGATCCAAGTTGTTCATACAAATTCAAATATTTAATGACAAACAATGCAGATCCAGATCAGTTGGCTTCTTCAGAAGCCAACTGATCTGGATCTGCACTGTTTGCAAAGGCAGGGTATATCCGGGTTCAGCAATACAAGGGTAAAGGTTTTATTATTTTCCCTATTTAAAAAAGGGCCTTGACATTTCATTTGAATTGTCATGGTTAATTACCAAATACTGTATTTACCCTAAATATTGGGACACTTAAAACTTCTTACCATATTGGTCCTGATTGTGTTGGGGTTTAACAACACGTCAACCCTTGAGGGTCCTTTTGTGTCGTCTCCCAGAGAAAGGGAGAAAAGAGATAGAAGAGAGAGTAGAGGAGATGAAAGAGAGGGACAGGGAAGAGAGAAGAACAGGAATGAAAGTGAAGAAACAGAAGAAATAAAAACATTCCCCCTCTACCCTTACCCACTACAAGGATAGCAGGCCTTGCCCAACTGTAAGCCAGTATCAGTTGGACGCCCCAGTGATGTAAGATACACAGCACCTTCGCACCACCCGACCACCCCCCCCATATTGGTCCTACATAATTCCATTTGTCCACCTATTGATGTGTCTAAATCACTGCCGGATGAATTGCAAAAAGACACGGATCCTAAATAGAAGCTGTATTCTGCAGATCTACACTTCTTGCTCAGGCCAGCCTGTCTGTTCCAATACTACTATTAGATACAGCCCTCTTTTGGTAGGAAAAGGCAAAATTATCCTCATTTCCATAAAAGTGTATATCTATCTTTGATAAAGTTAGTCCAAGATACTACAATATTAACCCTTGTCATGCTGATGAAATTAAGTTGCAATGCCCACTTTTAATTTTCAGATTACTTGATTCATGATGTTGATACAAATTCACATACTTAATGACAAACAGTGCAGATCCGAATCAATTGGCTTCACAAGAAGCCAACTGATCTGGGTCTACACTGTTTGCAAAGGCAGGGCATGTCCTGGTTCAGCAGGACTAGGGTTAAAATACATGTACATACATAAACTAAAAATGTATAGCTAATATAATTTCCAGCTACTCTCTCTCGGTTGTGTTGGATTATGTAACATTATCTTTTTTTTTTTTTTATATCAACAGCAGTATAAAACCATATGAAGAAAATATAATAAGTATGAAGTTTTGTGATGTATTAAATGATATATAGAATAAATGTAACATTAGGCTAGTTATAGTTTGCTGAGATGTATTATTTACTTTCTAAGGGAATATCTGAGGCAAGAAGAGTTGAGGCTTTTGGAAGAAAAGCAGAGGATGGAGGCAGAGGAGGCTGCACGTCGAGAACAGGAAAAGCTGAGGTTAATTGAGGTAAGATACTTTCTGTACATGTACAGAGGAAATTAGGCTCTTTTTTTTTCCATAACCAGTAAACAAAGACACAGGCCAATTTGTAAAATGTGCCTGCAGAATATAGGGATCTGATGGAATGAATATTATATTTGCTTTAACTATCTAGAAACCTTAACCCTTAAAAGTGCCAAGCAAAATTTGTAGCAGACGACATTCAAAAATTTTTTTTTTATTTTTCAGAGAAAACAAGTCTTGCCATTTCATGTGAATCGTCTGCCAAGCAGACGATTCACATGAAATGTCAAGACCTGTTTTCTCTGAAAAATCCAAAAAAAAAAAAAAAAAAATTGTCGTCTGCTGCAGTTGCGATTGGCACTTAAAGGGTTAATGGGTTAAGGGTTAATTGTTAACTTCCTGTTTATTTTGCTGCACACCAAGCTCTCTCTGAAAAGGTGTTTATTCTGGATACACTTAGTAGAACAGTGTACAACTTCTATGACTTCCTGTTTGATTTCCTACACAACAAGCTCCCTCTGAAAAGAAAGAATTCACTCCCCTAAGGGAGAGTGAACAGTTTTCTGATCTACAGTCGAACCTCAATAGCTCAAACACCGATGGCTCATTTACCATAGCTGATTCGAACTCGTTTTTGAGTCCGTACAAAACTCTTCAAAGAGTAAAAAAAAAAAAAAAAAAAAAAAAAAAATATTTAAGGAAATTTTCATATTTTATCATGAAATTGTATGTTGTGTGTACTCATTAGAATTGCCTCACTGAGGCCATTCTAATGAGTACTCTCAACATACCATTATTGTATAGAAGATTGAAAAGACCTTTAAATTATTTGCCATTTGCTTCCTGACCTGGCACCATGATTAAACCCTCAATGACTCAAACTACCCATGTCTCGAACAAGTTTCCATGGTCTCAAAGATGTCCGATCCATTGAAGTTCGACTGTATTTTCTTCAGTTAATTGAGACACATATCAAAAGTCTTCAAATAGTTTACAGTATTCATGCAATCTGACAAAGACCACTCCTGTTCACTTTGAGAATCAGTATACACTTTAGAATATATTCATCGAACTGCAAAGACTCTATTATGTTCAAGTAGGTTTGAGCTTGTATTGTTTATGCATGCTTAAAGATGTGGCCAGAGGTAATAAGTTTTCTCATGCATGAAATATTCTCTGCTAATAAATATGAAAATGCCAATTGCTAATAAATATGAAAATGCCAATTGGCATTTTCATATATATTAGCAGAGAAATTTTCATGATCAGCTATGTTTATCAAGAAAGAATTTTTGTAATTATTAGTAATTTGAGATCTATTAGCAGGAGAAATTCTATGCTCAGCTGAGCATGAAAAAATTCTATAACCTCGGGGCCAGGTCTTTAGGCATGTTATGCATGAAAAGTTTGGAAGTAGTGTACAGTATCAAAATATGAAGATGCAACTTGCCGGTTATAGTATATATGGGCCATTCAAATTGAAGGGAGTTTGAATAACAACACAGCCACAGGTCAGTCTTCACACTCTTGCAATCTGATCTCACAGTTGTCAGTATATAAAGTAGTATTTTATGAGGTTGGTAGATTATTTATGCACTGTGTGCAGACTAACCAGGCTGATCTGAATCTGAGCATTGTGCACATGCTTAAGTGGACTTGATACTCTTGGTAATTTTTCTGCCATTATTTATATGGGAGATGACTTTTGTGACTTCTGATTTACTTTCCTACACATCAAGGTCCTGAATAGGGTCTTCCCTAAAATGAAAGAATTTGCTCCCATTGGGAGCAAATTCTTTCCTTTTAGTGTAGACACCTTTTCAAAATGGAGGCCAACACAATTATGATAGAGTTACCTACCCTGAAAGCGTATCTATTCCCCCTAAAGAAACCTTTTCAGTTATCAGGACCAATTTTATTATCCCATAATGCTCTTACAGCTGCGGCGACTAGAAGAGGAGGCTAGAGCTAAGATGCAGGAGGAACTTGAAAAACGGCGATCAGAGGCATTGGCCAGAAGAGAGTTTAACATTGAGAATAGGCAGAACACTGACAGGTTACGACATGGTCAGGGTATTACCAGGGCTTGGACATTTTCCTACTTTGTACGATGGCCGAGAGATTCATATGAAAAGTGAGATAATCTAAATCTTTTGTTAGTTTTGTTATGCTCCCCACATTTGAAGAATGGTGGAAAGAGTATATAGTGTTACCCCGTCGGTCCGTCCCTGTCCGGCATTAGCAATTAGTGTTTAAGGTGTTTTAGGCAGGGGCATCTGTGTCCTTTGGACACATTTCTAGTTAAAAATAGGCCACAGCCTGCAAACCAACAAATTTGGAAAGAACAAGAGATTTACTGAGTGGTAATATTTTTTGGAAAAACATCTTTTGATGAGAATATTCTGCTATAGGTAATAAGTACCTGAATGGTTTTAATGAGGACACATTTATTAGTGCAGACCCAAAATCATATTCAGGGCCTTTAGTTTGTAAAGGACCTTTGGTAAGAGCTTATTACAATTAGATAAGTGATGTTCTATTGGATTGCAATGGTCAAACCTTTGAAGTTAAAATGTTTGCAGCTTTGAACTCTGTATAGCTAAACTTATAAATATTGGCAAACTATACTGTAAATATCATTCTTATTGTCCAAATGAAAATAGGACTTATATTTAGTTGTCTCCTAAGTAGATGATTCACATGAAAGTTAGGCACTATTTTCTTGGAAAAATAAGAAAGATATTAATAATTTGTTGTCTGGGGCTGTTTATGGGGGTGTACAATGTAGTATACACACAATATTATGAGAGCCTCTAAATAGAAAAAAAACAACAAAAAAACCTTGTGACATGTGAAAAACCAGTGAATTCCCAGATCAGACTGTGCATTCAAATCAAGGTCTACTGTGGTCATTAATAAAATGTTTAGTCAATACATAATGTTACTGACCAGTGTAGAATCAGATTAGAGTAGGCATGGTCAGTCTGATCCTAGTCCATGCTGATGGCAAATGTCATAACATCATTTTCTATTTAGGGGAGCTTATATGTTTTATGCATGGTGTGGATAGTCATTAGAACTGTCTCACTGAGGCATTTTAACCAATTTTAGACTGAATAGACTCTCCCACTTTATATATCGGAAGAGTCCAATTTCAGTTTTAGGTATATCAAGCTGTGTGATTTAGATTTTCCTAGAGGAAAATGGCTAAACTATTTGCAAACAGTGCAGACCTTGATCAGATACTGAACTCTGCAGCATCTGCTCTGGGTCTGCACTGTTTGCCAATTACCCTTTTTGAGTCTCCAGACTAAAATGAATTCATGAGTACCAGTTCCCACATAAATGGTCATTTTTATATAAAATGTATACATTTGTTTTGGATACATGGTCATTTTTCTATATAATCTACTCATTTTTGTTTGGATACAACACTTTTGGGGTCCATCTTTTAACCGGGCCATCTTATATCCAAACTTGTCTTACATGTATAATGAACCATCTTAAAAAGAGGTTGTAGCATATCTAGAGCTATTAAGAAGTACATTCTTTTGTTTTTATACTTCATCTCTTGGCTGAACTGTTGGGATTTTTTTCCATAAAATACTTAATTGTATAACCTTGCTCACCATTAAAAACAGCAGTAGTTGGTGTTCTCATTGAGAGCCGCTGCTCTGCATTCTGTGCTCTAGATTAGGTGATAATTTACAATAAAATTTTGGTTACTAATTAGAATTGCCTTGCTATCCAGCCATTGGAAATGTAGCCTTTTCTGTCTTTGCCTGTGACACAAAGAAAATTTGAACAAAGTTCATAAATGTTTGATATTTTTCAAAGATAAATGTGACCAGCAGTTTATTTGTTTATTTCAGTGGATCACAGACATCTCTTATAATCCCAATAAATGTAGTTGGCATCTAAAGTACACTCTTTCGAATTGATATCATATTACAATGCTGTTAATCCAAATACAGTCGAACTTCAATAGCTTGAACATCTTTTAACAGAATAAATACGTAATTTAACTCCTAAGTTAGAGACATATTGAAAATATTGTGGAAAAGAGGAGAAATTGCTCCTAAGGAGCAATTTCTCCTCTTTTTCACAATATTTTATTGACTGTTGGTAGATCTCTGTGTTAAAACAGGGACCAGATTACCACTTCGAGATAAGCGGTTATTCGAGATAAGCGAGTTTGAGATAACGAGAGTCGACTGTAGCTCAAACATCTTTGAGACCATGGAAATTTGCTCTAGATATGGGTAGTTTGAGTCACTGAGGGTTAATCATAGAGCTAGTTTAGGAGGCAAACAGGAATAATTTAGGGACGTCTTTTTGATCTTCTGTAAAATAATGGTATGCCGAATATATTTATTAGAATCACCTTGATGAGGCAAATACATGTATGTTGAGTACACGCAACATACATTTTCAAGATAAAATTAAAAAAAAATCCTAAAATATCCCTAAATATTTGTTTTCTTGAGCTAGCATAAGAATTTTCGAAAAAAAACAAGTTTGATATACCATCGTGCAATGTTTGAGACATTGAAATTTTACTTTATATGACAAAATTCTGGGCCCAGTTGTTCAAAACTTAATGATGTTGTTAGCTAGCATGATGTTAAAATTCCTCTCTTGAAATATGGCAAATACAAATGTATTTTACAGCAAAAATATCAATGAAAATACCTTAGCTACAACAGTTAACATGCTTGTCATTAATGGGCTGGTTAAGCTATGATGCTTTGAACAACTGGGCCCTGTACTTCTTTAATATAGTTAAATCTGAATGTCTGTTTTGTTTGTAGGTCTATGGGAGGAGTTGACCCGAAGAAGAAAAGATTTAATCCTCGCCCTAAGAAACAACCTCCACCTGCTTCTGCTGGGACAGATAAACCTCCAGAGAACCCTGCACCTAGTTAATTCTTAGCAACTTAGCTGAAATGAGCAGACACTAAATTGGTGATATTTTTCTTATTTCTCACAGAAAATGAGGCTTGACATTTCTTCCGTCATGCCTTACTTTCTGTGACAAATTAGACAAAAATATTTTCAGATGTAATCTGCTGCTTTTTAAACCTCAGCAGGTTAAACGTTAATACCAGGTCCTGTTAACTGGTTGGTTTTGAGTTTAACACCCCACTTAACACTGTTAAGGTCATGTTGAGGCACCATACTTTTCCCAGATAGGCTTAGTACTCTAAGCATTAACGAGTGTTTGTGCACATTCTTCCACCACATCACGAAAACATGCCTATATAATTTTGACCCCTTTAAACCTCACTTTTATATAGTAAAACTGGGGTTTACAGGGGTATACATTATTTTTCTTATTTTACTAAGAAACATAGATTGTGGGTACTCGTTAGAACTGCCTCGTCGAGGCAGTTCTAATGAGTACCCACAATCTATGTTTTGAGCAGGAATATGAAAAATAACAGAATTTTCTTATCTGAAAATTTTCCTTTTATGGTTGTAAAATTTTCAATATATTTGAATAGGCGTGTTTTCGTAATGAGACTGATGAAAATTCAACCTTTTAGTTTACTGCTGATGAAAATAATTGTGACCTACTTATTTATGATTCAGGGCCCAGTTGTTCAAAGCTAACGACGTTGTTAGTTAACGATTAGTTAAAATTTACATCGAGTGATACTCAAATATGCTGAAATTTTTTGCTGAAAAAATGTGAGTAGCTTTTGCAGTGCAAAAGCTACTCACATTATTTCAGCAAAAAATATCAGAATATTGTATATTGAATCCACTAAAACAGTTAACGAAATGACCCTTAACGAGCTTGTTAAGCTAACAACGCTTTGAACAACTGGGCCCAGGAGACTTGATACACATGGTAGATTATTTTTATATTGTTTACAAGGCAGACAACTTTTGTGACTTCCTGTTGGCTTTCCCACACACCAAATCTTTTCTAACAAGGGGACTACTCTATAAGGAAAGAATTTGCTCCAAAGGGAGCAGTTTCTTTCCTTTTAGGATAGACCCCTTTCAAAAGGGAGGCAAAACTATTTTGACAAAGTAACCTCCCTTGAAAGTGTATCATTTTTCCTTAATATGGATTTAATGACATTGTGCAGGTTCATAAAACGTGTAATACCATTTATAGTTTTCTACTTCTTTTTTTTTCTTTTAAAATTTTTTGAGAATACTATTTGTATCTGCAATATTTGTATGTGTAATCTAGGTATTATTTTTGAATGTTATTTATGTATTTGTGATATTTTGAATTGTTGTTGTTATTTATGTATTTGTGATAGTTTGAATTATTGTTTAAGAAATTTTGTATCAGAGGTCCAAGCTGGTCAGTTGATAGAGCATCCGCCTTCAGTTCAAGAGGTTGTAAGTTTGATATCTAGTCAGGTCATGACACCTAAGACTTTCTAAACTAGTACAAGCTCCTCTTTCGTTTGAAATTCAGCATTACAAAAAAGTGCTAGGACTGGGCACACTGTTATTAGTTTAGTGTGGCTGGAGATAGTATCATGCTAATGTGTCTGAAGTGTAATACTGCTATTAGGCTACATTATAAAAGGTATCAGACACCATTTTGACACAACTTAAAAATGGTTTACAGTAACGATAAACCTCAGCTCAAACAAAATACATTCTGCTTCTAAGCTTACTCGTCTTATATTAACCCATGTCATGCTGAATAAATTAAGAAGCCATGCCCACTTCTAATTTTCAGCCAACCAGATTACTTGATCCATGATTTTGACACAAATTCACATACTTAATGACAAACAGTGTAGATTCAGATCAGATAGCTTCTAAAGTCAACTGTTCTGGATCTACACAGTTTGTAAAGACAGGGTAAATCTGGGTTCAGCAGGACAAAGGTTAAAATTTTATATATTTTTTTCTTGACTAACAGAGGATATCAGTGGACATCAGATTTGACTAAGCAGTTTGAGTTAATTGGAACCCAGTTCAAAGGAATATGGGTGATCAGGTGGTCTAAGCTAATGTAAGGCCTGCTTTTATAAGCATTAATGTGGTTGGTATAAATCTTCCTACAAGTGGATTGCACATATGGTGTCATAGGCATGACTGACATTAGTCTTGGTGACAGTGGACTTAGGCTGACATAGCAGCAAGTACATTCCTTTACTCATGAACTACCAACATGTTAATTCTGCTTATGTCGATCCTGGCATCCTAGATCTGGGTGCATACAATATGTTCCATGAATTTTCGGACACCTTAAACTCCTTACATACTCATACTAAATTTGAACAAGTCCATTTTACTACCTGTTGATGTGACTATAAACTGCTAGATGAGTTACAAACTGTAGACCTTAATCAGCTGCAAATATATATTCCTAGAAAATGGTTTTCATTTTCTAGTTTGCATATGTCAACGCCATGTTATCTGAGAAAAATATCAATTTGCTGTCTGCTGGTTTTGTCCAGAGAAAGCTAATACATGTATTAAACTTTAAATACACTTTGGTCGGAACAGGCCTAGGAGCTCAAGAATAAAGTGCCTATTTACTATATTTTGTAATTTCTTTTTCATGGTAACATTTCATTTTTACTACAAAATCAGCTTGTTTTGCATTGTAGGGTTATGTATGTATGTATGTATGTATGTATGTATGTATGTATGTATGTACGTATGTACGTATGTTTGCATATCACAGAAAAAACTACATTGTATGATCAGTGAAGGCTTTACCAGCCATCTTGCCTTGTTGTCTGGCCTTCACTTCAAAAACTAGTAAAATTCAGGGTTTTGTATGCCAACAGTGATTGCCTTAACCCTAATAAAGCTCTTTGCAAAGTTGTGGCAGATGACATTCTAATTTTTCTTTTATCATTTTTCAGAGAAAATAAGACTTGCCATTTCATGTGAAAATCATCTATTTTTTTTTTTCAGAGAAAATAGATGTGACCTTTCATGTGAATTCCCTGCCATAGCAGACAATTCACATGAAATACCAAGTATTATTTTCTTTTAAAAATAATTATATGTAGACTGCTACAATTTGCTTAGTGCTTAACCCATTTAAGTCTGAAGACCCCAAAAGGGGTAACTGGCAAACAGTGCAGACTCAGATCAGATGCCACATAACATGGTGTCTGATCAGGGTCTGCACTGTTTGGATTTATACAGGAATTCCATAAAACAGTAATAATAACTAAAAATGTGTCAGTATGACATAGATGCCCCCACCCAGGGCCATTCTCAACCACACGCAGGTATTTTGCAAAAAATGAAGTTGAAAAAAGGGACAAATCAATATTTTTCTTTAAAAAATATCGGAAGGAAAACATCTTTTGAAGGTGAAAAAGGGCCATAACTCCCATAATAACGGGTTGATTTTACCCTGCTTGGAACCTGACCTCTGTTTTATGATTATATACATGTGTGTTAAATTTGAATTCAATACACTAATGTTTTCAAAAGATATCAAACTGAAACTATTTTTCAACGTTGAAAAAGGGCTGTAACTCCAAATATAATTGGTGGATTTTACCCTAAATCAAACTTGACCTATATTTTATAATTATATGCTTGTGTATAAAATATGAATCGAATTCACTAATCTTTTCAAAAGTTATGGAACGGAAACCATTTTTCAAAGCTGAAAAAGGGCCATAACTCCAAAAATAATTGGTGGATTTTACACTAAATCGAACTTGATCTACATTTTATGGTTATATACCGGTGTATAAAATTTGAATCCAATACACTAATCTTTTCAAAAGATATCAAACGGAAACCATTTTTCATCTATTTTTCAATATTGATAAAGGGCAGTAACTCCAAAATAATTGATGGATTTTACCCTAAATCAAACTTGACCTATATTTTATAATTATATGCTTGTGTATAAAATATGAATCCAATTCACTAATCTTTTCAAATGTTATGGAATGGAAACCATTTTTCAAAGTTGAAAAAGGGCCATAACTCCAAAAATAATTGGTGGATTTTATCTCAAATCGAACTTGACCTACATTTTATGATTATATACCTGTGTATAAAATTGGAATCCAATGCACTAATCTTTTCAAAAGATATTGAACGAAAACCATTTTTCAACTATTTTACAACATTGATAAAGGACCGTAACTCCAAAAATAATTGGTGGATGTTACCCTAAATCAAGCTTGACCTATATTTTATAATTATATGCTTGTGTATAAAATATGAATCCAATTCACTAATCTTTTCAAATGTTATGGAACGGAAACCATTTTTCAAAGGTGAAAAAGGGCCATAACTCCAAAAATAATTGGTGGATTTTACCCTAAATCGTACTTAACCTACATTTTATGATTATATACCTGTGTATAAAATTTGAATCCAATACACCAATCCTTTCAAAAGATATTGAACGAAAACCATTTTTCAACATTGATAAAGGGCTGTAACTCCAAAAATAATTGGTGGATTTTACCCTAAATCGAACTTGACCTATATTTTATAATTATATGCTTGTGTATAAAATATGAATCCAATACACTAATCTTTTCAAAAGTTATGGAATGAAAACTATTTTTCAAAGTTGAAAAAGGGCCATAACTCCCAAAATAATAGACGGATTTTACTCTAAATCGAACTTGACCTACATTTTATGATTATATACCTGTGTACAAAATTTCAGTCCAATACACCAATCCTTTCAAAAAGATATCGCAGGGAAACCATCTTCCAAAGTTGAAAATTTTTCAAAGTTGAAAAGGGCCATAACTCCCAGAATAATTGGTGGATTTTACCCTAAATCGGCCTACATTTTATGTTTATATACCTGTGTATAAAATTTCAATCCAATACACCAATCCTTTCAAAAGATATCGCATGGAAAACAAAAGTGTTACGGACGGGACGGACAGACGTGCGTATGGACAGCGGTGATACTATATGCCCCCCCCCATTGAAAATGGCGGGGGCATAAAAACAAACCAGACACCCTGCTATTGGAAATAGACTGGTCCAAAGGGTTGTGACAGAAGAGTCCACGAGATGTAAATGGGTTAAGGGTTCATCAGCACTGATATGTAGACTGGTTTGGTATGTCAGTGTTCTCATCTGAAAGCATGTAGATTAGCCTGTGGTTTGTTTAAGCCACATGAAACCAACATGTGTCTTTCAGAAGTATTGGACAGAGAAAGCCTGGATCTTCCAGCACATCCTTGCAGTCTGATCAGGGCCTTCACTGTCAGCTCAGAGAATCTTTGGATATTGTTGACTATATCAATGAACTGCAAAGGTCCTGATGAGACCATGCAGATGTGCATCATGATCTTATCTGCACATTTTGCACATGCTTTAACCCATAAAATGCCATGCAAAATTGTAGCAGATGACATTCCCAAATATATATTTTTTTCAGAGAAAATAAGGCTTGATATTTCATGTGATTCATCTATTAGGCAGACTCACATAAATATTAAGCATAGAGAAAATATTTTACATTTCATTTGAATCATCTGGTGTTAAGTGTTAAGATATCTTTTCACTTGATAGAGCTCACATCTTATGAGCAGTTAAGGGTATACACCTGGGCCCAGTTTCTCAAAACTAATGATGTTATTAGTAAACATAAAGTCAAAACTTTGATCATTAAATATGGCATAATATGCTAATATTTTGTTGAAAAGAAGATATTGTTCTTACTAGGACAGGTAACATTTTGACCACTAACGAGCTTTTTAAGCTAACAATGCTTTGAACAACTGGGCCCTGGCAATTTTTATATGGGAGACAACATTTGTGACTTCCTGTTTGCTTTCCTGTACATCAAGCCTCTCTGAAAGGGAGCAAACTCTTTCTTTTTAGAGCAGACCCCTTTTTTGATAGGAGGTAGAACAAATTTGACAGATATACCTTCCCCTGAAAGTGTATTTTCCCCCCTTAACCGATTGTAGACTGAATAGACTCCCCCACATTATATATTGGAAGTCCAATTTCAATTTTAGGTACATCCAGCTATGAGATTTGTTTGTGTTGAGGTTTTCCAGCCCAGTCAACCCAATGGGGTCATGTCGAGCAAGGTCAGTTTACCTAACCACACGTTTACTGGGCAGGCTTAGTCCTCTAAGCTGTTGACCAGTATTGTGCACATTCTTGAAACTGACAACTGCCCTTCTTGAATCAGCGGGAGAGAATGACCTGGAGAAAAATGGCTAAACTATTTGCAAACAGTGGCGACCCCTATCAGATGCTGCATTTTGTGGCATCTGATCTGGGTCTGCATTGTTTGCCAATTACCCTTTTATGGGTCTCCAAACTACTATGGGTTAGGACCCTGATCAGACAATACAAATTGACACGTTTTGCTGTTCATTTTATGGTGAAAGTGGGCCTTAGAAAATGTACTTTATGACGTGTGCTCAGTGAAGATTCAGATCAGCCTGTAAATCCATGCAGTTTGCCCAGTCTTTACTGGGTGCCCTTTAGACTGTAAGACAGCCAAGGTTTCCTCAGGTTATGAAGTCTGATCAGACAGCGTGGATGTGCGGGCTGATCCGAGTCTTAGCGGAGTGTATTATTCTCATGTTTTGGCTCAAATGTTTCTGTTCCTTAACCCTTATCCTGCTGAATAACTTAATTAGCCATTTCTGACTATCATCCAATCAGATTACATCATGTAATGTTTTCGTTAAAATTCACTAACTGAATGACAAACAGTGTAGATCCTGATCAGATGGCTTCTTCAGAAGCCATCTGATCAGGATCTACACTGTTTGCAAAGGCGGGGGTTGTCGTGAACAGCAGAATAAGGGTTAACATCAGCTTTATATGTTTATTTATGCAATAAAATTTACATTTTTTTAGAATTGTTTTTATATACATGAGGTGATAAAAGACAAGGTAATAAAATATTTTTCATATTTTTTGTTTATTTGTATATTTTATCACAGCTTTCTTACAACAACAAATACAATATATACCTACAAATATTACTTACAAATAATGGAATGTAGCTGAACCAGGAATCATCAAACCTATAAAATGTCACGTCACATCAACAGCAAAGACCCAGACCAGCTTGCACACCACTGCAGACTGATCAGGATTCTGCTATCCTAAAACTTCCTACTGTAAATACCCTAAATATTTAGATACCTAAATCCTTTTTCACAGAGGGGTGGTTGGGTGGTGCGAAGGTGTCCTTTATCTTACGTCACCGGGGCGCCCAACTGATATTGGCTTACAGCTGGGCAAGGCCTACTATCCTTGTAGCAGGTAAGGGTAGAGGGGGATGTTTTTATTTCTTCTGTTTCTTCACTTTCATTCCTGTTCCTCTTTCTTCCGTGTCCCTCTCTTTCATCTCCTCTACTATCTCTTCTATCTTTTTTCTCCCTTTCTGTGGGAGACGACACAAAATGACCCACAAGGGTTGACGTGTCGTTAAACCCCAACTCCATCAAAAAACCTTTTTCACAGAAGCTGTTAAGGATAAATCTGTGATAAACTATTTCTCCATAAAAAACTTATGTTATGGGTACTCATTAGAAGTGCCTTGGGGAGGCACTTCTAATGAGTACCCAGAACATATGTTTTTATGGACAAGTAGAGTAAATTACCCCAGAGTAATCATCAAATACTACTCCTTAACAACTCCTCTGCCCTTTCCATATTTATCCTATGACCTGAATACATGTATTGACTTTCTGTTGATGTATCTAAAACCTGCTGGCTAAACTGCAAATGGTACAGACTATGATCCCACTATTCTGAATTGATCTGGGTCTACTGTCTTTGCTCAGGTATATCTGCCTGTATTCTCAGAATAAATACAGTGGGTTTTGAAAAGAGAATATTGTAGGTCCTGACCCAACTGTGTGAATATGGAGCTTGGTCTGTGCCTTGACTAATTACATAAGAAACACATCATGAGAAACTAGGCAACTCTTGGGTGTACAGTTACCAAAGGCCTGGGTCTGCCTGTGGTTGAATGCAGTCTGTAAATGGTTTTCTCTTTCCTCTTACACATTTTTTAGGACACTACATACAACATTTCTTTCATGACGAGAAAATTTTGCATTTTGTTGAAGGTTTGGTAGACTGGCAATTATTTTTGTTTAGAATGTATAAGACTTTTGAATGTCATAACAAACTTTCATGATACCACTTTTTCTTGCCAAAGTTTCTTGCACACAAAATTAAACCTGTTTACCTATCTGGTTTAGTATATCTATGAACAGTAAAGGGCCTGATCAGATGAGTGGTGGCTGTGGCTGATAAGTGCAACCTGCCTACAACAGCCACCCTTAGGAACAAATAAAATTGATGGTCATATGGAGGTCACTGTTGAAGAGAGGTTTAATACATGGTAAAATTGCATTTTGGGACATCAGAAAATATCTGGCTATATTAGAGAGTTTAAAGATAAGAGTGGCGTATCTGCATAATATTTGAGTCAGCACATGACAAAACCTACAAAATAGCATGTGCACCCAGCATAGACAGATCAGCCTGGGATTTGCCCAGTCTGATCAGAGTCTTTGCTGTCCCCATGAAGAAACCTTGGGTCCTATGCTACCCATTAAGTGCACAGCGAAGACTGATCAGACTGGGCACATGCCCAGGTTGATCTGAAAAGTACCTTATGTGGAACTATGACACTTTGTAGATACTGCACCTCAGACCAGACAATTATAGAATATAAGTTATATTTAAGGGGAGTGGATATACTGTAAATGGAAAGCACTCTAAGCTGGAAGCTTTTACCTTTTTTTCCAAGGTAGGCTATTCCAACAATTAGAATTGCTTCCCTGGTATTCTCAAACTATGGCAAATCAATAGAATTTGGTCCTGATAGAAACAATATTTATTCCCACTTTGACAAGGGAGGCAACTACTTTCAAGTCAGAATAATCTCTCATGGATGTGTATCCATTAACTTAAGACATGAGACAAAAGCAAAGTGATAACTATGTCACTGATTGTAATTTAATGTGTTCTGGAATGTGTAATCAGCTACTTTACTGTAAGATTTTAACCTTAAACCTCTCTGGACAAAATCAGTAGATGACAAACTGGGCCCAGTTGTTCAAAGCTAACGACATCATTAGTTAACGATTCGTTAAAATTTACATCAAGTGATACGCAAATATGCTGAAATTTTTTGCTGAAAAAATGTGAGTAGCTTTTGCAGTGCATAAGCTACTCACATTTTTTTCAGCAAAAAACATCAGAATACTGTATATTGAATCTGCTAAAACAATTAACGAAATGACCCTTAACGAGCTTGTTAAGCTAACGATGCTTTGAACAACTGGGCCCTGATTTTTTTTTCAGAAAACAGAGTTCAAATTCATGCAAAGTGTTTGCTTAGGAGACAAGTCACATGGAATGCTGAACTCTGTGTTTTGGGGAAAACAAGAAACAAAAGTAATCTGTTGCTATTTGAGTCCAGAAGGTGAGAGTTAAGAACTATTTCTAAGCATGGTGTTCAGGGGTATGTGTTACAGGTTTTGAGCAAGCATGTGAAATAATCTCATAAGCCAGTTTGAAAAATACTTGACTTGTGCACAAAAGGTCTACATCATATATTAAATAACAAATGCTTGGATGAGCACACCTATGCCAATCGTCTCAAATTCCAATTTTCAAATTCCAAATTCATCTAGAGGATCACAGGAAAATGAACAGATGATGAAATTGCTTATGTGTTATTAGAAACTATTTGCTTGGCACTTTGCCAGGAAAAAATTAATTTCCAGACAGAACATGAAACTGATTTTTAAAAATTCATTCATCATACAAGGATATTAAAGCTTTTTGATAGTACCTCTAGGGAGGTCCCTTTTCCCAGAAACTCTTTTTTTTATTCCACAGCTCTTCCAGGATGTAGCACTTTTTATTCATATTTTCAAGAAATTTTCAAGGAATTTCAGACATTGAGAACTTGGGAAGGTTTGTTCTTGCATTTAAATTTTAATTATTCTGCCCAGTGCCTTGACTAAAGGAAATTCAGTATTTCCAATGTAAGGATAAATCTAAAACTTCCAGTCCCTTGCCCTAGCTTTAGATAAGATGCATTTATCAAGCAACAAGATATTGATATTTTTCTTATTTCTCTATGCAACATGTCACTTATGCTGGGGTACTCGTTAGAACTGCATCACTGATATAATTCCAGTGAGTATTTACAAGATATGTTACAGCTGAAAAATATATATCTGCTATCTGCAGCTACTTGAGTATCTTTATACAGTCAAACTTCAATGGCTCAAACATCTCTGGGACCATGGAAATTTGTTCTAGGCACGGGTAGTTCGAATCACTGAGGGATAATCATAGTGCCAGGTCAGGAAGCAAATAGGAATAATTTAAGGGTGGTTTTTCAATCTTCTATAAAATAATGGTATGTTGAGTGTACTTATTAGAATTGCTGCAATGAGGCAATTCTAATGAGTACACACAACATACATGTTTCATATAAAATAAGAAATTTTCCCTAAAATGTCCCTTAATATTTGCTTTTGTTTTGAGCTATCCAAAGAACTTCTTTGGGACTACAAAAGTTTGAATCAGCCACAGTTATGAGTCATCAGTGTTTGAGTCATTGAAGTTTTACTGTATTTGATCAATGAATAAATTGATCTACAAAAGTACAGTGTTTCAGACAGAATATCTTTTCCAGTTGTGGTGCCAGAAAAAGGCTGAAAGGCTGGCTCCAAAACTGAAAAGGTCCTGATCAGTCCAGGTAAATGGGCAGATCTGAACCGTTACTGTTCCCATGTCATAAATGATTTTCCTTTCACCTAGCCCACCTTGTTAAAGGATGGATGATGATAATTCCTACATCATCCTCTACACTGTAGAGGAGACAACAAAACTAGCTGCCTAAAGCAATGGATCAGATCTGAAGACTACTTGTGGTATTTATATTGTCCATGTATTTCTAAGGATTGAGATAAAATCTTCATCATCTTCCACCTGTATACTCAACCCCTCATAGTACTCCTCGAATTCAACATAAGATACTTCTTTCTGACGAGGATTGGCGAGAACTGCATCAAGGAATGCTTGTAATGGACCAACTTCTCCAGAATCTTTTGGTTCTGAAATGTAAACAACGTTTATAATCATAGATCCATACTACATACCATCATGCCAAAAAAAAAAAAATAAATAAATAAAAAAAAATAAAATAAATAAACGACAAAAAACAACAACAAAAAACAAACAAACAAAACAAAACAAATAAATAAACAACAAAAAACAAACAAAACAAAACAAACAAACAAAAAAACAAACAGCAAAACTCTGGCAAAAGCTGGCAAAAAATCTGAAACCATGAGCATGTCTACACATGAGGGCAAGACAAAGAATCAACAATAACAGCAAAAAAAACAACAAAAACACTAATATAATAAAAATCATATAAAAGCAAGTATCCAGAAACCCATTTTCTTCATTATAAAAATGTGGTGCTCATTAGAACTGCATCACCTAGGAAATTCTTATGACTATCAAGAAGTTTTTGTGGAGAAATAAGAAAAACAGGAAAACTCACAAATGACGGAAAGCCTTATCTTAAGCTAATCTGAAGCTATGGGCTACAGGAAACACTTCACAACCTGAGACTGTAATGATCCTTCTTTTGATACACACAACAATTTTGTACCAAGGGCTACAATTCTAAATTACTGCTACATATAATATGTAGTCTTTCCAAGATGTATAATCTAGTCGTATTTGGCTATCTCTATAAGTGCAGAATAAATAGCTGGACACAATCCATTTTTAGAAGATATGGCTGGGATGGTACCAGGTGCTATAACTCTAAAGTCGCATTAGGTTGCACTAAAACATTTATTCAAAAATGGACCATTCTACCTTCACTCTTCGGACTGGTCCATTTCCTATATAAGGGAGTCTGGTTAGTATTTATTATTACCAAGTTTCATAGAAATTCCTGTATTTGATGCAAACAGTGTAGACCCTGATCAGACACCATGCTCAGCGGTGTCAGACCTGTTTGCCAATGTCCATTTTTATGGGACACTAAGCTTTAATGGGTTAAATGATCCCATTTTTTTATATGGAACAAATCACCATCCTAAAATGTATACATTGTAGTCCCAAATGTTTAACAATCCACCTTCTATCTTTTCAGAAGCTATGGACCGTTATCTCAAGACGTAGCGGGCCCCCGTAGCCTGGTGGATAAGAGAGTTGACTCTTAATCCATTAGGTTTCTCACCGCTGTGGTTCGAGCCTCGCTCGGGTCATATGTGGGAAAGCCAAGTTCTGCTTACGGATGGTCAGGTGGTTCTTCTCCGGGTTCTCCGGTTTTCGCCCACCTTCGATGAACGATTGGCTCGATATAAGTGAAATATTCTTGAAAGGGCCGTAAAACCCAAATCATATCTCAAGACGTAATATGCCACCAAATATGGTATAGTCTATTCAACTGGTTTAGATAACAGATATAGATTGGACACGGATTTAGTTCTCTGAAAATATATCCAAATGCATCAAACAAATAAATTTTGCAAGCAACATATCACTGTCAGGTACTCCTACAAACTTGGTGATCCTGTTTAACCAGTGTAAGTGGATATAGGTCTGAAACAAACAGTTGGATGTATGCATGTATTGAGAAACAGGACTGATAAATGGATTGAGAAAGAAAAAAATTTAATGCCCATAGGGAATTTGTGTTGTGGTGGGGTGTGTGTGTGGAGGAAGGGTGTGTGTGTGTGTGTGTGTGTGGGTGGGGGGGGGGTGGGTGGGTGGGTGGGGGGGGGGGAGAAGGACCATAGTTGGGAGGGGAATAAATGCTGCATACCCACTTAAAAAATAATCTGCATGCATATCTTAAATGAATGAAATGGTATCATACCTCTTGCAGACCTAAATGTGGAATTAAAAAACTTCTGTATGTCATCTAATGTTAAATAGCCTTTCTTTCCAGTGTCAATCTTCTGAAAAGCCTGAAAATTACAGAGACCTTAGTTAACTTCATGAACATATAGACATAGCTATATATAATTGGAGCAGCCAGTGGAATATTAACCCCTGTTATGCTGAATAAATTAAGATGCCACTCCTAATTTTCAGCGAATCAGATTACTTGATCCAGGTTGTTGATACAAATTCACATTCTAAATGACAAACAGTGCAGATCCAGATCAGTTGGCTTCTTCAGGACCTACACTGTTTCCAAAAACTGGACATATACGGGTTCAGCATGACCAGGGTTAAGAACAATACTTTTTTGAGGAAACAGCACCTTAGCTGCAGACATACTTGTAGTAGGTTTGAAGTTTGAATTTTCAGACTAATCCCTATTCAGGGTGCTTCAAGCAAAAATAAATCATGTCAGGGTCTTTGCTTTAGCAAAGGCCATGAGTCAGATTCCCTGTTTCATGATTCATTTGTTATAGAGGCTAATAATTTTGCTGGATTTATACGAGTAACTATTATGTCTTTGCAATTATAAATGTATATTGTTAAAAAGTGAAATATTGCAATATCACCAGAAATGTGATAATTGAGGTAATTTATGATAATCCTTGCTGATCTTTGCCAAGAATATTTTAACCCATTTTGACTGAATAAACTCCCCCACACTATAAACTGGAAGTCTCAAGTGTCCAATTTCAATTTCAGGTGTGTCAGGCTATGTGATTTAGATGTTACCAGGAAAAATGTCTAAACTAAATTACTTGGAAACAAGAGAGACCTTGATCAGATGCTGCACTCTGCAGCATCCGATCTTGGTCTGCACTGTTTGCCAAATACCCTTTTTGGGGTCTCCAGACTAAAATGGGTTAATATGGGTGTCAATTATAACCGCAAGGTAGTTTCAGTGTCAGCAACAATATGTTTTGATGCAAAAATGATAAATATTATCCTAAACTATTGTCACATGTATCAATTTATCTGGAGCTATGGGGAGCTTCAAGCACATGCAGACTTTTATCTGTACACAATTCTGGGTGGGCTGAACAGAGTCTTTGCTTTTTTAGTGAATTATACTGAACTGCAGCACTGGAAATCTTTCTCAGAATAAACACTACTCAAAAAATAAGCATTTTATAAATACTCTGTAAAATGAAACAGCAATTTTGAAAATGACCAAGAAACAATAGTAACAAATGTACACATTTTTACCTTTCTGACTAGTGCTTTCCGGGCTTCAACCATACAACCTATCACAGCCATCATATAAACACTGTAGTCTAGTTCTCCTCTCTCATCAACATCCAGGATCTCAAACAAAGCATCTAATGTCTAAAACACCGACACATATTTATAGGATAACCATCATATAAATACTGTATGGTAATGTCCTAAAATTTCGTACACCAAAGTTGCTGACAAAATGGCATATGCAAACAGTGCAGACCCAGATCAGACTGCTCCTGAAGGAGCAGTCTGATCAGGGTCTGCACTGTTTGCCATTCCACTAAGTACTTTAAGAAACAGCTACATAAAAAGCAAAATTTAGGCCAAAAAAGTAAGGAATAAAGTATTCGAAATTTTAGGACATTTACTGTAATCTAATTCTCCCCTCTCATCTATATCCAGGATCTCAAATACAACATCTGATGACAGAAACACCAAGATTTACTTAATATATAAACACTGTAATCTAATTCTCCCCTCTCATCTATATCCAGGATCTCAAATACAGCATCTGATGACAGAAACACCAAGATTTACTTAATATATAAACACTGTAATCTAATTCTCCCCTCTCATCTATATCCAGGATCTCAAATACAGCATCTGATGACAGAAACACCAAGATTTACTTAATATATAAACACTGTAATCTAATTCTCCCCTCTCATCTATATCCAGGATCTCAAATACAGCATCTGATGACAGAAACACCAAGATTTACTTAATATATAAACACTGTAATCTAATTCTCCCCTCTCATCTATATCCAGGATCTCAAATACAGCATCTGATGACAGAAACACCAAGATTTACTTAATATATAAACACTGTAATCTAATTCTCCCCTCTCATCTATATCCAGGATCTCAAATACAGCATCTGATGACAGAAACACCAAGATTTACTTAATATATAAACACTGTAATCTAATTCTCCCCTCTCATCTATATCCAGGATCTCAAATACAGCATCTGATGACAGAAACACCAAGATTTACTTAATATATAAACACTGTAATCTAATTCTCCCCTCTCATCTATATCCAGGATCTCAAATACAGCATCTGATGACAGAAACACCAAGATTTACTTAATATATAAACACTGTAATCTAATTCTCCCCTCTCATCTATATCCAGGATCTCAAATACAGCATCTGATGACAGAAACACCAAGATTTACTTAATATATAAACACTGTAATCTAATTCTCCCCTCTCATCTATATCCAGGATCTCAAATACAGCATCTGATGACAGAAACACCAAGATTTACTTAATATATAAACACTGTAATCTAATTCTCCCCTCTCATCTATATCCAGGATCTCAAATACAGCATCTGATGACAGAAACACCAAGATTTACTTAATATATAAACACTGTAATCTAATTCTCCCCTCTCATCTATATCCAGGATCTCAAATACAGCATCTGATGACAGAAACACCAAGATTTACTTAATATATAAACACTGTAATCTAATTCTGACTACTCATTCATATCCAGAATCTCAAACACAGCATCTAATGCCTTAGCCCCTTTTACCCCTTTCTGACGTCAAATCTTCCATATTTGAATTTGGACATATCCACTATTGTAAAGAGGAATGACAGTCAAAAATCAAAAACAGAATGGCAAATGAATCATCTTATCTGGATCTACACTGTTTACATAGGTATCCATTTTCATCTACTGTGCAGAAAAGATTAAACAAAAATATATCACTATATATCACATTTTTTTTTCTTTTGACAGCTTTTGAAGAATGTGGGAGATGTGCAAAAATCGTGAGTATAGGTTCTTTTTTTCAAAATATGATACATGATTATGAGCAGCTCTGAAAAATGGTTGAATCATACAAAATTTATAATAGCTAGCAGTAATGGTCCTGTTCCATTCTGAGAAATTTTTTTGTCTTTATTTATTACTTTGAGCTGTGAAATTGTAGATTTTGTACCCATCTAATACTAAACAGGTACTAATTTAATTTTTGGACTACTATGCCTTTTCAGTGCTCAGATGTTACAGTATGTGTAGCAAAACTACTTGAGTTCCTTTAACCATTTACACTGAGTGGACTCTTCTAATACCACTCTTTGGACTAGTCTGTTTCCAATAGCAGTCTCCGGTTAGCTTTTATTATAACTATATTTTATAGAAATTCACATATTTAATGCAAAAAGTGTAGACCCTGATCAGATCTGATCTGGACATCTGACATCTGATCTGGATCTGCACTGTTTGCCAATTCCCTTTTGGGGGTCTCCAGCCTAAAATGGGTTAAGTCAGAATATGCTCTGATCTTAATTCTTTAGAGTGTTATGCTGTGCTCTCTTTGCATTTGTCAACATGATAGGTATATATATTTTATACAATTTAAAATTTATTTCTCTGCAATGAAATTTTGATATTACATTTTGGTTTATGAGGTGCTATAGTCCTTGCTAATAGTTCCATTACTGTTCCATAGTAATATATATTTCGCTGACCCTGGTTAGTCTGTATCTATATGGAGTCTATATTAAGTCTATATTTTGAAAGAATGGTAGTATGGACCAAGGCAACTGTCATGTATATGGATCATGTACCATAACAAGCAGACATAAATTAAAAATGCACATTTTAACCCACTTTAGTCTGGAAACCCCTAAAAGGGTAAATGGCAAACAGTTCTAACCCAGATCAGATGCCAAAGAATGCAGTATCTGATCAGGGTCTCCACTGTTTGCAAATACACAACCTCTTTATAACACTATTGTTGGGGGCCATAGCATAAACAGTGTTAGTTAAACAACCGTGTTATATTCAAACAAAAATGTATAGATTACATTGAAAAATGACCATTACATTTTTGGAATCCATCTTTGAACTGTGTTATATCCAAAACCATGTTATAACAAACTGTGTTATGAAGAGTTTGTAGTGTAGTTTAGCCATTTTGCTCTAGGAATATCCAAATCACATAGCCTGACATACCTAAAATTGAAATTGGACTCTTCCAATATATATGTGAGGGAGTTTTTATCAATATAAGATGGATTAATATGCACTTGGAGTTTGTCGTTGCATGTACTGTTTAATGCTCATGAAAACATTCTCAGATGTAATGTACAATAAAAGACATACTTACATCAGGTGGTAAGTCTATATGGAAATCAAAAAGCCCCTTCTCAAGTTCAAATCTGTATAATATTCCTTTCCCTGATGAATCTGTTTTTCTGTAGAATCTTCCAAGACCTGTTATGGTTCGAATGGCTCTCTTGCGTATTTTCTTCTGGACATTACCTGTTAACATTGAACATTATATTGTTCTTTTTTCCAACAAAAATGTGTTTATCATCCATCTGGTTAGAAAACCTCTTAAGTACACCTTTTTGCAAAATTGCAATTTTTCATGATGCGAAAGAAGATACTCAGCAGCATCACATGACAAAATCTTGTGAGGCTAGTCCAATCAGAAAGGACTTTTTTTTGCCATTTTCTTTTCATGTGGTGAGAAATAAAAGCACCGCAAGCATAATACCCCGCCATAGCAATTATTTGTTTATGTATTAAAGTTATCGTTGCGAAAATGTCGGGAAAGAAATTGACGGAGGGACAGATAACAACCCTAAACTAGATCTTGATAATATCGATGGACAGATAACAATCTTAAAGCAGATTTTGATAATATCAATGCATATAGCAAGTTTGGTTAAAAGGCCTTGTTATTTACTCAAGTTATCATCCAGAAATGAAAATATGGACGTGTATCGGGCAGATAACTGTAAAAATTTGACGAAATTTGCCCATTAGCAATCCCAAACTAGATATCCTTAATGTCAATGCATTTGAAAATCCCTTATTTTCTTGAGTTATCATCCGGAAATGAAAATATGGGCGTGCCTCGGGCAGATAACTCTGTAAAAATTTGATGAAATTTGCCCATTAGCAATCCCAAACCAGAACAAATTTTAATGGTCCCATAGATGTTCAAGCCATTGAAGTTTGATTGTATTAGCAAACACAGAAGACCTTAATCAGTCTGTGTGGATGTGTAGGCTAATCTGGGTCCTTTGCTGTGTACATGAATTCCCATGACATGGCTTATTTACAATTTCTCTTCACAAACTTACTCTGAACACTTTTGAGCACCATTTTCTCCGTGTATTCTTGTTTGTTAGGTATATGTAACCGGGCATAAACATCCTCCAACTTATTCTGGGGGACACCTTGTAGTCTGAAACACATTAGATACATATAAAATTTAAATGAAGATAAGGAAATGCCATAACCATAAAGCACAGTCAAGGAGAGATGAGGAACAAATTATGAATAAGCAAATGTCATATAATGAAACCATCAACACACAAAGAAGAAATGCAGCTGACGAACTGCCTTGGAATGGTCAATAGGTCAGCGAGCCACCTCCAAATAACAAACATATGTTTGGTCTGCATAGGGGTCCTCTATCTCATCTGTAAAACACAGTGAAAAACATATAATCATAACCACTGTGGGGAACCAAAGCAAGGGCTCAATGGCGATCTGAAGACAGAATGCAAGAAAATCATAAACAGGACCACAAAATGCATATTGGGACATGTGCATCCAGAAACAACTTGGGATAGCCTGCTCATGTGTTCCAAGGTTCATTTTGTTGACTTGTGGCTGATCATAACAGTACATAGCTCCAGACACAGACACTCCAATGAATAATAATTTCATCTGAAATTTATTAATTCTTAGCATGCTGAGTAAAATTTTCAGTATATGGCATTTTGTAATATTTTCTTCTTTTTTTTCTCTGAAAATAGCATTTGGTATTTCATGCAAATTGCCTCTAATTGAGACAGCTTGCATTAACTGTCACAGTATTTTGGGAAAGGTAAATTAAAAATAATTTCCATGGAATGTCAAACCCTATTTTTGGGAAAAATATATGAAAAATACCATCATCTTGTCATCTGCAGCATAGCTGCTGATGACAAAATGATGATATTTTTCATATGTATTTTTTTGAATAATATTTTTCTTATTTCTCCATAAAAATTTGTTGTGGGTACTCATTAGAAGTGCCTCTGCAAAGTTCTTATAAAAGGTACTCATAGCATATGTTTCCATGGAGAAACAGGAAAAATATCA